>OZ022246.1:15004548-15604548 GCA_963978895.1 Erpobdella octoculata
CGTCCTGCTGACCATACAAGCAAATCTCGGGATTTGATAAATCATGGTGGAATTGCAATTATTTATAAGGATGGCTTGTCTATGACTGAAATTGATCTTCGAACACCAGTTGCGTCATTCGAATTTTTATGTTGTAATATCTCTAGCAATCAGACTGGAGTTGTATTGTTATCAGTCTATCGTCCTGGATCAAAGCCTGCAACCAAGAAATTCTTTGATGAGTTCTGTTTCCTTTTGGAAATATTGTCAACATACCGTAGACCAATTGTTATTACTGGAGACCTGAACATTCACGTTGAAAGACAAAATGATATAATTGCAATGAAACTGCATGAATTGCTAACTTCTTTCAATTTGATTATTCATGAGACAATTCCAACGCATCGGCTAGGAGGGCAGCTTGATCTCGTGATTTCACGTGATGATATGGTAGATCTTCAAGTTTCTGTGCTAGAAACTGGCTTATCTGATCATCTAATGCTATTGTTTCGACTTCCACTCCAAAAACCAACTAAGCCTGTTGCCACTTTTTGGGGACGTTCGTGGGAGAGATTTGATTATAATGCATTCCTGACTGATTTACGTTTGAGTGAACTTTGTCATAATCCAGAAAATTTCGATCATCATTCAACTGATGAACTTTTCCAGTGCTATTCATCTACTCTATCAAAGCTTCTCGATAATCACGCTCCGTTTACATTAATCAAAAGAAAACCTCGAAATCTACTAACGCCATGGTTTGATAGTGAATGCCGGGCATTTAAGCGGTCCACGAGACGACTTGAACGGATTTATCGTCGGCATCACACAACGGCGAGTAAATCTATATGGATTGACGGCCTGCGGACCATGCGATATTTGTTCCAGAAAAAAGAGCATGAATACTGGGAAGCCAGGATTGCCGCTAATCAGAAAGCTCCAAAAAAGCTCTGGAGTAACTTGTCAACACTTCTTGGTAAAGAAAAGTCCTCATCTAATGTGAGCTCTTCTATTACTCCAGACCAATTTGTGAGGTTTTTTCAAGACAAGGTAGAGCAAGTTAGAACACATACAGCGCTTGCAAAGCCACCATCTATACTTTTGACCAGCAAGTTGTTCATGGATGAATTCCAACCAGTCACGGCTGAGGAGATAATAAAATTGATAATGGCTGCTCCGAACAAATATTGTTCATTGGATCCATCCCCTACTTGGATTATCAAAAAATGTTGTGTCCACATTGCATCTTTTGTCGCTTTGATGTGCACTCGATCTTTACAAGAAGGATATTTTCCTGCTAGTCAGAAGTCAGCACTTGTCACTCCGCTTATTAAAAAAGACGGACTTGACCCTGCTGACATGAAGAGCTATCGACCAGTCTCTAACCTGACCTTTATGTCAAAACTGGTAGAGCGGATTGTTGCTAAACGATTGAATGTACATCTAGGTCTTTCTGGCAGTCTCCCAACGAACCAATCTGCGTATCGCCGGTTTTACTCTACAGAATCTGCACTACTCAAAGTAGTGAATGATCTGGCAGTTGCTACTGATAGTGGTAAGGTGTCGCTACTGAGTCTCTTAGATCTGAGTGCCACATTTGATACGGTTGACCATGGAATCCTTATTGAGAGACTTGAAAAAACTCATGGCATCTGTGGAGTTGTCTTAAAATGGATTATTTCATATTTAACTAACCGCACGCAACGGGTTAGTGTGGGTGGGAACTTGTCATTGTCCGTGTCGCTTAGTAGTGGAGTACCCCAGGGATCAGTTTTGGGCCCACTACTCTTTCTATTGTACACCACTGATTTACTTGAAATTATTCATCGTTCTGGACTCGAGGGACACTGCTATGCCGACGACACCCAAACATATGTTCACTGCTTTGTTGATGATGCGGAGAATGTTCACCTTCGCTTATTGCCCTGCATAGAGAACATTGAACAGTGGATGGCTTCTAATCGTCTAAAACTGAATGGCGATAAGACTGAATTAATCTGGATAGGTGCAAGATCAAATTTGCAACAGAGTAAAGCAAAAGCCTTGTTAGTTGCTGGGGCTTTGGTTGCCCCCACAGAAGTTGTTCGAAACCTAGGTGTTTATGTCGATTCTGAGCTTTCCATGAAAGATCATATATCTAAACTGTCAAAAACCTGTTTTTTCCAACTACGACAACTTAGAACCATACGAAGGTCTCTGACAAGTGAAGCAACACGTCTCCTGCTGCATTCGTTTGTTGTAAGTAGACTTGACTACTGCAACTCTCTATTTACAGGCTTACCTCTTAGCGCTGTTGGAAAGATTCAACGTATTCAAAATGCAGCTGCTCGTCTTTTTGGTGGACTGAAAAAACATGATCATGTGGCTGCAATAATGAAAACTGAACTGCGGTGGCTACGTATCTCTGAGCGAATTACCTTCAAAATTGGGACTTTAGTCTACAAGGCGCTCCATGGCGAAGCCCCCTCATATTTGCAAGAGCTGTGTGTCACTGTGTCTGATAACAATTCTTACTTATCTCATTACAGATCTGCTAGTCGTGGTGATCTAGTTGTTCCCATAACTCGAACAAAAACTTACGGCAGTCGAGCCTTCAGTATAGCAGGACCGGCAACATGGAACATGTTGCCTGCCAGCATCCGAGAAGCCACTACATTGAGTTTATTCAAGGCCGAGCTAAAGACATTTCTGTTTGCGAAATCCTATCCGAATTGATGATCAGAGAGAAATTATTTCATTTTTCCTGACATGCTGATTTTTGTATTTTATATTATTTTTTGCTTTATTTTTATTGTTTTGTTTTGTTGTTTTTATTGTAAAAGGAGCCCTGAGGTGTTACACAAAAGGGCGCTTGAAATCCAAATAAACTTAAACTTAAACTTAAACTTATATATATATATATATATATATATATATATATATATATATATATATATATATATATATATATATATATATATATATATATATAAACTTGGTCTGATTTTCACAACGAAATTCTGCAAGTTAAACAACTTTTAATAAATAATAATTATTCTAATTCTATTGTTGATGCAACTATAAATAAATTTATGTCACATATTACTGATGAAAAACATGTTTCAAAACCTAATACCAATAACTCATCAAATTCTTGTATAATTCCATTATATTATGCTAATCAGATGTCTAATAATTATAAAATATATGAAAAAGTGTTGAAAAACACTGTGTATGATAATATTAAGGTTGTAAATAAAGATAATACACTCAAGTTACACATCTATTATAACAATGGAAAAACTCATAATCTTTTAATTAAAAATAGTATAAATAATGTTTCTAGCCCTGTAGCACAAACCAACCTAGTGTACCAATTTTCGTGTCCGTTTCCACATGGTCAGGTGGAAAATTACATTGGTCATACTAGAACCATTCTGTCTCGTAGATTGACTATGCATTGTCAAAGTGGTGCCATATACCAACATATGTCAACACAACATTCAATCATACCATCACATAAATTTCTAATTGATAACACCAGTATACTAATGAAAGAAAATCAACCCATTAAGTTAAAATTAAAAGAAGCTTTAGCCATTAATAAATATAAGCCTTTAATTAATAAACAATGGTATTCTTTTGATTTAACTCTTAAACTTTTTGGTTCTCTAAATAGTAATAAAACTAATAATAATAATAATAATTGTTTTAACTCATCTACAACTTCTGTTTAAAATATGCATATTAATAGTGCCAATGTTTCTTCAGGTATTTCTTTGTTGAATGAATGTTTTGTACCAGACGTTTGTGTTTCAAAGGTTATAGATAATGTATGTGATTCTTCTTTCAGTCACGTCCTTGAAGTTGACTGTAATTCCGTTGTTAAAGGCTTTTTATTATTATTTAGTTATTACTGTTATTATTATAATTATTTTAATTTAAATATTTTTTATGTTGTTACATTTGTACTTAATGAATTAAAATTTAATTTAAATGTATTTTAATTCCTTTCAATTAGTTGTACCTTTTACCATTTAGTCACTGCATTTTATTTTTAAAAACGTTAAACGGCTCTGAAGATGGCAAAATTTGCCGAAATAGATCTATAAGACTATAAGATTATGGAGTTTGTGTTTGATAATAAATTATTTTTAAACCGATTTAGACTATTGGAAAAAATTAAAAATAAAATCGATTCAGCCAAGTGTGCCACTTTTTTCAATCGAGTTTGCTTAAAAGAATATATATATATATATATATATATATATATATATATATATATATATATATATATATATATATATATATATATATATATATATATATATATATATATATATAACTGTACTTTTTAAAAAAAGTGTATGCATTGCTACACCATTCATCCGATCGTAATGAAATTCTCACACAACCTTGAGAGTCAAGGGGAATCAAATATAGAGGAAAAAAATTTGAAATCCGTTACAAAATTAACGGAGCGGAGCGGGTGAGCGAATATATATATATATATATATATATATGTGAATATATATATATATATATATATATATATATATATATATATATATATATATATATATATATATATATATATATATATATATATATATATATATATATACACATACATATATATATACATACATAAATGAGCGGGAACGGAAACGGAAAGCCAACTAAGAGCGAAAGATCGAGGGGGAAAGGGAAAGCGACCAAGAACGGAAAAGCGACCGGGGACGGGAAAGCTACCGGCAGCGGGAAAGCAACCGGGAGCGGAAATGCGACCGAGAGAGGTATAGTGACCGGGAGCCGGAAAGCGACCCGGAACGGGAAATCGACCGGGAGCGGGAGAAAAACCGGAAACGGGAAAGCGTCTGGGAGGGGGAAAACGGCCTGGAGCGAAAAACCGACCGGGAACGGGAAAGCGACCGGAGCGGGAAAACAAGCGGGAAAGGAAACGGGAGCGAGATATATATATATATATATATATATATATATATATATATATATATATATATATATATATATATATATATATATATATATATATATATATATATATATATATATATATATATATATATATATATATATATTATAAGGAAACATAGCGTTGATATGTTTTTACGAGCCACATATATCAGAAACTTGGATGGCTTACAATCCACCACGAAATAACGAAATATATATATAATAATTATATATATATATATATATATATATATATATATATATATATATATATATATATATATATATATATATATATATATATATATATATATATATATATATATATATATATATATATATATATATGAATTAGAAACTGTTTTAAAGTATGCTACCATAATTTGACGTAGTTATTCAGAAATTCTGCCAAGCTTACAGAAATATTGTTTTATACTTTGTAGGGCGCGAGAAAAACGAACCATAATATAGTGGATGTTTGACTGATCGATGTCCTCTTTGCCCACCATACCTTTCCTCCGTAAATGACGTCCATGGAAATAAACAACTTTTGTCGTTGTGATGGAAAGCCTGAAACGGAAAAATAAAAAATATACAAGCAGAATATTGTTGGAACAGAAGAATAATGAAAAGAAGGGCACTTTAACTACTGTAGTTGCAACTACTGTAGTTATAACTACATTGTTAGTAGTTATACAGTAGTTATAACTACTTTTGTTTTTGGGTAGTTGCCATGTAGTTATAACTATTTTTTTATCTAGTTAAGTAGTTATAACTATTTACGGTTATTTAACTACTTTTAGTTAGGACTGAAGCAAAACTAAACCAGGTATGCAAAAGCGCATTAAACCAAGTTATGAAACCCATAGTATTTGCCATCGATGTACGGCAAGGGGATAGGACAACATACCTGGATTGCGATCAAAACTTGAAAGATCAACAGACGAATTGGTAGCTTCTCTTGTGGAAGCCTTGACCTCTGGCATCAAAAAGCGCTTTCAGTCTATCCTAACAAACGATGAACACTTGATTGCGTCTGTGCTTCTACCACAGTTAAAGTTAAATTTCCTATTGGAAAGCAAAAGATTGATTGTCAAACGGAAAGTGTTAACATATATTCAACAACTTGCAGATGAGACTACTGAAATTCGTGGAAACTGCCGAAAAGAAACAGCTGCAACTGAATTTAGTAGACATGAAGACGATGATGATTTGTATGAGTTTGCCTAGCAAAGAACTGAAAGATTATCTGAGATCTTAAGCATCGAATGTTCAATCACTAAAGGATTATCCATCTATACGGAGCGCGTTCATAACATTATGTGTTCTTAAAAAGTAGTTGAAAAGTAGTTCACTACTTTAGTAGTAGTTAACAAAGTAGTTATAACTACCTCTCTTCTAAATTAGTTAACATGTAGTTATAACTACTTCTGTCATGAGGTAGTTGGTAGGTAGTTATAACTACAATTGAAGTAGTTGGTGCCCATCACTGTATATATATATATATATATATATATATATATATATATATATATATATATATATATATATATATATATATATATATATATATATATATATATATATATATATATATATATATATATATATATATATATATATATATATATATATATATATATATATATATATATATATAATAGCAGGTAGGGATGTCACGGGTAGTACTTTTTGGAGTTTTCGGGTTCGGGTTCGGGTTTGTGAAACTAGAGTTTTCGGGTTCGGGTTCGGGTTTGTGAAACTAGAGTTTTCGGGTTCGGGTTTGTAAAACTCGAGTTTTCGGGTTCGGGTTCGGGTTTGTGAAACTCAGGTTTTCGGGTTCGGGTTCGGGTTTGTAGTTTTCCAAAAACCGGGTTCGGGTTCGGGTTCGGGTTCGGGTACTGGCTCATGATTTCAAATTCCTGGATAGATTTTAAATTTACCTAGTATGTATACATATACAAACGAGAGCAATCAATTCATCCATTGGACATTACACGTATTGAATAAACTCTAACAAGTTATTTTTTTAGCTTTTCAAATAATGTGATTTCTTTGGCCGAAGGAGGCTTAATCATTTTAGTTCGATCGTGACTCGGTCCGGTCTGATAATCAAACGGATTAGTTGTCTAGCTTACACACTCACCAATAAAATGACCTATTTGTGTTATTTGTTACGCAAAGGTGATAATACAAAACTTGCGTGGCTTGCGATTAGTATAATACGTTACCTCTTAAATTATTGTAATTATTGAGATTTATTAATTTTTTTCGCGGCTCGGTCCGGTCGGGTTATCAGGCGGATTAGTGTCCTAGCTTACACATTTGCCAATAAAATAACTGTGGCGCATAGATCATTTATAGACTTTGCCAGTTAAAGTTTAGGATTATGCAAGATTATCTTTATAACAAAGGGTCTTTGTTATATCAGAAAAACTTTGAGTATATGAATGAATAAATATAAGGTTATATAACTGAAGTAAAAAGTTTCGAGTCATGGCTATCCGCGATTTCTTCGACCGAAGGAGGCTTAATTATTTTAGTTCGTTCGCGGCTCGGTCCGGCCTGATATTCAAACGGATTAGTGGTCTAGCTTACACAATCACTAATAAAATGACGTATTTGTGTTATTTGTTACGCAAAGGTGATAATACAAAACTTCTACGCTTGCGATTAGTATAATATGTTACGTCAACAAAACTTGTAATTTATTACAAGCTTTTATAAAGATTTATTTGTTCACAACTCCGAGTTCGGTGATTAGGCTTATAAATTTTCGGGTTCGGGTTCGGGTATCAAGTTTTCACATTTTCGGGTTCGAGTTCGGGTTCGGGTATAATGTTTTGTAATTTTCGGGTTCGGGTTCGGGTATCAAGTTTTCACATTTTCGGGTTCGGGTTCGGGTATCAAATTTTCACACTTTCGGGTTCGGGTTCGGGTATCAGAAAAAGACCGGGTAGAACCGAACTCGGGTTCGGGTTCGGGTACCCATGACATCCCTAATAGCAGGGTTACCCGGTGATATTCTATCGTTTTTCTCTTTCTCGCTGCTGCCTCCATCCCCGCTTGCTCTCCCGCTCGCTCTCCTGCTGGTTTTCGTTTTTCCGCCTCTTCTTTCTTTCCCGTTTGCTCTCTCGCTCTTTGTCGCTTTCCCGCTCACGTTTGCTCTCCCGTTTCCGCTACAACTCGTTTACCCGTTCTCGCAGTTTTTTATCATGTTTATTTAAAGACAAAAATGTTATTAACTAAGACACGTCAAACCATACAATGACCATAATAAACATATAGGATATTTAGAAGGGACTAAAGTCCCGCTAATTCAAATAGCCTCGTGTTGAAAATCACTGACATGGTGAAAAAAAGTCAGACAATTGTTTATTTATGATTAAATGCTTAATATTTTTTAAATTGCAATGTTAACTGTCAAAAGATCAAGCGGTAATGAGTTTCAAATACGAGGACCCATGAAACCAAGAGAGTACAATTTTAGACTAGAGTGAATTTTAGCTGACCTGTAATCAGTGACAAATCGAGTGTTATAAGTATGTATGAAAGAAACTCAATGAAAAAAAATTGAGAATCCTTGAGGGAGCAAATTATGACGAAATTTACATAAGAATAGTAATGATTGAGTGATGGTAATCTGGTCGACAGATTATGCTGCAAACGAGTGGATTCAACGGGTACCGTATATAGAAGATGAAAGATTATTCTAAGAACCCGATTCTGTAAATCATTCAATGGTAAGAGGCGAGATTTATAATTTATACCCCGTACAAAATTACAATATATAAAAATACGGATAAATCAGAGAGTAATAAAAGTATTTGTGTAGGAACATACCATTATATTTTATAAAGTATACCCGTGTTTTTTGTTACTCTAATGCAAATATATTTTATATGATCCCTCCAGGTAATATTTTGATTAATGTGTAGGCCTAAAAATTTGGTAGAAGAGACATTTTTAAGTTCTGAATCACCAATATATATTCTGATGCTGTCAATATTTATCCGCTTATGTGGATGATGAAATAATATAAAACATGACTTATCTATGTTTAAAGATAACTTATTTCCATGAACCATTTTAATACAGTGTTAATTTTACATACTAATTTATCAAAGAAGTAATCCGAAGCCAGGACTGTGGCATAGTTAGCATATAAGGTGAAATCAAAAAAAGTTGAAGTATTGACATTTTCGTTAATATATATGATGAATAAAAATGGGCCAAGAATTGAGCCTTGTGGCACTCCGCATTCAAAAATCTCAGTAAAAAGGAAATACCATTGTAATAAACATATTGGGATCGGCCTTTCAGATAATCCTGCAGCCATTCAAGAAAAAGATTACATTTCATATTAATCAAGTTTATTGAGTAAAATACTATGAGTTTGCAGTTAAAAGTTTTGATTCTATGGCACGGACGATAACTTCGGTTGAAGTTAGGAATAGTTCTTTCTTTTTGTGCTGCTTGCGTTGTTTTTTGGAGATTTAAAATTTTTTAGAATTACCGAATTGGAAGATACTTGTGTTAGTAATAACATTGTCATCAACGAATCTACCGATGAAAAAGTATCGTTTATTTAACAAAACAAATCGTAATCTGCTTTAGGACCTCCAGCGAAAAAAGCTAGATTCACCAAAACAAGACCTATTACTAACCCCGTACATAAAAGTTTTACAGGAGTTGGAGCAAATAGTAAGTCCAAAATTTGTTCTGTAATTTTGAAAGGTAAGAATGGGTGTCAGTTTAGATTCTCACTTAAAGAAGCATGGGATAGAATACGCAGAGTATTTAGAGGAAAAAGAAGCAATGAAATCGAAAATACATAGTAAGTCTACAAAACGGTTTTTTACGGATTTAAAAAAACAGGCATTGATAGAAAACTGTTTTGTTGTTAAAGGACGCAAAAATGACAAAAAACCGTGTGCTTTGATTTATTCAGTAGCTCAAACCACGTAATATAAAATGTATTTACTGATTTATTAATTTTTCTCGTTTTCAGTTGGACCTCTCCATCTTAACAGCTTATTGAACTCGTCAAATTTGACGGATGCCTTAACAAATGTGAGGCCTGGTGGCGTATCGGCCCCATATAAATGTCAATCACTTGAAAAATTGGTTCTCGTTCTACCTTATAGAAACAGGCCCGACAATCTGCAGACAATTCTGCCTTACATGCACTTTTTTCTGCAACGGCAACTTCTCGATTACAGAATCGTTGTCGTTGAACAAGTCTGTATATACATTAATGTTTTTAATAAATATCTTCGAAAATAGAGTGTAAAATTTATGTAATTGTATAAAATATAAATAAAATAAATGAAACGTGAATTTGTTGGTTTTTCAGTGTTTCATTTGTGAATAATTTAGATATATAACAGTAATAATTTTCGATTATAAATTGTCTTCACCATCTGCACAAAATGTTAAAATGTCAATGTTTTATTTTTAATGATCCTGTAATGATAATAAAAAAACGTCTAGACCTAAACTAAACAGTTTTTCTACGCACAGAAAAAAATAATAGTTCAAACATGCAGCTCATTATCGATATCTTTCTCTTTGGAAAGACAGGAAATGCTTCGTTCAATCGTGGGATGTTAATGAACATTGGCTTCAGAGAGGTTTCGGAAATGCAACAAGTGGATTGCGTAATATTTCACGACGTTGATCTGGTGCCTGAAAACGACAAAAATATATACCGGTGTGGCACTATGCCCCGTCATATGTCTGCCGCTATTGATACCTTCAATTATCAGTAAGTTCTGTTTTTTACAAACTTTAATTCAGGTTACAATCTCTATTTGTGTGTGTGTTTGTGTATGTATGTGTGTGTGTCTTTCTCTGTACGCAAATCTTGCAGGTAAAATTTAACCGGCTTTTTAACTAGCTAGGAAGCTGAAACTTTCAGCAAAGCTTTATATTGGATGACAATACATGATTCAATTGAAAAAAACTTTAGTTGAACATTTTTCGTATTTCTAAATCGAGTGTATTTGAAATCAAAGTTTGTGTTGAAAAACTCGTTTATCCTATACTTGTTTTACATTAAAAAATTGAGGTGTACGTATTGTAAGATGAAGATGGCTCATCTTACGTATATTTGTGTAAATAGCTTTTTTATTATCTCTTATTATGTTAATTTGTGTACAAGTATATGTATATATATATGTTTGTTTATAAATATGTATATACTAGCTGACCCAGCAAACGTTGTTTTGCCTTTTAAAGTATTTTGTTTTTTTACTAAGATTTAATGTACAAAATTATGACAATTTAAAAAAATTATTCTCGAAAAGCAGTCGAGTGTACAATGCCCTGGGGTTTTTAAATTTTTCTATCTATCTTCTCTCTTGCTCCTGTTTCCTTCCCCGTTTGCTCTCCCGTTCCCGTTTACTATCCCGTTTCCGCTTGTTTCCCCGTCATTTTATCCTTAATGTAAAGTTTTATTTGGCAAGCGACGAAAACTAAGTTATTATTTGATGAAAGTAATTTAGGTTATGACATTTGCTCAAGTTACTTTTAAAGGAAACGGTACATTTGCAACAAAGATAACAATAGCACACACACACACACACACACACACACACACACACACACACATATATATATATTTATGTGTGTGTGTCTATCTGTTGCTTTTTTGCATTTTCCTATAAAAAGGACATAATTGCACCTCACTGTTTTTGCAAAATAACTTTTTAATAATTTTAACAAAAAATTTAAATAGCCTAGGACCTATCCTCAGACATACCAACAGTACACAAAAAATTTCATAAAAATCGGTTCAGCCGTTTCGGAGGAGTTCAATTTCAAACACTCTGACATTTTTTTATATATATAGATATATATCTGCATTTTGTATATATATGTATATATATATTTGTTTTTATATATGCATATATATCTGTTGTTATATATATCATTATATATAATGAATAATATTCATCAAATATATATATATATATATGTTCGTTTGTATGTATATATTTGTTTGTATATATATATATATATTTATATATGTTTGTTTATGTATGTTTATATATATATATATATATATATATATATATATGTAGGGTTGTATGTATCTATATATATGTATGTATATGTATTTTTTTTTTTGGTTTAATTTGTTTATTGGGATGATGATAAGCAAAAAAAACAGATCACAAAAAAAAGTACAACAAAATAAACATCACCCAAAAGGAGTCTCCCAAGGGAATTACTTTCCATCTAGGGGATATCCTTATAGTAAATAATAAAAATAAGAATAAACCACAAACAAACAGAAAACACAAAATCAATCTCAAGTCTTCAGATTTCATTTCAAGAGTAATATAGATTTAGATTAAGGCTATTCGAGTTGAAAGACAAGCAGAGAAATCAAATCATCAATGAACCAAGAGTTGAGAAATAGGTATATAATAATAAGAAAAGTTAAGAATATAGAATTAAGGTAAGAAACAAACAAGCTGAGAAAGAGACATGTGATAAATTTGAAAGTAAAATGAAAGATTTCAAACATTTTTTAAACAGTGTTATTGATTTAATTAATTTTAAATGAACTGAAAGGGAGTTATACAACCGAGGTCCCCGACAGCAAATAGAAAAACTTTTGAAAGTAGTACCACAAAAATCAGATCTATAGTTGATTGATGATCGCAAAGCAAATGTATGGATCTCCGAAGTTTTCTTGAACATATGAATGAACACATTAGGTAATTCTCCACTATTATATTTGAACATAAAAAGGCAAATTTGAAATTTATTTAATTGATATATGTTTAGAAGATCATTCACAAAATGTCGGCCCAGTTGGAGCTCGATATGGCAAATGAAAAATGATGCGAACTGCTTTCTTTTGAAGAATGTGTAGTCCTCTTAATCTTGTTGGATAGTTAGCTGCCCATACTATATTGCAGTATGTAAAATAGGGGTAAATCAATGAATAATACAGTAATTTTAATATTTTTTTGTCAACAAATCCACTAATTTTGTAAATGACACCTATGTTTTTGGAAATTTTCGATTCAATAAAAGAGATATGCTTGGACCAGTTCAAATGTTCATCTATTATAACACCCAAGATTTTAATGGAAAATACACATCTGATAGGATAACCGTTTATATTAAGAATGTTATCACAATAAGAAGCTTTATGCCTAGTACGAAAAAGAATATAATTAGTTTTATCCATGTTTAATGATAGTTTATTAGTTCGGAACCATTCATCAATACTCACGAGTTCATTATTCATAATTGAGATTAAGTCACTCAAGCAATTACCTGAAGCAAAAATACTCGTGTCATCTGCAAATAATAAAAATTCAACCAATGAAGAAGCCTTCAGTAGATCATTAATGTAAATGATGAAAAGCAAGGGCCCCAAAATTGAACCTTGAGGTACACCACATAAAATATCACGAGAAAATGATCTTGAACCCTTAAATTCAACTAACTGTTTTCTGTTTAGTAAATAATCCTTAAGCCAGTCTAACACACAACCTCGAAAACCATAAAAATACAACTTATCAATTAACAGATTTTGATCAACAGTGTCGAAAGCTTTGGCTAAATCAAGAAATATACCAATAGTATATTCACCATGTTCAACTGCTTCTGCAATTCTCGAGTATAACAAAATCAATGGCATAAAAGTTGAGTGACCCTTTCGAAAACCAAACTGTCCGTTATTAAGCAAAGAAAATTTCATCAGAAAGTTGTATATTCTAGAGAACATAGCTCTCTCAAACAATTTAGAGAAGTATGGCAGTATAGAGATTAGTCTGTAGTTGGTGACTTTGTCAACATCTCCTGATTTATGTAAAGGAATAACTTTTGCCACCTTCAGTTCTTTAGGGAATATGCCGGTTGCAAATGAGCAATTTATGATAGAGGCCAAAGGAGAAGCGATTTGATGGATGAATTCACTTATATACATATATATAGATACATACATACATATATATATATATATATATATATATATATATATATATATATATATATATATATATATATATATATATATATATATATATATATATATATATATATATATATATATATATATATATATATGTATGTATATATATATATAAGAAGGCACTCCTAGACCAAGCCCCTCAGTCTGCAGATGAATTTATTAGCGCTGAGCTAAAAAATGCAGAAGAGAAGTTAGCTGAAATGAACCGAGAATACGACCTATATTTACAACAGCTGTCAGAACTTAATGACAAAGAAATGAGTCATCGACTTGAATCATTCAACTCAAAATATAACACAAAAAAGAGAAACGTTATTGTTGACAAGTTGTCTCGACTTTACGGTGGACAATATCTCATGAAAAGTGATGTTTGTCATTACGATAATATGTCAAAACACGTACTGACTAAAGACCAGATATAATTTTTGCAAATGGGCTTTAATCGCCACGTCGGTGGTCGATATGATCGTCTTCAAAAGCAGACAGAACTTGAAATTCTATACAAGCAGATCACACGCTTAAGCACAAATCAACAAGTACTTGTTAAAGAAGGCTTAAAAGCGTCTTTAATTGCTGAGAGTTACATTTATAGAAATAAAAAAAGAACATTTCTTCCACAACATTTAGCTGTAGCTGCTAAAGCACTTAAAACCAACAATGAAATCGTTTTTCAGAAGGCGGACATACCTTATATTAGACAAAGCAGATTACTATAATAAGTTAAATACAATTCTTTCTGACGAAACAAAATTTTTAAAGATAAAAAAAGATCCGACTATCTCAATAAAAAAGCAAGCAAATAAACTCATTGCAACTCTCAACTCCGGTCTGAAAAACAATAAAATCAAGCAAATAGTAGGCGACTACTCACCAGTTTATCCTTACGGCAATGTTAAACTCCATAAATCAAACTGCCCAGTGCGACCAATAATATCTCAACGACCAGCACCTACGTTTCAGCTAGCAAAATCAATCAATCGAATGATTGTTCCATATCTGCCCAGTCGATATTCTCTTCAATCTACTACTGATTTTGTCGGACGCATGAGAACCGTCGATAACACCAATGGGCTTATGGTAAAATTAGACGCAGAAAGTCTATTTACAAACGTCCCGGTCAACGACACTATTGATATCATCCTCGAATGTGTTTTCAAAAATAAATCACTCAAGCCTCCTTCTGTCAAAAAAAATGTTGTTAAAGAAATTCTTCGATTATGTACTCTCAACATTCCATTTCTTCATCCGAATGGTGACCTTTACATCCAAACAGATGGAGTCGCTATGGGTTCACCTCTCGGACCAACGTTTGCTGAGTTCTATATGAGTTAAGTCGAAAACAAAGTTTTCACTTCAATAAAGCCACCAAAATTATATGCAAGATACGTAGACGATATTTTCATTCTATGTCACGATATGTCAGAAGCTGAGAACATAAAAACTCAACTTCAGATAAATTCAGTTTTAAACTTCACAATCGATATTAGCAGCTTTGACAAGCAGCTTCCGTATCTCGACTTCTTAATAACTCAAACAGAAGATGGTCTCACGTCTTCAGTCTATTCTAAACCAAATTTTGGCGCTAACTGTCTTAGTGGCGACAGTTACTGTCCCGATCAATATAAGACGAGCGTAATATTTGGCTACCTGAACAGAGCTCTTAACTACTCTTCAACTCAGGTAGACTTCGATAAAGAATTACCAAGAATAAAAACTCTTCTAATCAATAACGATTATTCAAATAGAATGGTCGAGAATGCAATTTGGAAATTTATGGATACAAAAATTCTCAATCTTTTGGATCGCGCGGTCGGCGTGATTCCGGAAAAGAAGTCGATTTTCATGAAATGGCCCGCTGTGCTTCAGCTCGGGACGCTACACATGAAGATGGCCAAACACTGTTTGGCGATAACGTCGCTTTCCCCACCAGCTTCATCTCGTCTTCAGTCGATGGTGCTGTAGGCAACTTTGAAGAAAGTAATCTTCTATAGTTGTCTCATGGCCTGCTCGGCAATGAAAACAATACTTTGACCTTCGGGTAACTTGACGCTTGCTTCCCAGTTGAACTTCATGACGTTCAGCCTGGATGCAAGGATGGTGTGGGGCTCAGTGGTTCGAATACTACTTTTGAGCATCTCACTTACAATGTTAAGAAGCGGCGACGGCGCTAATTGCTGTCCGACCGTATACAATAGCCTTGTCTTACTTTACGTGAGATATAATTAGATTGAGTCAGCGCGAAAGAAGTACTAAGCCAGAATTATAATTCGGGAAATATTGTGCTATAAATAACTTCAAGCTTTAACGTTACTAATCGCTAGAAAGCATATTCGTCTACGTTTACATTGGTGACCCCGACATATTTACGCATATTGTTTTTCCGTAAATATATATAGTTATTTGATCACAAGTGACCGAATTTTCTTTTCATGAAGGATGTCTGACGAGAAATTCATTGCGATGGGACAGGCTCTGGGCTATTCCGGAGTGAATTTAAGGAATTACGTCAAAGAGTTAAAAGATGAAGAAAGAGTTAGGAGAATGGAGGAACGGGAAGAAAAAAAGGCTCAGCAGGAGCGGGAAGATAAAATATAAAGATAAAATAACGCAACAAGAACGTGAACGTGAAGATAAAATAGCGCAACAAGAACGTGAACGTGAAGATAAAATAGCGCAAAAAGAGCGTGAACGTGAAGATAAAATAGCTCAACGTCAACATGAATTGGAATTGAAGAAGCTGGAATTGGAAGCCCTAACAAAAAAAGAACCAAAGCCGACGGTAGAGGTAACTAAGATCCGGGAAAATATTACCCTGCTCAAGAAGAAAAAAAGAAATGGAATATGGTTCATTCTACGACTAACAGTGACTCGGTAATGGTTGGACCCCGTTGTTACAATTGTCATCAAGTTGGACATTTGGCGAAAGACTGCAGACAATGCACTCAGGCAAGTCCAGTCATGTGCCAAACACGTAGAGAGGCCACCATGACACCACCATGCAAAGATTCTGAAGTAGTGAATGCATGCGCGGCCATGGTCTTCGAAGGTAAAATAGACGAGGTCAAATTAAAGTGTGGCTGCGTTTCACCAGTCATAGCGGATGACCGTTTTTATTCAGGAAGAAGACTTAAGTTTACCAGAGGTTTTGTAAACAAGAAACCTGTAAAGGTTTTGAGGGACACTGGCTGTACAGCGATTATGGTCAAGGAATCGTTAGTGCATCCACGTCAGATGACCGGAAAAACAAGACCATGTGTTTTGATTGACGGCACAGTACGTGTGGCTCCAACAGCAATATTTAAAATTAAAACCGATGGTTCAGAGGAACCACAGAAGTAGTTTGTATGAAGAATCTATTTTGTGATTTGGTGCTGGAAAATGTCGATGTGGTAGGAATTTCAAATGCAATGGCTGCAGGGAAACGTATTTGCCGGCAACCACAGAAACCCACTCCTGACTAGACTACAACAACAAACAGAAAAATAATCGGGCGGATTATACGAAAAAGTCGGCCAACTCGGATTTGTATCAAAGCAAGAAAAAGAACACGTGTGCCACTTCAAAGCTGGGAAATAAAGTTGAGGCAAAAGTTCAAGCTTTGAATCAGCCAAAAGAAAGACCTGTCAAAAAACAAATTGGGATAAGAAATTGAAAAAAAATAGTTTAAGATCATCAATTTTTGGAGATGCTCGCCCAGTCGACACATCTAGTAAAGATCAAGAAATTGAAAGAAGGCTTAAAGAAAATTCAAGCGATCAAGGAACTGCTTGTAAACCGAAATTTATGAGCAATCTTAAAAACACCAAGTGTTTTCTTTCGAAGATGGCTCATCTTACGTATATCTGTGTGAAAAGCTTATTTTATTATCTCTTATTATGTTAATTTGTGTATATGTATATATATATATGTTTGTTTATATATATGTATATATGTATATATATATATTTGTATATATATATATATATATATATATATATATATATATATTGGTGGACTAAAGAAACATGATCATGTGACTGCAATAATGAAAACTGAACTCCGGTGGCTGCGTATCTCTGAGCGAATTACTTTCAAAATTGGGACTTTAGTCTACAAGGCGCTCCATGGCGAAGCCCCCTCATATTTGCAAGAGCTGTGTGTTACTGTGTCTGATAACAATTCTTACTTATCTCGTCACAGATCTGCTAGTCGTGGTGATCTAGTTGTTCCTATAACTCGAACAAAAACTTACGGCAGTCGAGCCTTCAGTATAGCAGGACCGGCAACATGGAAACATGTTGCCTGCCAGCATCCGAGAAGCCACTACATTGAGTTTATTCAAGGCCGAGCTAAAGACATTTCTGTTTGCGAAATCCTATCCAAATTGATGATCAGAGAGAAATTATTTCATTTTTCCTGACATGCTGATTTTTGTGTTTTATATTATTTTTGCTTTATTTTTATTGTTTTGTTTTGTTGTTTTTATTGTAAAAGGAGCCCTGAGGTGTTACACAAAAGGGCGCTTGAAATCCAAATATATAAGCCTTTTCCTATTTTGTAACCTCAGGAGTTAGTTCAGTTGAGTTAGGGAAGTAGAATTAGTCGGTTCGTGAGATCTAGATTTAGAGTTTTAGAGAATAGACTCTGTAGTTAAACAAGTTGACAAAAGTTATCTAATAGAATCAAAAAAGTTGTCAGAATCAAGAGATTTCTGAAACGTGAGATATAATTAGATTGAGTTAGTGCGAAAGAAGTACTAAGCCAGAATTATAATTCGAGAAATATTGTGCTATAAATAACTTCAAGCTTTAACGTTACGGATCGCTAGAAAGCATATTCGTCTACGTTTACACGTATAATTTGAAATCCGTTATGGTTGTCAAATGCTAATATTTTCATAAATGAAATTATGTTAAAAAAAATTAATTTGAGAAGCGTTGCACCGGTGGCATGTCAGATATGTGGACATCTTTTTTCTTTTGCTTCGCCGTTTCTAATCGCTGCTTGGCATGGCGTGAAATCACTTTTTTCGCATGCGATTTTCAAATGAATCTATGAAATACAACAAACTGTGGCGGTTATAACCTTTAATTCAATGTATTAATGCAGACTTCCATACAGAAATATTTTTGGTGGCGTCGAATCATTCAAAGCGGAACAGTTCCGGGCTATCAATGGATTCTCTAACGTGTTCTTTGGTTGGGGCGGCGAAGATGACGATCTTTTCAATAGGTTTGGTGATAATTTTAATCATGTGGCTTATACTCATTAAAATCAATATCCAGTTAGTAATTTAAAAACTCTTGGAGGGTTTTGTAATATTGCGCCAAAATAGCCTGCTCTAAAATGTTTTACCCGTCGCATATCCACCCAGTGGCTTGCTACTCTATTTACAATAATGATTTGAAATAAGCTGAAAGTTCTGAGCTTGTAATTTGTATGAAAACAAACATGTTTCTCATATCATCACGTGCACTCGTTTAATATACAGAATACTCATATACTTTAGAAATATTAAACTTAGCTTCTATTTTGCCTTTTTGTAGTTTTCTGTTTATGAAGAGAATTTAGACACCGTTCATGTTTTAATTGTTTTTAGTCGTGATTGTACCATACACGGCTGATGGCTCCAGTTATGGCTATATTATTCTGCAGACTTCAGTCCCAGTGGTTAATAATCCCACTAATAAGGCAATTCGCACCGCTACAAATGTCCCGTCAAAGTTAATACCGGACTTATTATATAGTTTTCTATTTCAACAGTTCCATTAAAACTCGTTTCGAGCTTTTTTTCGTCAAAGGTTTTCAGAAAAAACCTGCAGCGTATCGACCTTAAACTTATTGACGGTTTAACAAAAGTGGGTGAATAGTGGGTTTTAAGTCCGTCGCTTGAGCAGATGCCCAGCGACAAGAAAACGTGTCAACTTCTGTGATAAAACGACATTTAAATCATATGCAGCTTAATTCTTATCATTCATTGAGCTTTCTCTTTAATATTAAAGTGTATATATTAACATTTTTTGAACTAAACGTTTCGTTTGAAAGATTAAAGCGTTGGGCGATAGTAGGTTATAGATATTATATAGATAACGCCCAACGCTCTTATATTCAAAACAAAACGTTTAGTTCAAAAAATGTTAATATTTACACTTTAATATTATTTTTAACCTTTTAGTACATTAGTATACAGGCGTTGTTAAAAAAAATATTTTTTATACTTTATATTAATATTATTAAAACGTTTATGTTAACTTGCAATGTTGTTTGTTTGTTTCAGCGCAAACGTTGTTTTTGAAAACACCGCTCGGTTAGTACTTCGATGGGTGACATTAAACACATTAATCCGTTTTTAGATTTTAAAAAAATTAAACAGTAAAAAACAAAAAATAATAAAACATATAAATAATATTTTTATATATAAAAAAGTAACCACTAAAAATAAAAAATATAATAAAGTATAAAAAAACATTGTTTTTAAAACAACGCTCGTATACTAATGCACTAAAAGGTTAAAAATAATATTGAAGTGTACATGTTAACATTTTTGAACTAAACTTTTCGTTCTGAAGATAAAAACGTTGGGCGTTATCTATATAATATCTATAACCTAGTATCGCCCAACGCTTTAATCTTTCAAAACAAACGTTTAGTTCAAAAATGTTATTATTTTTAACTTTTTAGTACATTAGTATACGAGCGTTGTTTGAAAAAAATATTTTTTATACTTTATATTATTTTAATAACACAAAGGGATACATATATGATTATTTGCAACGAAGATGTCGGCGGCGGCGGCACAGACCGGCCGGCGCACACTTCTACCACTACCCTCTCTTTATCACCATTTACTCTTGATAGTGTCGTAATATTATTATATGAATTTTAAAACCTAGTCTTAATTGTTCTTTTATCTGATAAAAATTGTCTCGATCATTCGATAAATAATGATCAAATGTAAAAGAAAAAAGCAAATGATTAAGAAGAAGTCAGCTATTTTTGCCCAATGCTATTCTAGGAAAAATTTCAAAAGATTTATGTCAAGTGACCGATTTATTTGGTTGACTGGTTAATGCATTTTGACAGACGTGTTTGTTAAATTATGTCTGTGCGACTGGTCAAGTGGTCATAAGCAAATTATTACTTTTTTCTGTTTTAGTAATAATTAAAACAATTATTCAGGGTGCATTTTCACGAAATGGAAGTAACAAGATACCCAATGGAAGTAGCCCGTTACAAAATGCTTTCTCATAAAAAAGCATCTCCAAACTCTAAAAGGTTTTTTGTAATTTTATGTTAATTTTTTCATGCAGTAAAAACTTTCTTATAAATTACTCGGTTTTACAAGTTTTGTCCTTACATATAAAAAGGTTGTCTTGTTTTAAGGAGTTAGAAAATCTATCACTTAATTCAAGAAAATTTTAATACATTTTTACTTATCACTATCGGAGTTACCCAGTGTTGCCCGGGGTTTTTAGAGGTTTTCTATTGTTTTTCTCTCGTTTTTTATTCTCGCCTTTTTTCATTTTCTTTTTTCTTCCTATCCCTTTCTCACTCGTGTTTCCTCCGCCGCTTGCTCCCCCGCTCCAACTTGTTTTCTTGCTCATTTTCGTTTTCCCACTTCCTCTCCCTTTCTCGCTAACTTTCCCGCTCCTTTTCCCGTTTGCGTTCACTCTCCAGCTCTCATTTGCTCTCCCGTTCCCGCTTGCTCTTCTGCTTCCAAGCGCTTCTCTGCCTTCCTATAGCTTTTCTTTTCCCGCTCACTCTCCCGCTTGTTTTCTCGCTCTTAACAAACAGTCGTTTTTAAATCTTTTATAACAACAGCCCTTCACCGCCGGTATTGATTGATTGCTTGCTTGAATGTTTACTAACCTTTGAAATAAAAATTTAACTAACTTCCCGTCATTCAATTGAGCTGAAATTTGAATTATAGGCTTACTCATCATGACAACGTATTTTATTAAAATTTAGAAAATAATTGAATTTTTTTTTAATTATTAGAATAATTATCTATGTTTTCAAACAAAAACAAATCAAATACAATAAAATAAATGTTTACATATTAAGATTCCAAAAAAAATGTCATTTTAAAAGAAAGTTTTTGCATCTTCTTCTTCATCGTCAATCTCAATTGCTTTTTTGAAATATTTGTTGTAATATGGTCATTGCATGTCCTTAAACCTATTGACAGTGCGAATCAAAATTAAAAAAAAAAGCTGAAGATGAAACAAATGTAAAAACCAAGCTAACAATTTTGTATACCAATAAATTGGAATATTTTCTGAAGAAGTAATTTGCGTATGCTCCTCTAAGCCCCTCCCCCTCCTCACTGTAGAAGAATTCGAAAAAGGTTCGTAACGTGACTACAGCTTTAATTTTTGGAATATCCGGATGTAGAAGTAATGTTCGACACATTCCGACTAAGGATACGAGTGACAGGTAAAATTGTAATCCTATGTGAACGAGCTGATCCTGGCACTACTTGTGAACTTCGCTTTAAAAGCGACACCCTTATACACTTACCTTTATTTTAACCTTTATTGTTATAAAGCTGTCTAATTAGCGAGTCGTAAAATTAGACCACGGAAGCAATTTTTCAAAGTTTTCGACGTTGCACTGTCAAACGCTTTAATAGCACCAACCAATGGATATTCTTCCAAAGATTTTGTTAATTTTAAATTAGGTTTCAAGAAACTGATAAGTTTTCAGCTCCTACTTTTAAAAACCGATCTAAAAATCTTGTTATTGAGTTCTGTGTATGAGCATTATTCGTTACTAGAACATTTTATTAAAATTTCCTCTATACTTTCAAACTGCCAGCGCGTTTCATTCTTGTTGTAGATATGAGCTTTTATCACGTTACATTTCTGCGCTTTATCTTCTCCAGTCAATAATTTTAAAATAAATAATTTCAATTTAATTTAATATTTTGTTTAATTTAATTATTTTTTTAGGCATTCCTTCCTGTCATTTGAAAAAACTAATTTAAAGTAATTTCTTTGTTAATCGGTAGCTGGCATGGCTGAGTGGTAAATCAAAGAAGTATTATTGATTTGGTCACAAGGTAGCAGGCAGTTTTCAATTTAATCTCTTTCAGGTCGCCACCTTTATGTTTAGACTTGATAATGGTTTGTTACCACCCACGTTTTTAAATTACATGGTATGATCATCTGACATTCACGATTACTTTCTTCGCCATAAGGACCGGTTTCGTTCTGAACAAGCCCGAACTACTTTGAAACTGTTGTCCTTGAAATGCCTTGGACCTCGTGTTTATTCTAAAATACCTTGTCACGTTAAATCTTCCTTGTCCTTGTCTAAGTTCAAAACATCATATAAATTTCACTTATTAAACAATCATACGTAGGTAGCCCCTTATAGTGGAAAATAATTCCCTTGGGTCTGACCTTGGAACTTACTTATTTACTGTCACTTGCAATCGCGATGAACGCTGTTATTTTTCATTTCTTTTGTGTTTTGTTTTGCTTGTGACTATGGGTTGTGAATAAATGTTCAGTTTTTTTTGTTCCAAAAAACACAAAAAACCAATTTTTGGAACTATCGTCTTTCGATATCGGATATAAATGCTTCTTCGGATTCTTTTCGCGTTCGATTTGTTGTAGCAGGTTGGATTCCTGTAATTTTGCACTCAGGTTTGTCATAGATGACAATAAAAATTCAGAAACAATTGGAGTTCCTCGACTTAGAGAAATCGGCACCACAGTCACAAAAATAAAAAAAATTTCTGAAGTAAAATTTAGAATTAACGTACAAAGAAAAAAGAATGAAAATAAAGTCAACCCGTACATATAAATGCTAACAATTTTTCCTTGAAAAATATGAGTAACCTTGTTAATCTTTTCATTGGGTCGGTTGGCCACATGTTATGCATTTTAATGTAACGACGACTAGATGACATTTTTAAAGGGCTGTAAATTAAACAAGCAAAGATAAAAAATAAATTTTTTTAAAGAAATGCTTTTGAGTTGAGCCATTTATATCTCGATAATTCAGGCGCTTGCTCTCCCGTTCTCGCTCACGCTTGCTCTCCCATTCCCGTTGTCGCTCGTGCTCATTTTCTCTTTTTTATTCTTAAAAGAAAGATAACCTAAATTGTTAATAAATAAAATATAAAATTTTATAAATTGTTCGTTAACATTTAATTCATACTAGCTGGGTTACCCGGCGTTGCCCGGGGCTGTTAGAGGTTTTTTACTGTTTTTCTTTCTGTCTCCCGTTTCCTTCACCGCTTGCTCTCCCGCTCCCGACTGCTTTTCCCCACTCCCGGTCACATTCCCAGATTTTTTTACGCTTTCCCATTCCTGGTTGCTTATACGCTTTCCCGCTATAGCTTGCTCTCTTTTTCCTGCTTGCTCTTTTCGCTAACAGTCGCTTTTCCATTCTTCTATTAAATTTCAGAGCCTTCCCAATGTGGCTTAGATGGGCTGTAGTAGAATGCTGTGCACAGTCATCAAAGTTGATCTGTTCTCTTGTTAACACTTTTATTTGTTTGGTTTGCTCGTTTAGTTACGTCTGAACTTTCTCAATTTTAATTAGTATTCTTTAATGTATTGGTTCCACTCTGCAAGTGTGGTCTTCTGCAAAGGATTATTTTGGTTGACTAAAACCTTGAGGAATAAATAGCTCACACTGAAAAAAATAAATTTATTAGTTAATGCTGCAATAATGTTAAAAAACCGCTCATATATCTCTACTGGTTTTTATTTTAAATACTCGTAAGATTATAAATGCTTACAATAGATTTATCAAACACTGTACAACAGCTGCTTTTCGGAAAATTGCTAGTCTTACTTTTTGAGTTGCTCAAGTTTTTAAGTGTCATGTCTACAGAAAGCATATAACACTACATGTGGCATGTTAATAAATGTTCACCAGTTGCTTTAAAAAACGTGATATAAAACAAGATTAAAATAAAACATGAAGTAATAATAATAATAAAAACATTCTTGTTATGTCAAAATGTCAAAGCAATTGACCCAGAATTTTCGGAGATCATCGATTTGGAACAATCGAAGAGTAACACTTTTATTTAGCACATGATGCAATTATAAATTGAACAAAACAGCAGCAGATTGACAGGCTTGCTTGAGAACTTTGTTCTTGATTTTGTTGAAACACAAAAATACTGTACTTGCTTTCATTTCTTTCAAATTTCATGCACCTCATATGTCAGTGAAACTTTCTTTAAAATGTAAGTTTCTAGTTTCCTCTGAAAAGTAAAAAATAACATAAGACCGATAAATTAATTCATAACTACTCGTCAATTATAAATTAATACCAAATCGGCTAATTACCTGCCCGAAAAAATTCTTATTTATCGATAAACTGATAGCAAGTTCATCAGTTTAGGAAACCATGATGAACAATATTAGATAAGGAACAATTGACATCAGAAGCCTTGAACGACAAATATGAACAATGGATTTAAATTTTTTTTTCCAATATGGAACTCCTTTTGTAAAACACAAAATGTTAGAGCATAATGATAATCTTATAACTTAATCACGTGCAATGCAACAAACAAATCAAATTAAAAAATACACAGTAAATCATGATTTTAAAAACTAAAAACAAATTACCATAGCTTTGCCACTTACTTTTGAATGGGAGATATGAACAATGAATTTCTAATTTGATTTAATTTGTTAAGTCTGGAACTGTTTTTGTGAGGAACAAAATATGTTAGTCTATTATATTCTAGAAATTATACTAAAAACTAATTTATACTGAAACCTTAATAAACCTGTCCTTAATTAGCTTAATTGTCCTAATTGATTATTCAAAAAACTTGAAAAAACATTCAAAAAGATACTATAGTAAACTATAGTTAGTTATACTAATAAAAACTAAGATACTTAAAACCTAGTGATAACTGATAAGTCCTGAAAACTTCTTACACTGATATCACCTAAAATTTAAAAAACGCTAAAAAAGCATTGCTGTCAAGCTAATTATGGAGAATAGGTGCAGAAATTATTTTCGGTGTTTTTAATTATTTTTCCGTAATAATAATTATATATTTGTAATTACAATAATAACTCCAATTTAATGATCCAAGCAGTTTATTAATTTTTGATAATAAAATTCTCTCGGAAAACTCACGAAACGCGCCAGAGAACAGCAACAAAAACTATGAATAGCGAAGTCAAACAGAAATTATTATTTACAGCGCTTAAAAAAAATTATTATCAAAAGTAACACAAAAAATAGTATTCACGCAGTCAAAATAACATTATTTAAAAAAAAGTAAGTTTATTTAAGTCCGAACTGTTCTTCATAGAATGTTAAACGCGATAGTTTTCAATTAAGACACACAAATTAATTCATACTTTTTTTTAAAAACAAGTTATTTTTTTAAATTGTTTTATAAAAACTCGCAAAATAAATTTGACAACTAATTTATTTGACATTTCATTTCGCTTCACCTTTAGTTAGTTTACTGTTTATGAACCTAGTTTTTCCTACTACCTGGCGGTTTTCTGTCATTAACTTCTTCTTTAATTATATTTTCATTAAATTATTTGGATCAATCGATTGGTAATTTAATTCTGTTTCTAATTATATTAATTTTATATTAAAATAATTAAAAACACAGAAAATAATTTCTGCACCTATTCTCCATACTTACCGCTATTCTGTATATATCTAAATATCAAATTATAAACTACCGATAGCAGAGCTATATTTTCGGAAAAAAAGAGCTCGGGGTCCGATGAAATCAAAACAAAGGTATCCGGCGCCATTAAACAACACACAAATTTATTTCATATTTATATTTAAAACTGATAGAAAAGTTATTAAATGTTTTTTAATTTAACTATAAATAAATTTATTTTTATTTTGGAGAAAAAAATGTACTTCTCCTTACATCCGCTGACCGAAAAGCTTTTTATCCATAAAACACCAACGGATTAACAAATTTTTTTAAAACTTTACACAAACCACCGCTTGATTAATTCACATAAGTGTAACAAATTTCAATGAAATCTGTTCGGCCGTTTACATTTAATCCTTGGGTATAGATACATACTTACATTCATTTTTATATATAAGATAATGAAAAAAACTCGTCACCTTAGCAACCGAAACTATTCGGCTTAATAAATAACCAAGATTCATTAAATAACGTATTCGGTTAAATTTTAGTTGTAATTATTAATAATAAATAAAATAACAAAAAAAATCTAAATTTTTCGTTAACATTTATTTAAATATAAGTCTGCATTTTACCCACCCCCGACGCATTTCAATATACGGGTTAGAGCTAGGGATAGGGTTAGGGTTAGGGTTAGTAGCAATTTTACCGATTGCAATCACGTCGAACCGCCGTGGCAATAGCAGCGACCCATTTGAATACACTTGGCCTCGCCTACTTATCCTATATTTGATCATCGCAGTCAAGCAAACCAATGAATACACTTGACCTAGATTTGATCACCACAGACAAACTAACCAACAAACAACAAACAGAGAGACGAGTGAAGTTAAATAAAATCATTGAAAAAGTAATTAACTAACCAATAACTTTTTTGTTTATTTAATGTCCTTTTAGTACTGTAATTGATTTTTGCTATAACCATTTAACCATGGGCAGAACTAGGAATCCCCGGTGGGGGAATGATCCAGTGCCATCTCTCGATCGCGGGAACAGACTTTTTTTAAATCTCTCTCTTCCTAATACACAACCTAGTTTATGTCCTTTTACTACTGTAATGGATTTTTGCTATAACCATTAAACCGGACAAACATGGTAAAGTTAACTTAAAAAAATTAAACAAATGAACCGTAAAAAGCTTCGTTTCTTAAAAATCCTCTATAATTTTGTAACTCGGCAACTAACAATTTTTTGCAAAATTATTTTTTGATGATATTAAGTTTATAAAATATGAAAATTTTGACCACAGTCTTCTAATTACTAAATATGTGAAGTATGTGAGGATTAGAAATATAAGAAACGTTTAAATCAATACGGAAAAAACATTTGTTTATCATATATTTTTTAATTCAAAAATCAAATTTCGCTTCTTTTAAAAAAACTTAAAATTGATAGTTTGTTTCCAAAGCTCCGTCATTTGTATTAAATTACGCCTTAATTATTTTATAACATTGGTGATTCATTACGATCTGCAAGCACTGTATAACCAGGGATGTCATTCGGGGGGCATCTCCCTTCTCTGACTTATGAGTGAGTCACTCTGACGTAGTTTTAGGTTCCAAAAGCTTAGAAGTGGGGCCCCGAAATGCTTTCAGAAGTGTAAGGTGGACGCTTTTGAGGTTTGAGTGAGCCCTTTTTATGAATAGGTGGGGCCCCCTACGACGGTAAAGTGATTTTTAATTAAAAAAAAATCGAAAATATTTGTGAAAAGTAGCTCCGACTACCGACACTTCCTGGAAGAAAAAATGAAAAGAAGTTTTCAAAAATGTGTGTGAAAAACGTCCTTGCTATCAGTATTTTGGGAGAAAAAATAAAAAGAAGGCTTGGAAAATATTAGGGAAAAATTCGTAGGCTTTGAAAACTATTGTGTTTTATACTTTATTTAAGAGTAAAACCCGAATTTATTGTACACAACTAAAAGCAACATGTCGACTCGAGAAACAACAAAGAAGGAAGACGGAAGTACATAGAATAAAAAGAACAATGGTCAATTAATAATAGATAAAATAAACTGTTCGATTTATAAGCAAAACAAAAACTATATTCAACACCTTCTCATTTTGAGCATAAATCGTAACAGTTATCAGTCTGACCAATTTCATTCTTAGTAAACTACTTGATTTCCCAGGAAAAGTTAACCGAGTCCCATGTGGATCATCAGTTGCTTTAGCCTTGGTCCTTGTAGAGCTTTCGTTAGTGCATCTGCCACTTGAAGTTCTGTTGTGACACTCTTGACACCAACTTCACCGTCTGCAACCTTTTCTCTGATGAAGAAATGACGAGTCTGTATGTGTTTGGTACGTCGGTGATGTTCTGGGTTCTGAGCCAAACGAATAGCAGCTTCATTGTCAATTTGTATGACTGGAATATCATCAAATCCAACAATGTCGTTCAGCAGACGTTTTAATCAAACAACCTCACGTGTAGCCTCACTAGCCGCTACTACCTCTGCTTCTGTGGTTGAGATAGAAACTGATGTCTGTCGTTGACTCAACCAGCTTATTGCTCCTTCAGCATAGATACAAACCACACCAGTTGTAGACCTGCCTGTGGTATGGTCACCTGCATGATCAGCATCACTATAACACAGGAGTGTGTTTTTATTCTGTTGAGGTCTGTAGACAATTCCTGTATCTTCGGTACCCTTAAGATATCGCAGAATCCTTTTTACTTGGACTACATCACTATGAAGAGGATTTTCCAAATTCCTGGAAGCAACACTAACAGCATATGCAATATCGGGTCTGGTACCCGTCATTAAATACATGAGTGCCCCCACAACTGACCTGTAAGGAAATTTGACTGGTTCATTATTATCATCAAACTCTGCCTTCTCAGATGAGATGATTGGGGTAACACATGGCCGACAATTACTCATACCAAACTGATCAAGAACTTTTCTCGTATAGGCAGCTTGACTGATCTTTATGGAGCCATCAGATTTCTGATTGATTTCTACTCCCAGGAAATATTTTGCTGGCTTTGTTATAATTTTAAACTCTGATTTTAACCTCTCTGCAAATTCTGAGAGTTCTTGTTTATCTGTAGCCATAACAATGCCATCATCAACATATAAAGCAAGAAACAATTTTTTCATATTTCTTTCCACTATAAACAGACAAGGATCAGCATCACTTTGTTTAAATCCGATCTTCTTTAAAAAATTGCCAAACCGCGTGTTCCAACATCTGGGAGCCTGCTTGAGTCCGTACAAACTTCTTTTCAGTTTACACACTCTAGCAGAACCATCAGTAAACCCTTCGGGCTGCTCCATATAGATTTCCTCTTGCAGATCACCATATAGGAATGCCGTTGAAACATCGAACTGCATCAGATGCATTCTTTCACTGGCTGCAACGCTTAAAAGAGTTCTAACAGTTGTATTTCTGACCACTGGACTGAAGGTCTGATCGTAATCAACTCCTTTCTTTTGAGCATAGCCTTTAATTACAAGTCTTGCTTTGTAACGTTCGATGGAACCATCTGAATTAGTCTTGACTTTGTAGACCCACTTGCATGGAATAGCCTTTTTCTTAGGAGGGAGATCCATAAGTTGCCACGTCTGGTTTTCACAAAGCGATTGCATTTCATTTTTCATCGCTTGCTGCCATTCATTCTTCTGATCACTTTGAACTGCCTCCTCAAAGCTGGTAGGTTCTGAAGAACTGAACATTTCTGCTGCTATCATCACATAGTCATCGAAACGAGCAGGCCTCTTGATGCATTCACGGTCACGCAACTGTATGCCTGAAGCAGGTGCACCACTCTGTGTCAGTTCATCAGCAATGGTAGGTATTTCCTCAGTCACAGCTCCACTGTTTTCAGTCATCTGATCGTCATCAGCATCAGACTCATCTTGATCAGATTTCAATGGCCAATTTGGAACTGTTGTTCTTAGAATTTTCTCATCAAAAACAACATCTCTTGAACGAACTGTTCTATTTCCTGGCTGGAGAAAAACTCTATAGCCATCATCGCCTTCATAGCCAACTAATATACCCTTCTCAGCTTTAGTGTCCATCTTTTTTCTTCGTTGATCAGGAACATGAACATATGCAGTACAACCAATAATTCGCAAATGTGTGATTTTTGGTTTTCTATTGTACCACAGTTCATATGGTGATTTTCCTTTGACACAAGTAGGTGCAGTTCGATTCAAGATGTACCCAGCGGTCTGAATCAATTGTGCCCATAAAGCTTGAGGTAATTCTGCATGAGCTAATCTCATGGCCCTGGCGGCTTCTACTAAGGTGCGATTCTCTCTTTCACTGCATCCATTTTGTTGAGGTGTGTATGGCATTATCAGACGTTGTCGGATACCATGTTTGTTCAAAATTTTCTTCACATCAGCATTGTCAAATTCACCACCATTGTCACTCAGCAACTCCATCACTGTATGTCCAGCTGTTTGGCACTCAGCAAGCATCCACGTCAATTTCTCTGACACTTCAGACTTTTCTTTCATGAAGTAGACAAAACGGAAGCCACTGTAGTCATCTTTAAACAGGACAAAATAGCGATAATTTGAGAATGAATTACAAAATGGACCACAAACATCAGTGTGTATTCTTTCGCCTGGTTTTGTTGCTCGAACTCTGGTTCCAAACTTCAGGCGATGTGCTTTTCCGAAGACACATCCTTCACAAACTTCATCATCAAGACTGACATCTATGTTGAATTCTTGTTTTAAAATTGATTTCACATGTCTTTTGTTTTGATGAGCAAGCCTTTCGTGATACAACTGAATCAAATTTTCGTCCTTTACAATATTTGCTTCTTGTAACTTAGATGGTACAACTGTATCTGCAATCAGCCTGAACAAACCACCATTTCTTTCTCGAGCACCAACAAGAACTTTCACATTGTCGACCTTGAAGAAACATCTTTCTTGTGTAGACATGAAAATACTGTTTTTCTTCCTGTCTTGAGCTGCTAATACTGAAAACAAATTTCTGTTCAACTTTGGAACATACCACACGTTTTCAAGTTTCACTTCAATGTTCTTTTTATCAATCACTGTTTTCAGGTGGACAGTACCTGCACCAACAGCTTCAACGTGATTTCCATCTGCTATCTGTAGGCTCTGGACATTTGAGAATTTCTTGAAGTTTGTCAGTATGTCACTTCTAAAAGTCAAATGACTGGTTGCGCCATTATCTACATACCAACCATCAGCAGATGTAGAACTATCAATTGCAAGAACATCTGAATACACAGCAGACAATGACACAGAATGGACTGACTCTGGAGCTTTACCTTGACTGATGTTCAAATCATTTGCTGGCTTCGGTGGTTTGCCATCGGCAATCCATTTTCTACATTTACGAACAACATGTCCTACTTGCTTGCAGTAATGACAAATAATGGTACCTTGTTTTGCAGACTTTATTTGACTTTTCTGTTTCTGTGCCGACTTCGGGTATGTTGACTTAGCGAACAATGCTTCCTGTTGAACGGGTTCAGTTTTGCCAGCCAGAGCTCTTTCGTAACTACATAACTGATTCGTGAGATTATCAACAGTCCGTTCGGCTTTGTTCAACATTCTCCAACTCGAAGAAAATGAAAAATACTCACTTGGCAATGTTTCAATTATACGGCACATGAGCAGTAGATCTTTGTTTTCTTCTTTATCAAGTTCGACCTTTAGTTCCTTCCAGATATTCTTTAGCTTACCAACATGAGTAGCAGCTTCATCACCTTGACACATCTTGTAACCAAAGAACTGCATACAGAGATCATAGGCTCTGTCTTCATTTATTCCATCAAACAGCCTATGTAATTCCAACCAAACATCTCTTGCACATGCATGGGAACGAACCTTTTCATAAGATTCTTCTGACATGTTGGTTGATAGAATCACCATTGCACTGCAGTCAGCTTTCAAAAACTTGCTGTAGGCGGTTTGATATGCAGTTACCTCGGCTTCTGTTGAATCATCCCTCGGTTCGTCTGGTTTTTTAAGTCTCCCTTCTACAACGTCCATGACATCTGGTGTGCCGCGCAGTAGGATCGAAACTCTACCTTTCCAGTTCAACCAATTTGACTTGCCTTCTAGCGGCTTGATTTGAATTCTCGTGAAATCCATTATTCAAACAACTGTCAACAGGTGTCAGCGATTCAAAAGAAAACGTGATTACTTCGCTGTTCTAAATTACGAAAAATTTCGATCGTAAACTTTTAATAAATTCGAGTTACACAGTTAGTAGCTGACTGGGCCCATAACCTATTGTGTTTTATACTTTATTTAAGAGTAAAACCCGAATTTATTGTACACAACTAAAAGCAACATGTCGACTCGAGAAACAACAAAGAAGGAAGACGGAAGTACATAGAATAAAAAGAACAATGGTCAATTAATAATAGATAAAATAAACTGTTCGATTTATAAGCAAAACAAAAACTATATTCAACAAAAACAAGTTCCCCTCTCCAGGTTGTGCTGAAATGACGTCCCTGGGCATAACAATTATTATGATACTCGGATGCAAACAGCTGTTTCGTGTTGTCTTACATCCAATATATAAATTTATTAATTCACTGTGCTCGATTTACAAACAATAATAGCTACTTTCTTCTGACCCACCACCCAAGACTTAAGCTTCTACATAACGGCATGTCGAGGTTCAAAAGCGATGGTCTCAGCAATCTCAGCTTCAAATGTCAGGCCGTGGAAGAGAGGCAACTTTATACTTGGATTCAAGCTAATTTAGATGACTTCGAAGAAAGTTTAGAAAGGATGTCGACCCCAGTAAGTTTAATGTTGCGTGTTATCTTCTTTTTTACAAGCTTGTGTCTCTACGGTATGTTATTTGTTTGCCTACTTGTTTATTTATTTATTTTGTCTTTTTTTAAGAAATTTCAAACGAAGAGTTTTCAGAATGAACATACTGAAACATCGACCATCGATAAATTTCTTGCAGGACAACTTCCTTAACTTTTATATGATCTTTTTCATTTTCATAATACGTGTTATTTTGTAAATTCAGTTATACATTCCACAAACAAAGTTGAATTCCATTTAACGATGCGGAATATTAAGGTTCTTCTTACGTTGATCACGTTTCTTTTTGTGATAATCAGATTTCGTAAAGTTTCAATGTAGGCTTCAGAACTTTTACTTTCATTTCTTTGGTTTGGTTTGGTTTTGGAGCTTGTTTGAGGTAAAGTTGCGTTGTTTATTCTATATTTTAATTTGATTTAGGCTACGTTGAAATCATTTGTTTGTGTGTGTTAGAATTTCTTATTTGTTTTTCTAAGACAGAATCAAGTAACCTTTAGTCTCAGTAATAAACAACATGCAAAACTCAAGACCCGTGTATTGTTTCTTGTTCTAAAGAGTGAAGTAAAATATTAATTTTTAGAGATTTATTTCGAGAGATAGCTTCTTATTTATTTCATCGTTTTTACTAGGTTATTTAAATCATCCAACGTTTTTACTCCATTAAATATTATTAGTATATTTCATCTCATTCTGTCTGATTTTAGTTGTTGATTATGAATTTAATCTGAAATAATTCAAGATGATTAATTATGTATTCCTGACCTGTGTATTGTTTTTTTCCCAAAGAGTGGAAACAATCTTAATAACAGTCCATGTCTTTCTAGGTATATGGTAACTTCTGTTTGTCGTTTTTATGTGATTTTAATGATTTTTATTTCAATAAATATTGCCATAATTTTATTTATGGAATAATTATGTAGACGGAGAAGTATTATGAACACTGGGCATCAACAAAACATTTTTGCTAAGTGTTTTGAGGGGTGGGGAGGGTGGCAGCTTCCCCAGTTTTGGACAAAAATATCTAAGAATTCGGGCGAAATGCGCGGAAAATTCAGACAAATACAGTCTAAAAATTAAAAAAAAATATGTTAAACATTTCAAAGAAATGCCTTTAAAATTCTAATAAATTTAAGAACAATTATTTAAAAACACATTGTATCAAACTCGATCACCTAAACAAAAGTTTTTTGATAAGTATTTGGTTATCTGGATCAAAATACCAATAATAATTATTAATTTGGTCCAGGCAACTAGAGTTAATTTTGTAATGAATGATTAGCTTAAAGTACAAACATAATGAAATGTTGTTTTCAATAACTTTGAATTGAATGCTAGATTTAACAGATATAATGACTAAAAAAAGTTAAATATTCATATAAAAAATCACGTTTTTCTTATGCAGAAGAAATAAGAAAATAATTATTTCTTTGGCAATATAAAGTAGCTACGTGGGCCAAAATATAGTTACAAATGTTATAAAAAAAACTATTGATTTGTCTTGTACGAATTACCAAGTTGATGAAATGGTTTTTACTGATTACAAATAGACAGAACTTTCTATAGAAAACTGGCAAACGGGGATATCGGCAGCCTATCAAATGTGTTATTTGTGGGAAAGAAATACACTTTGACTAAGAGAGTCATTTCAGCAATTCCTTAGAGAGGATATTTCAAACGCCCAAAAAATATTTTTACTAAATGCTTCACTTTTGCCTAAAAAAATTGTTGATGACCTTGAGGGAGGCTGGATTGTACATTTTCTGAAATTTGTCTAAATCTTCCTCCTTATTTATTTTGTATACATTTTTTCTCAAAAATTCTTGGTGGGAGAGCAACCGACTCCTGATTTCAAATGAGGTCCTTGACTCTGACTATAAAATAAAACACATAGAGATAATTTATGCTGAGGCTGGACAAACTGTCACTTTTGCACCAGTGCTGAAAAATGTTTACAAACTCTGATCAATTTTTTCAATAAATTTCTAGAAATTAAAGAGGATTTCTTGGAGTACGACCAGGGCCAGCTCATAACGTGTGCGAGGCACACAGACGCAGAACTGAAACAAGTAAAGATAAAATATAATTTTTTTTTAAATGCTTCTATTTTGCCTCTTTATCTGAGTCAACGAATTGAATCTTAAACAACCGTTACGCTCAATCTTGTACTTTAATTTAATTTGTTATTTTTAATTTTGTTTATTACAACAACACTAACTTTCATATTTTAATTGATTTAAGGTAGGCAGTCGCACAGTTAAAAATTGCATGAAGACGTACGAGTTTGAGTTGAGTCGTTTATATCTCGATAATTCAGGCGTCTATATAGTCTTTGGTTACATCAGGAGACTCGGAGACTCGTAGAAAATGCGGGCATTCAACGAGGCCAATGAATAATACACTTGGCCACGCCTACTTATTCTATATTTTGATCATCACAGACAAGCAAACTAATGAATACACTTGACCTAGATTTGATCAACACAGACAAACTAACTAACTAACCAACCAACAAACCAACAAACAGAGAGACGAGTGAAGTTAAATAAAAGCATTTAAAAAACGCAGAATTTAAAATAGGCGCAAAATTTGAAAAGCGCCTATTTTAAATTCTGCGTTTTTTAAATGCTTTTATTTAACTTCACTCGTCTCTCTGTTTGTTAGTTTGTCTAACGCAGAATTTAAAATAGGCGCAAAATTTGAAAGGCGCCTTTTACCGGTATTTCTTGCAGTATATTTTCACTTACTTTCCGTTTTTAAATTGAGCTGAAATTTTGCACAGGTAATAGTTTGAGTTGAGTCGTTAATTTAAAATAGGCGCAAAATTTGAAAGGCGCCTTTTTTACCGGTATTTCTTGCAGTATATTTTCACTTACTTTCCGTTTTTAGATTGAGCTGAAATTTTGCACAGGTAATAGTTTTTAATGATAATATTTAATTTGATTATAAAAAATAAATTACTTTAAAGTTGTTTAAATATATTCTGTTAGAGTCCGCATTTCTGCTTGCGTGATCTATGCGACATGGGCGATAGCACTGATCTCTATAATATAACTGGATTGCGCTTAGCCCATTATTGCAATAGAAATGTTGTCGCCAGTCTGCAGCCATTTTACCACTCTCAATTACCAATGCAGCCGTCGTGTTTACGTCGATCGTCGCATGATATACGAACAATTAAGGGGTTTTAATTAAATTTAATTATTTTACTTGAAAATAAAAAATTTTATTTAGTTATTCGGTATTTTTAACATTTTTTTACTACGGTCAATAGGATAGTTTTTTTACTACGGTCAATATGATAGTTATTTGGTAACACACAGATGAAACGCTTTGCAGATCACCGCAACAAAATTGCCCCGCTTTGGTTTAGCAAGTGCAGAATAGGTTGTACAAGAAACTGTATTACTCTAAAAGTTTTGAGTCTATTTAGTAATTTTTAACATCAAAATGTTTGTGAAATGTAGTAGGAAGTTATGCTGTGTATATAAAAAATTCAATAAGCACATTTTTTTAGCATTTGTTCAAAGTAAACGGTATCTTGTGTGTTACCTAGGTCTATAACAATTGGTCAGCGAATAATATATTTAGTTTAGACTGAATAAATTACATGTAAACTATAACATATTAAAATTTCATTTAATTTTTATCATTCGTAAAGGTGTTTAATTTGATTCAGGCTTTGAGGTAATTCAACGTGCAACGCAGCACATCCGCGCCGCAGCAAAACACGCAAGCTAATTGCCATTACTATATCATACGTTGTTGTTTTATTTTATTTGTATTCTTTAAATATTAATTGATTTATATACAAACCAATTACTTGAGGTTTTTATAGAAGTGAGCTACATGTGATATGATGTGAAGGTTCTTGCTATGCCCGGCTCTATTCTATAACTAAGGCGTATTCTATTCCCACAAACTCACTTTTTGGATGCTTTAACAAGACTGAACTGATGTTGCGATTCATGATCTTAAAATCGAAATATCTTTGTGAAATAAATTGTACGATTAAATGGTTGTTTGAATATTATGTTTTTTGTTTAAATTGTCTTTCAAAATGTATCAATTAATTTTTTTTTTAATTTTTATGCTACTGCTTTCCTAGCATTCAACGAAGCTAGAAACAAAGTCAGAAATTCTACATTTCATCTTTGCGAACTTAAAACTTAAACAAACACTATTTTTTAAACCTTTCAACATGAGTTTGAGGCTCACATTAAATTATTTAAGCAGTAATAAAGCTGCTCAGCCAAACGCCTTACGACAGTGTTGCTAAATATAGCCCGGGCGGCAAATAAACTTTGCTGAAAAACTGCAATAATTAAGTATTTACAAATAAAATGACTGTTTTGCTCTCTTATATTGTTTATTAAAGACATTACTAGCAGCGCAATTCGGCATTTTTACACTTCTAAAAATATTTCGTAAATAGCGTCAAGTAGGTAAGCGGAGCCTAGGAGTTCCAAAACGGCAACCAGCGGCGACTCCCAGGCAGGGCTAAGCGCTATACAGTTATATATAGAGATCAGTGGATTGCCCGCACTTTTTACGAGTCTCCTGATGTAACCATAGACGATTGAATTATCGAGATATAAACGGCTCAACTCAAAAGCATTTCTTTAAAAAATTTATTTTTTATCTTTACTTGTTTTAATATCAGATGATTTGAAATCTTCTACTCTCTTTAGTTGAATCATAGATGCCATTGTGTCAATAATCCCATTCTGAATTTCAGGTGAGGTGTACTTTGCATTCAAAGGAATGTTTGAAACTATGGATTTCGGTTTTTTATCTTTTTGCAAAGTGTAATCAAATAGTTTAAGGAACAATCCACCAAAATTTACAATGCTTTCATTTTTGTTTTCATCGATTGCATCACTAAAACATTCATTGTCGCCTCGAAAACTCAATTCCTTAACAGACAAAAATTTTATAATGTCACCTATTGACTTGATATAATTACGGTTTTGATCCAGTTGTTCTCCAGATACTTTGTGAGCAATACTACATTTTTCAAAAATTAACCAGCTTGACATAGTTTCAGTGTGACATTTTGAAAAGATATGTTGATTAAAACCTCTACCAGTTTCAAGAGCACATTTCCAATTATTAAATCCTTTAAAGATGAATGCGCTATTTTGATTATTTCCTTTACCAAACAAGCGGCAAGCAAAACAAAAGGCAGCGTCTTTGTTAACTGAATATTCAAGCCAAGGTCTCGAAAAATACCACGACGACTGAAACTGTCTTTTGACCTGGTTGGTAATCTTTACTGGATAACTTGACAATTTGGGCTGTGCTGGTTAATTTATTCCCAAATCATTGCCGGATGACAAAAAGTTTTTTTTCTTTCTTTTTTGACCTTTAGATGGATTGTATTTTAAAAAAACTTTTAAAAATAATTATAAGCATTGCCAAAAAAATGACATAAGCATGTGTTTGTTTTATTGCTTGAAATTTATTTTGAATATTTTTAAAGTTAATATGAAAATTTTATTCATAGCAATTAACTCGTGCATAAAAAAGTAAAGATGAAAAAATAAATTTAAAAAAATTATTAAAAAAAATGCTTTTATTTGCCTTTTTATCTAAGTCAACAAATTAAAATTTTTGAATCTAAAACAACCGTTACGCTCAATCTTGTATATTGTTTATATCTTTCATATGAAATCAAAATTCATAAATTTAACTCGATGTATACATGATTAGTTGTTATCTAAAACACTTCATTCATATATTGTTATCGAGAATACCCAGATAGCAATTTAGGTGTGGGCCGCCTGCGTAAAATACGCGTGGACCACTGCTAGGGCCAACAGGCGGTAGTCGCTGGCGCGCAATATGCCATTTTGATGTTTACCGCACGGAATGTACCTTAGCGCCACATCACGCCCCCCAGTGAGTTATGCCGTCGTAAGAGACGGCGTAACTCTTAAGCCCTCGTCACGAATACGGACCCTGTTCACATCGACAAACGTGAGTTGACACGATCCGATCAAATCTAACACGCCGGTACAATCGGAGTTTGTAGATGTGATATAGCCGTTAATGTCGAAATGTAAAATACACGCGACTTCAACGTGCTTGTCGCGTCGGATTTGTGCTTGACTATATCACACCGACCGATTTTTTTTTTTGGTGTTGTCGGGTTGGGTTTTTTTGTCGATGTGAACAGGGCTTTGAGAGAGAGAGAGAGAGAGAGAGAGAGAGAGAGAGAGAGAGAGAGAGAGAGAGAGAGAGAGAGAGAGAGAGAAAGAAAGAGAGAAAATATGCATGCCAGTAAAATTTAGTGTGTTTGCAAAAAAAAACTGTCAATAAAAAGCTTGCGTGGTTGCTCTACCTATAGTGATGTGTCTTACAATGACATCAAGCACGTGACCGGTTATAAATAAGCTTATCTATTTTCTTCCATATCATATGCCAGTTTGGGATCAAAATACATTACAAGATTAGTTCAGTAATTGATAAAAACGTTTTGCTTATGGAAAAAACATTTCAACCCTTCCTCCCTCCCTCCCTCCCTCAACCTATGTACAAAATCATCGGTCCGCCATACCCCTCGAATTATTCCCTCATAATTTTTATCTACCTTTGCCACTCTGCCATCATCATTAAAATTGTTAATTTTACCTTTTTCTTCTTGACTTTTTTCAATAATCATTTCATCAACAGGTTCGATCAATTTCGTTGGATTTTGGTCAGCAAATAAATCAGCCTTTTCGTTGAGATTCTAATCAATTTCCAATTTCAGAAAACTATCGTCTGACTCCTTATTGGAGATCTCATCTTTTTTTAACTTTGTTGAAAATATCAAAATATTTTACCGACTTCGAACTATTCATAGTTTTAATTAATGAAGCAAAACCGACTATAACAAAACAAGTGCACAACTAAAAAAGAAACGTAGGTGAAAATTGGGACCATATATAGAGACGTTATCTGGACATGGTCAGCATGACTTCAGCAGCAGCAGCAATAGTCTGCCGTGCGTATAGGAACTTTAAGCTTTATCAGTAAATAAATAGTTTGATTTTCACTTTTGTCTGCGGGGGGTTCAGTGGGGGGCTAACTACGATTTTCAGTGGAGGGGCACAAAATTTGTATAGGGGAGGCTTGTCCTTCCTGCCCCCCACTCCCCGCTGGCTACAGGCGTGGGAAGCGGAGAAGCGACCGGGAGCGGGAAAGGGACCGGGAGCGTGAGCGTGAGCGTGAGAGCAAGCTGGGAAAGAAAGAAGAGCGAGAGAGAAAAACGATAGAAAAACCTATAAAAACCCGGGTGTGGGAGAGCAAGCGGGAGCGGGAGAGCAAACGGAAACGGGAAAGCAAGCGGAAACGAGAAAGCAAGCGGAAACTGGTGAGCAAGCGGAAACGGGAAAACAAGCGGAAACGTGAGAGCAAACGGAAACGGGAGAGCAAACGGAAACGGGAAAGCAAGCGGGAACGGGAAAGCAAGCGGGAACGAGAGAGCAAACGGGAACCTAGAGAACAAGCGGGAACGGGAAAGCAATCAGGAACGGAAGAGCAAACGGGAACGGGAGAGCGAACGGGAACGGGAGAGCAAGCGGGAAAGGAAACGGGAGCGAGAGAGAAATCGATAGAAAAACCTTCAAAAACCCCGAGCATTGTACACTCGATTGATTTTTTTAATTGTCCTAATTTTTTACATTAAACTTTTAATAAAAAACAATTAAAGGAAAAAACGAGCTTTTTAACACAAACTTTAATTTCTAATACACTCGATTTAGAAGTACGAAAAATTTTCAAATCAGGTTTTTTGTTTAATTGAATCATGTATTGTCATCCAATATAAAGTGATGCTGAAAGTTTCAGCTTTCTAGCTTGTCAAAAAGCTAGTTAAATTTTACTTGCAAGATTTGCGTACAGAGAAAGCCACAGACACACAGAGATTGTAACCTAAATAAAAGTTTGTAAACACAAAATAATTTATATGGCAAAACAACGTTTGCTGGGTCAGCTAGTACTTTAATAGGGTAGAGTGAGACAAGAAGCCCAGGTGAGGTAAAACGCCTACGGCATGTTTAGAGCGCCTGCTATATTCTAATGTTGTATGTTTATGGTCTATGCATTGTCGTCAACTTTCTGTGCTGTTTGATGTTAACATCGTCAATTTTGGTTCACGGCAAGTAAAGTTATATCAATTTTTCATTTTTTGCCTTATTTTGACAATATTTGTGACTTTACAATTAAGCGATGTGTGAACTAAAGTGTTATGTGAGCCGATGAAGTTATAACTGTGCAGAAAGGCATCGGCAAGACCTGTTAAATGTTACCCAGATGTGTGAGCAATGTTGAAAGATAACAACGCTATATCATTTTGAGCTCACATGATTACATGGGGACAAAACGCCTAGCCTGTAGACGGGGCAAATCGCCCACTGTAGGCCTTTTATCACACCCTTAAATATCCACAACCCACTAATGTAATAAGTCTAGGGTAGGTCCAAGCTAGTTGCAAATTTTCTTTTTGCTTAATATTGTGATAGCCACGGTTGTATATGCAAAACCAATTGAGTCTGTGATCAATTTATTTTTATATGTTTAGATTCCATCATGGTACGAGTTTATAATAGAAAGTCTTGGCCATTTCTCCGCATCCAAAGACGTTTACGTTCTTGAACTCGCAAAGATGAGTCTGCTACATTGTTAACGGGATCAGCATACAAAGCTGAGTTGGAGGAAAAAAGTAAGTTTTTTGGCTAAGGCAGCTAAAGCTGCTGCAAAGACTGCTGAAGCGAAGTCTTTTGCGAAGACTAGAAAAACATCCACAGCTTGTTTGTCTGTTATCAAAGCTCGGACGCTTATTTTGGCCATTTTTCCGCATCCGAAAATATCTGATGTTCGTTCTCGAACGCGCAAAGCCGAGTCTGATACATTGTTAACTGGATCACCATACATACAAAGCTGAGTTGGAAGAAAAAACTCAAGTTCTTTGGCTAGGTCTGCTAAGGCTGCTGCAAAGTCTTTGGCGAAGACTAAAAAGGCATCCATAGCTTGCTCATCCAGTAAAAGAAGTGCTACTAAAGCCGATGCAAAGGTTGCAGTAAAAAAAAGTAAGCCTAAGAATCGCACAACGACATATGGCTCTGGTGATTCCAGCAGCGAAGCAGAGGAATGGCCATGTTTGATATGTGGTGAACCATTTGCAAACAACAAGTCTAGTGAAAAATGGGTTCAGTGCCAGAATGTCAAAAGTGGGCACACAAAGCATGCACTGATGGTTCTCGTTCCTTCATCTGTCCGAACTGTGATTCTGAATCTGACTAGAAAATTACTTATTTTGCGTTGAACATTAGAATGTTGAATGCTTGCAAATATGCTGGTGTTGTTTATTCTTGAATGTTTTTATTGTATAGTTTTATAGCTGTGGGGTAAATAATCCACCTATGAGCCTTTTACCCCTCAAAAAAGGCCTTTTACCCCACCCATGGGACAAGACGCCTTTTTTGAGTACCCACAGAAATATGCATTTCACACATAACAACAACTACTATAGGTAGATATCAGCATGGCATCCTTTAATAGCTAAATTAATGAAGCATCAAATTATACAAAAATTTTAATCATACGATGAAAGACTGTTGAGTTTTTGACAGTTTCCCTGAAACATGGGCCTCTTGCCCTACTCTACCCTAACTTTCACTTTTTTTATAGAAACAGACTGGTGCTGGATTTCGATTCTCAATACTTATGTTAACATTTGTGGATGTAAATATGCAATTTTAATTTTGTGAGGGGGCGGCATTGAAATCTTGGCCTAGGGGCGGCAAAATGTTAAATCCGCCACTAGCCAGACCCCGGAGTCACCGCCGCTAGTCGTATTTATTGAACTCTGAGTCAGTCATATTCATGGGACTGAGTAAAATTCACTTCGACTTGAGTCAGTCACATTACCAGCGACGGCTTTTGTTTAAAATAGCATTAGGTACATAGCTAATATATACGTCTTTTTAATACATTTAGTTACAAACCCAATGCAGTCCAAAATTATAATTGTTAGGGATAGACAATTATTATTTATTAATTGTCTGGAACCTTTTGTCTATGGCCCTAGGCTATATCTAAACTTCGCTGTTTGAGTGTCTTCCTTTTTCGGAATAAACATATTTGGCGATTGTGCGTGGTCGTGTCTCTGTCGTGTTAGCGTTGTTCTTCCTTACATACGAGTTAATAACATATTTGGCGACGAGGATGGGATCTGAACAGAATTTTTGGTTCGTTTGTTGGAAGAAGCGCGACGACGTGACGAAGAAAGTAAACGGCGAGAAGATGCTCTGTTAGAGGTTCTGGAGTCATTGAAGGTTCACAAAACTGCACAAAATGCCGGTGCTGATTTGGAAAAAAAATCCGATGTTCTCATTCGACCCTGAATCCGGAGGTACGTTTTCGAAGTGGATCTGCGTTTCAAAGACGCTATCACTTCAAACGATGTAGGATTGTCAGGCGAGGAAAAGACGAGAATTTTGATATCCAAACTAGGCACGTGTAGTTATTCGAAATTCACCGATCACATACTGCCGCGAACACCAAGGGACCTGCAGTATGATGAAGCGAAACAACCCTGGACAGACTTTTCGGAGAGAAAGTAACGATCTTCAGAAGGAGGTATGAGGTTTTTCGTTTATCAATTGGTGAAGAAGAGTATATCTCATTTGGTGCAAAAGTAAACAAAATGTGTGAACAAGCTCAACTCGACAAGATGACGATGGAGAATTTCAAATGCCTAATCTTTGTGTCTGGACTGAAAGGTTCCGCTCACGCTGACGTGTGCTCCAGGCTGTTACGAAGATTAGAAATGCATAATGCTTGCACGCTGGAAGATTTGACAAGAGAGTGTGACATAATCACGAAATTACAGGTCGATTCCAACGTTGTGTCAAGACCAACGCCAATCGTCGCTGCAGTTGAAACAAAGCAGAGGAAGAAGAAGAACAACTGTGATCTCCCTAGCAAAGAGATGGGTCAAGATTCTTCACGTGGTGCTTGTTTCATCTGCGGATCTAAAAGTCATTTTAGAAAAGACGGCCCAAAAATGTAAACGACTCTGGTTATAATCAACGAAAGATAAAAACTAGAGTGAGGAAGGTTGAAGACAAAATAATGGAAATCGGAGGTTCGCTATAATCAACTTTGGTAAAACAGAGGTGAAAATGCAGCTGGCCTCTGGTGCAGATGTGACGGTGATCAGCAAGGAAGTGTGGGAAAAAATCGGGTCTCGACTTCTCAATGAATCGTCGACATCTATGGGTGCTGCAAATGGGACACCGATTCAAGTCACGGGTCAATTCGACGTAGAGTTCTCCTGCAAGGGACATTCAGGCCATGGTCGCTGCTTCGTGGCTGAACATTTGGATGGATGAATCAACTTCCACCCTTTCAAGAAGCATTTGACGCTATCTGCTGCAAAATTGAACAGAAGCCGAGTGAAGGAAAATAACTCTCAAGAGAATTAGAAAGATGTTTTCCGGATGTTTTCAAGAAAGAGCTGGGACGTTGCAAAAAGATGGCACAGCTGGTGGTCAAGCAGGGGACACGTCCAACCTTCTGTAGACAGAGGAAAATTCCATTCGCACAAGAAAAGGCTCGTCTGAACCAAGGCGCATGGTTCACAGAAATCGACTTAGCAGATGCGTATTTGCAGATAGAAGTCGAAAAGACTCAAAAGAGCTGCTGACGATTAATACAACGAAAGGTCTGTTCAAATATCAGCGGCTACCTTTTGGAGTCAAATGCGCACCTAGCATCCTCCAAAAAGCAATGGACAGCATGACATCAGGTCTGGAGGGCTGTGCTGCTTACTTGGATGACATAATAGTGACTGGAGCCACATTGGAAGAACACAACCGGAATGTACATGATCTTTTCCAAAAAAATTGCAGAATTTGGTTTTCACTTGTAGGCCGAAAAGTGTTCTTTCGCAATAAAAGAAATCAAGTTCTTGGGGTAGGTCGTAAATAGTAAAGGCCGTCGACCAAACCCAGAGAAAATAGAAGCAATCAGAAGGATGCCAGAACCCAAGGACAAAAAGCAGTTGAAATCCTTTTTGGGTATGATTAGTAATTACTCTTCTTTCATACCAGAAATGCGTCCTATGAGGGGCCCGTTGGACGACCTGGAAAGGAAAGAAAAATATGAATGGACTGTTCAACATCAGGAAGCCTTTGAGAGTTTACGTTCGGTGTTACAGTTGGATCTGCTGTTGACACATTACGACCCAACACTGAAAATAGTCGTGGCTGCAGATGCGTGCGACTATGGAATTGGTGCCGTATTTTCACATCGTTTTCCCAATGGAAGAGAGAAAGCGATTACTCATGCCGGAAGAGTGTTAACCAAAACTGAGCAAAACTATGGGCAGATCGAGAAAGAAGCACTCGCCCTCGTATTTGCAGTTAGGAAGTTCCACAGGTACGTTTATGGGCGACGCTTCAAGTTTTTGACGGACCACAAGCCGTTGCTTACTGTTTTTGGATCGAAGATAGGAGTGTCCGCTCATTCAGCAAATCGCCTCCAACGATGGGAACTTGTCTTGCTAGCCTATGATTTCACCATAGAGTATAGACGAACAACCCACTTTGGATAGGCCAATGCCTTATTCCGTCTCATCGCGACAGATAAACTTGCTGATGAAGAAGATGTCGTGATCGCCAAGATTGAAGAAGACGTACCAGGAGGTCAACGCGATGTCATACGTGAGTTGCCGGTGACAAAAAGAGACATTCAGAGTATGACCGAACAGGATATCGAGCTACAAGTGGTCGTGGAAACCATTGCATCAGGAAGATGGCCAAGTTTCCAGGCTGGATCAACCCTGCATGCTTTCCACATCCGTAAAACAGATTTAGCAGTCTGCGATGGAGTGATTTTCATGTGATCTCGTGCTGTATTCCCATGTGCGCTTCAAGCCAGGTTACTGAAGATGCTTCATGAAGGTCATCCTGGTTCAACAAGAATGAAAATGCTTGCTCGGAGAAGTGTCTACTGGTTAAAAATAGATCGGGATATAGAAGATAGGGTAAAAAGTTGCAGTGCGTGTCAAAGTGCTGCAAAGATGCCTGTGAAGAACAAACTTGCTTCATGGCCAATGCCGAATTGTTCTATGGAAAGGATTCACATAGATTTTGCTGGACCAATGGACGGTTGCATGTTCATGATCGTTGTGGATGCCTATTCCAAGTGGCCAAAGGTTGTGCAAATGAAGACAACAGAAGTGCTAGAAAAGTTCTTGTTGACGTATCTAACAATACTGTGTCCGTCATCACCAGGTCAAAGGTCGCCTGCAGAGAACTTCATGCAGCGGCAGTTACGAACTCCATTAAGTGACCTACAGCTATCGGATGGACAAGGAATTCATTTCCAGGAAAAAACAAGAAGATGGAAGGGGATTTTAATAGGAAACATAGAGCACGCAGGATGACTTTCACTGAAGACGAACCCGTCTTTGTGAGATGTTATGAAGAAACGAATCATCCTACGTGGCAACCTGGAACGTACTGAAGAAGCTTGGCCAAACCGTCTATGATGTGAAGTTGATCAGAAGGTGGTTCGTAGACACACCAATAAACTGAGACATCGTGAAACGAATGAAGCTTGGGATGTGCTGTGTGACTCATTCGAGTTACCAGAGGGATTGTACGAGGATGTCCAGGATGCGTCAAAAGAAGAAACCAGTGAATCAACAGATGTCGCTGTAACAGATCTCACAGATTTCGCTGAACAACAGCCGTCCGTGATGGATTAAAATCCTTCCTGCGTAGAGCATCTATCCAACATTTTCTAACTTCTGGATTGTTCGGAAATCTGTAAGCAAAATATAGAAATAACGTATTAACTACATGAGAAGAAGACATGAAACACTTTAAGATAAAAAAAGCAATGTGAAAGTGATGTTGACATTAATAAACCAAGAAATGGAGTTATTTCGAGAGCCTTTTCAGGTCATTTGGGGGTCATTCCATTATGTACTTGGGGTATAGTAAAGGTGTAGATTAGTCACAGGTTATATTCCAATTGTTACTCAGTGGAGCATGCTCGATGTAATGATTTACTATCTTGCACCAAATTATATAAACCACTAATCTTTTCGTATTAGTGGGCGCCGTCGCACAGTGGTGAAAGCAGTTATGCTATCATCCTGCCGTCGTGGGTTCAAATCTCAGTCACGGCGAGGCGTAATTCCGTTGAGCAAAGAATTCACTCACACTGCTCAGGCCAACTCAGCCTTTCATACTTCACTGGTCGATAAATGAGTACCAGTTTCACGACTGGGGTGTAATAGGGTTCGGCACATTCCGATTTCGGAGACACGTGCGGGTGGCAGGTAATACTGTGTGATCCCATATGCACGAGTCGTTCCCGGCGCCTCTGAAGCTTAGCAACTGGCGCTTCTAATCGATCCTACTACTACTACTACTACTACTACTACTACTACTACTACTACTACTACTGTTCAATCATTTATTTTCTCAGATTTCAAAAATCCAATAATTTACAGCCAGGACAAAATAAACATAAGAATAAAATGTCCTATAAACTTGACAAAAATATTTCACGTCCCCACGTGGGCCTGAGATTTCCCGAGACGATTATAAATCTGAACCATGTAATTTCTACACTCGGTAAAACATACAATTTCATGCAAAAAATAATTCAACGTTTTCTAACATTCTTCAATTTGTTGCGTCGCCGACCTACTCTCCATGTACAACATTTAAAGAATTTCCAAATATTCTAAGTATTTAATAACACTGAAAGTATATAGTAAGTCAACAATTTTTTCCCGACACCAAAGCTAGTCCAAAACTTGTAGGACTTCTCTGACATCACCCCCCTCCAATTGCACACAAAAGCTGTAATGACAGGCTTTAAGTTGAGAGCCTGACTTGGGTTGTTTTCTTTCATCCATGCGTGGACGTCCCTGATATCGTACTTTCTGATTTTCCTGTCATGTTCCTCATTCAGGTTTGCAAGATCAGAAACAACAGAAACGTCGCATACAAAATATTGGTCATCCTTCCATGCACAAAGGTCCGGAATTCTCAAACCTATTTCGGTTTTAATTCGCGGTTCTACTTTTGTGATGAATCCCTTTGATTGGAATTTTTCTTCCAGTTTGCGAACGATGATGTCGTGACGTTCTCGCCTAGGTCCATCACTCTTGGGACAGATTTGAATCATGTGTCCTAATGATTCAGGTATTCTGCATCCAGCGTCGCATGACGTATCGGCCAATGGTCGTCCCCGCGACGCCCTAAGCTTGTTGTAGAGAACGGCTGCACGAACTTTAATGCACTTGATGAATACATCTGATGGCACTCTGTTCACTCCGTCTACGATCCAGTCACTCAATCCTATTCCTGATGAAAAAGACTTCAAACCATAACCATCTACAGATTTATAAAGATTTTCAGTTGTTTTTAGTTGTAGTGATTTTTGAGCACCTTCGATTCCACTCCCAAGTCTTCCGAATTTCCTAATTTCTGATAACACAGATAGACTTTCCTGCAGAACATTCATCAAAAACACATCGTTGCCATATTTATCCTGAGTTAATAAGCTATTGAGTCTTTTTCGTCTCAGAATAGGGGCCCATTGCCTCAGCTGCAAAATTCCCAGCCCTCCGCTTCTAAGAGGAGCATGGAAGAATGGCACAGGCGTATCCTTTGGCAACCTAAGCCAGCGCCTCACGGCAGCTCTAATTTGTAAGTCGGCGGCAGTTAGTGAAGACATCGTTACAAAATCGAATGTCAGATGGTGGACCAAACTTGGCAAGACATGCGTTCTGAGAATATACATTCTTTGAAATGGTTTCAGTGGTGCTCTTGATATTGCGTGTAAAGAACTTTGAATAAAACTGGCAATTGAAGTAACTATCTTTTTTGGTCCAACTTCAGTACCAAGATACTTGTACGTTTCTTCAATATTCAAAGTTCTTATAATGGAATTTTGCACTTTTAGATATGAGTGGGGGTTTACAATCCATAGTTTTTTCTTGCTTGTGACTTCAGTTCTTAACGACGCGCATTTGCTGGGATTCATGTGCAAGCCAACATTTGCTAGAGCACTTTCAACTTGTTCCACCAGCATTTGCATTCCTACGTCAGTTGACGACATGAGAACTAAATCGTCAGCAAAAGCGATGTAATTACATTTGACAGAATCCTCGTTTCCAGAAACTCCGATTGACTGATCAACTTCATTCATTATCATATCAATCACTGCATTGAACAAGAGCGGTGACATGGGATCACCCTGTTTCACACCTCTGTTTACTGAGATTTTATGACTACTTTCTTTTCCCAGTTTCATGTGAACATAGCAACCGTTATACAAATCAGTCAAATATTTGAGAAGCAACGGAGGTGTTCCGAGACGAGTCGCCGCTCTAATAATTGATCCTTGTGAAACTGTGTCGAAAGCTTTACTGACATCAACAAACGTCAAATTCAATTTCCGTAACTGCTCTCGTTTTTTACGAATCAACGATTTAACCAACCAAATATTGTCTGCAAGACCATCTCCTGAACGGAATGCTTTCTGTCGTGGTGACAAGGGCCAGTACTGCTCCATGCGCCTGCAGAGGACGCGATGGAATAGTCGACTGATGATCGAGCTGACTGTAATTGGTCTGAACTCGGATGGATTTTCTGTTCCTTTCTTCTTTGGAATGCAGGTTACAATGCCAATTTTTAATGCCGAGGGAGGCATTCCTGTCAAAAGCCACAGTGACATGTGTGCCGCCAACTCCTCAATTGCAACTTTGCAGAGATGGCTTTTCTTCACGCCGTCAATTCCAGGAGCTGAATCTTTAAGCTTCTTTATAGCTGTTATTAGCTCTCCACTGGTGACCGGCGATTCCATTTCATATTTCACTGCTGAAGTAACGATAACTGGTCTCACATCCACTTTAGAGTCCTGAATAAAAACTCTTTCCCAATACTCAAGCAGCTGATCGTGAGGAACCGGCCTGACCTCTTGTTCATAATCACCATTCAGAACCGAGCGAGCACCAAGAGCTAAATTTTTTTTAAACAGCTGTTGCACTCTTGAATAGCACTCGCGTCTTTCTTTCTGTTTTTTAGCTCTTTTTGATGAACTGTTTTCCGTTTTGACAAACTTCCTGGTGTGATTTTCAGATGCACTCAAAACTGGATTTTTTTTGTAGTAATTTTTTTGTCGTCTCGGACTTTTGCCATTTTGAGTCTGTCAGCCTCGATGAGAGGAGATATTTTATCTGAAAACCAATCATTGAATTCTTTCTCGAGGAGATTTCGTCTTGTTTCCGCATCTGTCTTGGCATTCAAAAGGCTGGAGAATTCGTCTTCCATCAATTTGAAGAGTCGATACCTTTCTATAACAAACTGTTTCAAATTCAAAGAACTCTGTCGTTGCTAGTTGTATCGTGAGGAAAAGAATTATTTAAAAAATGGTTATTTATATCAGGAACTCTGGCTGCTGGGATTTCTGAGATTAGAAGGGATTGCAAAAATATTCGATATTGTGAAGTATTTCTTATTCTTTTGATGGCGTCAGTGGTCAGAGCAGGAAAAGGATCGTGCAAAACAAGATTAATTCGTTTCTTTTCTTTTACGGTTAATTGAAGTTCTGCCTCAGCCAACTTTTTCCAATCTGATTTTATGTCTGGAATAATTCTGTCTTGAACTGTGTCGGTGTCGTTGTCCCTGTTTGAACGGTTGCCAGAAATATCCTGCGATCTGTCATCATATTGCTGCAAAAACGTCTTGTACTCTGGAAGTCTTCTATGACATTTAATTGCTTCTAACGTACGATGATTAAATCTTTTCTGTAGTTCAATATTTATTCGTTTCACACCAACCCCAGCTAATTCCATTTCTAATTTTGCCAACATCTTAGATTCTTCCTCGAGCCATCTTGACTTTGAATAAGATTTACCAGCTCTTTCGGCATGATATTCTCTTGGGTGTTTTTTGACCTCGTGTAGTTTTACACCCTTCTCTGTGTTGAAAGTGGCAGAACAAAAGTGACACTTTGGCTTTTCAATCGTATCAACATGTTCAGCTATAACGTGTTGTTGTACAGGAGACACAATATCGAAGGCAGAGTGAACGCTTAGAGGAGGAACACTCCTTGTATTTTGAGCAGTTTTATGCCTCAAATTATAACCTTTGCGTTCCACGTTGAAATTTTCAGCTACTACTACTACTACTACTACTACTACTACTACTACTACTACTACTACTACTACTAGTACTACTATGGCCCCCTAATCCGTTACATGCATGATCATATTTTATAATATATATTTAATGTTAATGTTATAACTTAAGTGATTTGATTGATACAAACCTATTAGAAACCTACAGCGCCAAGCATGTCTAAACTGACAAATATTAAATTATTATTTTGGAACTATAATCATCATTTCAAAGCATGGCCAAAATGGATGAGCTCCGCAATCCAATTTTTTCCTACTGTGAAAATTTTAAGGAAAATTAAAAAAAGTTCTCTAGCGTGCAAATTTTTTAAGTTCCACATCACTAAGGTGGATACTAGTGGATAGTATCAATTATGGGCTGCTCCATAAAGCCATGCTTTTTGAATTGACTCCTCGTTCTGTTCAATATTTTTTGCTTTCGGTATTTTTTCTAATTAAAGCTTAAAAAATTGACTAAACGGTTATTTTAGAGGCTCTACATCTACATGTCTACATTCGTGTCAAAAATTGAATCGAAATATGTTATGTCACTGTCTCCTGTGCAACACGAAGACCGATACGACATTGACAATATCATGCAATGTTTGGTCAATTTTAATGTATGCTAATAGAAACTTTTAATGCAACGATAAGTGTGAATCTAATGGGATTAATTAATCACCTTGTCACGAAAGCGACGTATTTAGATCATATATATAGAATAAATCGGAGATGAGCAAGTTTTGAGTGAGATGCCAAGATGGCCTCCCGAAAATGATTTAGAGTCTTTTTGGTTCCATGAATATCATTATTTATATTAATTGGCAATAGCTTTTATAAACCGATAAAGAAATGGGAAGATTTTAAATTTAATACAGCATTTGGCAATAATAATAATTAAAATGATGGGCTGATTTTGAAATTTGCTCACAGCTAGCTTAAAATTTTTACTGCAACATTTGGCAATATATTATTTCTTTGATTTGCTAAAAATGCTATGAAAAATTCCAATTTAAAAACGAGTTTACTGTATTGTACATGTATCTTATATTTGTTTGATTTGCCAGAAAAGCTATAAAAAATTCCAATTTCAAAACTTGTTTAATGTATTGTACAAGTATCTACAAAAAATTGCATTAAGTCGGAAGAAAATAAAATCTACGGAGAAAAAAAGTATAAAATATTTAGATCAAATGTACATCTCATATATATAGAATAGATATATCGGCCCGCCTGTTGTTTAGGAAGGCTTTTAGCGAGGCAGCCTAGTAGACCGGAGATCCAAAAACGAAGAACTGAGAGTTACAACCGTATAGTAACTTAATCAAGTATTTTTTTAAGAAAAAAAAAGAATTTTTTATGTACAAAATAAATTTTTAACTTTATAAAAATTAACAAATTTTTTTTTATAAAAATTTCAGCTGACATTGAATTTTATTTGCGTAGTCTCGAGTTCGATGGTCTATTTATGTCTATTTAACGTCGCCTGTGTTATCGGTAAATTAGAATTGTATATTTTTTATGTCGGATATCGCGTTAAATTAAAATAAAGCTCATATCAACTACTTTTAGCTATAAGAAATCGACGTTTCTGTTTCTTACAAACCAGAGTTTAGTCTCCGCTGTCGTACCAAAAATAGATTAATACAAATAATGAATATTCATGGATCCAAAAGACTCTAAATCGTTTTTTCGGAGTCCATCTTGGCATCTCACTCAAAACCTGCTCATCTCCGATATATCTATTCTATATATATGGTACATCTATCTATGAAAAAATCACACAAAGTCTAAGATTCTTAGACTATAAGTACATCTTTTTATAACAAAAAAGTTATAACAATTTTAAACTTTAAATTATGAGTACATGTACTTAAAAAAACAAACTCAACATAAAAAATTTGTGTTATATGTATCAAAGCCTAAATTCTTAAGATTGTATATACATCTGCTCAGAATTAAATTCTGTTTTGAATATTCCTAAACTTTCTTTTCCCAGTCTATCAAATAATAAAACTAAAAAATCTGAGATCTTTCAGATCAACAAAAAACCTATAAATTTCTGCAAGACCTTTTTCTGATCACACTTATTCAAATAATGAAATGGTTTCATTGCTGAATTTTGAACATTCCTATATTTTGCTTTGATTTTTTTAAGTAGATGTGCATATTTTCTAAAGATTTTAGACATTTTTTCACTTTTTTTATAGATATACATATATTCTAAAGCTTTGAATTTTGCTTTGAATTTTTTAAGTAGATGTACTCATAATTTAAATAGTTTATTTTTTTTCTTTTGTTATAAAAAGATGTACTTTTAGTCTAAGAAACTTAGACTTTGTTTTGATTTTTTCATATATAGATGTACATTTAAATTTAATCTAAATATTTTATACTTTTTTTTCTCTGTAGATTTTAAAGATCTTAAGCTTTGTTCTGACTTTTTCAGTTTTCTGCAGATACTTGTACAATACATTAAACAAGTTTTGAAATTGGAATTTTTTATAGCTCTGGCAAATCAAACAGATATTGCAAAATGTTGCAGTACAGTCAGTACACATTTTAAGCTAGCTGAGAACCGTAAATTGACTAGAACAAATTTCAAAATCAGCCCATATTTTAATTATTATTATTATTATTATTCCCAAATGCTGTATTAAATTTAAAATTTTCCCATTTCTTTATCAGTTTATATCGGTAAAGTTATTGCTGATTAATATAAATAATGAATATTCATGGCAAAGACTCTAAATCGTTTTCGGAGTTCTTTGGTCTGGCTCCTAGGCTGCCTAGCTAAAAGCCATCTTAAACTACAGGCAGGTCGATATACCTATTCTATATATATGATTTAGATACACACTTGAGTGTTTCCATATTTTAAATTACTAGCTGGTGCAGAAACTAAACTTTAGAAACGCGAACAACTCATTCAAACGGTCTCTTTTTTAAGCATCACAAACTTCTCAAATTGATTTTTGATTTAAACCAGTTTCTACATTTCCATCTTAAGCACAACGTCTCACATTTTCTGATTGACATTCGTTCAAATCGTGCAGGTTTCAGTTTTTTTTAAAAAAAGACAATTAATTTAAAAAAATGGCTTTCTTAAATCTCGACACAATTCAAACGAATTTAACTACCAGCATAAAATATCGAAAACAACTCGGCACGATCGTAGCGAATGAAAAATAATCAAACGTGCATTCCGACAAGTTGGCTTTAGTTGTAAAAACGAGAGAGCAGCTAGGCAGTCTCTTTCAACAATATTTGTTCAACGCAGTCTAAAGTTCATTTCTAACACATGTAAAATTGGTTCCACCAATCCATCAAATTTGCATCGGGTCAAATGCTTGTTAAAGTAAACGGTTTCGGATGGCAAAACATCGTCTAGCCAGTCTACGTCGTTCGTATATATATATATATATATATATATATATATATATATATATATATATATATATATATTAGTAGAGTCTTATATATATATATATATATATATATATATATATATATATATATATATATATATATATATATATATATATATATATATATATATATATATATATATATATATATATATATAGCCATTAATTGACTCGATAAAATGGCCCCAAGATGCTCCAATAGTATAAATTTTATATTCTTTTGATTTGATAGGTAGAGTGTTTTTTCGTTTTTTCTTTTGTTAGTGTGCTAATTCTTTGATAATTTCGGTTCTTTCTGTTTGTTTACTTTTCCCGTTTTACTTTTGACCCTGAGGATGGCTGACATAGCTGAAACGGTCCGTCGGTCTGACAATAAAAGTTTAATGGAAAAGTTTTTGGCTAATTGTAGTCTCGAACAGAGAGTTCTGTGCCGAAAGGTCGAGAATTTGGCTCGAAAAGTTGTTTCTGCCAAATGGCGAGTTGTGTTTCTTGGAGCGTGTCTCAAAGATATATATATATATATATATATATATATAGGGGAAAGTGGGGTAATATGGGGTACCCACCTTTTTATTATAAGAACAGCGTTATAAGAATATTTAATTAGCGATCTATGGTCGTATTGGTTATGTAACTCTGCCGCATAGCCGATTAAGCAATTTTGTTTACGAGTTTACGTAATAGATTAGAAATCAATTTTTAACGTTTTCTGTTAAGTTCCATCAACTGTGTTTCTCTACGCATAAAAGAGAGAAAAAGTAAGATATTTTCTAACAATTGTGAATTTCTATTTTTTTGAGATATACTTTAACAGTGTTTTTAATTATCAGCCGCTACAATGTTGATTTGCCAAAATTTTACAGATTTTATTCGTGGTATGCTGTTGGGTAATATGGGGTATCTGGGCTGGGGTAATATGGGGTACACCCCATATTACCATATTCATGATTTCTTCACTTTTTACACGCATTTCATCATTGATCTGTTACCTTTATTTTATTATGTCATTTCTTTATACTGCTTTATTATCTTTTCAGATGCCAAGTAATTATGCAAAACTTACAATACGGAGCCCAGAGCCAACATCTGCAGTGACCCTCATTTAATATTTTTAAAATGTTTTTATTACTTATGTTATTGTTTTATTAATAAAATATTGTTTTATAACAATTACTTTTGTTGTCCTTGTAATATTTAGGTTTAATGAAAGCTGGAACATACCTAACATTCAAGTACCCCATATTACCTCACCTCTAGTGGGTAATATGGGGTACTTGAATGCTACACTTTATTCAATTATTTTCTAAAAAATGAAATCTTATTTGCTTAAATGTTTCATTAACTCATAGTAATATGTCTGCTTGATATACAGAGAAAAAAAAATTAAATTTCTGCCGCTATAATATGGTTTAAATTATATTTTTTTGTTAAGTACCCCATAATACCCCACTTTCCCCTATATATATATATATATATATATGTATATATATATATATATATATATATATATATATATATATATATATATATATATATATATATATATATATATATATATATATATATATATATATATATATATATATATATATATATATATATATATATATATATATATATATATATTCAGTTTTAGTTTCAGTTGAGTTTTAGGATTTTCTTTTTAGTTTCAGTTTAGTTTGAGTTTTAAATTCTTTTCAGTTTAGTTTTCAAAAATTCAATTTTCAGTTTTAAATGCCTATATAAGTCAATCAACATATGATTTACATTTAAAATGACTGTAAATGATATTCTAAATTTATTTTGTTATTTTTTATTGATATGTACACACAAGGAATACTAGATTTTTTAGTTATAATCTCAATAATATCCCCAGTGTGGGGATGTGGGATGATATACAAGATTCCGGAAAAAAATAACAAGCTGAAATGCCACAAAAGGATGAAGTCAGTGACTTTTTTGACCATATGTCACATGTCCAGACAAATTGTAACATGTGTAGCTTTTTTAATTTCACCTTTCAGATTGTCAACTACACTTTCATATCACTGCATAAGCAATCGATTTATTTTTCCTGTTTCAGGCACATTGAAATTTGGCTGGAATGTGTTTAGAAGTTCTTTAAATGATGGATCGCTAGCCATGTTTGTGTTATAGCTTGAATTTGAGAAAAATTTCAATATGGTTTTTTCAAAATTTTTATTTTTTGAAGCTGAAAGAGTTTTAGAGTTATGACCTCTTTCCATCATTTCAATCACATTGAAATTTGGTTATAGGGCAGCTGTAGTTTTCCATCTTTAAATGATTTATTGTTGGATTTTGATTTTCTTCGAATTCAGCAAAATCTACTTCGTGGAATGTTTTTAGATGAGTTTTTATATTGCTGGCATTCTGTCCTGACAATTTGGAACTGCATATTTCATTTTTTCCTATTTAATTATTTACCACTTGACAAATGCTTTTGTCAACTGGAGCATCAAATTTGAAATAGTTCCAAATTGAACTTTCTTTACCCCGACCGGCCAGATGAAGTGAACCTTTAGTCGACATAGTTTATAGCAATACGTTAAATTTTAAAATATTAAATGTTATTATTATTAACGATATTAATTAATTTAGAATAGTTCAAAATCGTAGTAAATAAAAAAAACGTTAGAATAAGTAATATAGCGATAATGGCGAATAAAAACCGATAGCAAAACAAAACTAAATAAAGCGGGATAACAAAGAATAGATTTGGTTACAAGCAGTTGGGGAGAACGACTGCTCAAAAAGGCACAGACTAATCAGGTGCAACCGTATGTTAAACACTATAATAAGGTCAAAGTGCTGGACAATATTTAGTTTATTGTTTTTTAAATTAATTAAATTATTATTTTTTAATTTAAATTGATTTATTATAAATATTCTAAACAAAAATTTTGAAATTGTTTTGAGTTAGAAAGTCGTCAAGCTTTCTAGCCAATAGAATCTCACGGCTGTTAAAATTTATATACGTTTTTATTTGTTATTTAGTATTTGTAACATATTGTTCTTATAGTGAATAGCTTAAACCGCTTTGAAATAAGTTCTTTTGTAATGGTAACAAGCATATTAATCTTGAATCTTACATAAAGTAGCTAAGAACATAGGTTCCCAAACTTTCCCACTTTCCAGAGCTTTGCGACCCACAGTTTGGGAACCTCTGGCTAATAACACTTAGAAATCAGTTACTTTGTAAGAGTAAAAACTTTATTTTCAGGTTCTAGAACAACTGAAAGCAAATAAGATTAAAAAATAAAAGTATACACACAAAACACTATATACAGTAATACCCCCACGTGAGAAACGATAAAGTAAAGTTATTGGACATTAATAATTAAAAACATATGAATTTATAAAACGAATAAAATATACACACAAAAAACTAGATTGCAAGACTTCCATAAGAGAAACGATAAGGTAAAGTTGAATTAATCTTTTTTCTCTTTTACATTGTAAGAATGCTCAAAGTTTATAACATGGCATTCAACAGCATTTTTGAGATTCTATTAGCTAAAAAATTTATAATATTTATAATAAATCAATTTAAATTAAAAAATAATAATTTAATTAATTTGAAAAACAATAAAATAAATATTGTCCAGCACTTTGACCTTATTATAGTGTTTATAACATACGGTTGCACCTGATTATTCTGTGCCTTTTTGAGCAGTCGCTCTCCCCAACTGCTTGTGATTTGGTTACAACGAGCATAGATATTTAACATTTAGATGTATGCTTAACTAGGCAAAATCAAAATAAAGCGCTGTTGACAACTAATATAAGTGCATTTTAGTGATTTGAAATTGTTGTATTCAAGTTTCAAAAATCATTTCAGTTTCAGTTTCAGTTTAGTTTTAAGATTTTCTTTTGAGTTCCAGTTTAGTTTGAGTTTTAAATTCTTTTTCAGTTTCAGTTAACTTATTGAAAAATTAAGAGTTTTGAATAATTTCAGTTTCAGTTAACTTCAGTTAACACTGGTCTGCAGTCTTTTTGGTACTTTTAATAACTTATTAATGAAAGAAAAAGACTGCAAACTGAAGATAGTCAAACTCAGTCTCAAACCAGTTAAAGCAAATGTTTAAAAAATAAGTTTATGAATAAATTTAGCACCCCCACCCCCACCCAATAAAAACTCATCGAATTATGAAAAATTGCAGGACCCTCAGATTTTGGTCTGGTACTCTCCTTAGTTGCGCCCCTGGTCCCGAATGTATGTTTAAACTAAAAGTAGATATTAAGCTGGCATACTTCTAAAAATTACCTGCAAATTGCCAATATGGCCACATCCAAAAACCCGTAAAGTTATAAGCTTTTTCAATATTTATTTCAAAAATTACATCACTATGATTAAAATTAGGCATTGTCTAATGAAGAAGGTGCGCTCGCAGAGTGGGAGTAGCACAAGCAACACGAGAAATAATGTCATCATTTCTTAACTGTACAAGGAAGTCTTTTTCTGTTGATATTATCATGAAAGCTGACAAATAATCATCTGAAATTTATGATCGCAGTCTATTTTTGATGATCTTCAGTTTACTTAAAGCCCTTTTAGCTGAGAAACTGCAAGACAAGCAAAGATGCTATACAGACTGTAAAAATTTCTCGTACACTCTTGGAATTTACGCAAAAATTCCAAAAAAAAATTTTAAGGAATTTTTGCTTTGTACACCTGTTGCTTAAATCTGCTACACATCTGAAATTTTTTTAACCGTAAAACTAAAGCTCAGGGGGGAATTCCCCCTAGCTTTGCGAGGAAGCATTTGCCTCCTTACCCCCTTCTGGGCGCCCCTGTGTATATATATATATATATATATATATATATATATATATATATATATATATATATATATATATATATATATTTATATATATATATATATATATATATATATATATATATATATATTTATATATATATATATATTTACATATGGTTCGTTTATACCTACTTTTCAGTGCACCGAGCCGTGGTATTCTACTGGCACTCGGTTTCACGGTGCGGAGAAAGATGACTGTGCACGAACGTAATTAACAATTCAAATTTCTTACAATGGCAAACATGCTTTCGATGACGAACGGCGATAATTCAGGGGTTGTTATCGAGAAACGATACTCCTGATATTACTGATACTCGAGTCGAGTGTACGTTCTCACTTCTACTTGTTGCGTCTCGCTCGATCGTGAACGTTATAATAAACAAGCGGTGCCTTACGACAAAGTTCAACTCTGATTCGAGTTGTAAAAACTCTTCAGTGCACTCTGATCAGTCAATTATTCATTCATTCGCTACGAACTACCAGCACTGGGAAACCGCTAAAAACAGTTCGTTCAGCAACTCGAGCATCACACGATTTTCACCAAGAATCGAAGGTTCAACAACACGTTAATAATCTCACTTGGAGAAAAAAGGCTGAATTTGGCAAATTCTGATTTTCAGAGTGCATGCACGTTATATAAAAATGAAGTACTGTACACATTATATAAAAATGGAGGTACTGTACACGTTATTTCCGTGAAGGCCGCAACTATTTCAAGTTTCAACAGTAGTGATTCGCGACACTTGACTTTGAAGCTGCTCTCTGGCGTGTATCAACAAGTCTGCCTCTCGCATTTCATGGATGAAAGGTTAGTGCCATGCACGAGAATTAATTAGAAATGTTTTCGTGATTGTGGAATTTTATTGTTTATTTGGAATGTATTTGTTTGATGAGTTAGATGAATTAAAAGGAATTAAACTAGCCGTTTTTATTTCACCTGCATTTCATTTGCACTTATTTTTTTCATAATTTTTGTTTATTTAAGAAGGGTAAATTTTTGCTAATTCGTAATACAGCATTACAAATATAAGCGTTAATTAAATGCGTCATGAAGAAGAAAAATTTTACATTTTATTTAATAACGGTCACGCGCTGCTTCTATTTAAGATGAAGAGTGAACATAAATTCAACTTGTTTGTGCGAAATTGAAAGAAACGAACTGGCATCTTCGGTGGCGAACGCTCAAATCATTTGGCATCTCGGGAATGGCTGGCACTCGCACGCACATCTCCTTTGTTGTTTCGACATCATGGTCCAATACGCTTGCTCGGTGTATAAGATGCAGCCGTGTCGTCAGCAGCATTTATCCAACCAACCGTGCAGATGCTCTGTATCCATGACAACGGAATTAGTGATGCTACGATGCCATCTGAAGCAGACACGACTTTCCACGTGATGCAATTTTTGTGGATTTATAATGCCATTGCTTTCTTCCTCTTATGAGTCACCGTTTGAGCGCAGAAACTCATTCGCTCGGTGTCTCACTGCTTTGCACATATGCGTGCATGTACGTGTCTATGCGTTTATTTATATGCTTGTACATGCGATGTTGTGCTTTACGTTTCCTTGCTTCTTTTTGAATTTGAGTGGACAACATTTCATTATTTTTACTTTGAAATTTCGTGCAACGTGTGACACGCACCCTGCCACTCTACCCGTCCACACAACCACTCATCTCTCCATCCATTCATCCGTTCGTCCATCTTGCATGCATCTGTCTGTCCATCTATTCATCTCTCTATCCATTCATCCATTCGTCCATCCAGTCTTTCGACCTGCTCCGTTCGTCGCGACACACCTTCAGCCAGCTTGCTCAGAATTATTCGAGGTACACAGGAGCCATGAAGTGAACATAATTTTCGAGGTGCAAGCATTCATTTCTTCCTTTCTTTCTATTAGATATTATAATTGAAAAATTACTATTGGAATATATAGAAAATAAAGTCGCTGAAATCGTTGGTTTGTTTTCGTGACGGAAATCACAATGTCTGTTCAAATTTGCATAACTTGAGTACGTCTGAGCGCTGATGCAAAACGCGTTCGGTGATGCATAGAGGAGCTATACACAGTAGTTGAAGCGGAGAATTTATCTCAAGCTGCAGATGTTCGTTCGTAATTTCTTTCATACGAAGATTCGGCTGCTGAGCCGCGTATAGTGGGAGAGAAGATGGAGCGAAGTGAGAGGCCTGCTTCGGTAATTGTTTATAGCCTGTATTGTTAAAAGTTTTGCGAGCTGCTCATCAGACGACGAGGATGGTGCTGCTCTGCATCTGCTCTGAAGTTCCACTGTTTATATTTTTCTACGCAGGTCGACTGGCGTACGAATATCAGATTCGTTTAACTACATTATAAACTGCATTTTCATACTTGGAACGTACCTATAGGTGTGCTTTGGTGGCGCGGGATCTCGTGCGTGTGGTGGCGCGAGGCTGATGGAATTGAATTCGCCTGCACACCAAGCGTAGCTTATCAACCGATGCGTGGATGTGTTGAAGAGAAACAAAATCTTCCGGAAGCTGTGGCTGTATTACATTTTTAGTTTCAACTACCGCCTGTATAATTCTTGAGTGGTTCTGTAAACACAAACGTGTCAGCCGAGAAATAGTTACGTAAAAAGTCTTTCAAACACTGGATTAATTTATAATTTCTGAAAATCTTCGACTTTGAGCGTACAGCAAACAGCAGTACAGCGTTCGATTAAAGTTCATCTGATTGGACCTCGTCAAGATGTTTAAGACTGTTCATTACAGGCATGCATCACAGCGTCTGTACGTTTTCCTAGATGCACATAGCTTTAGTTTACTACGGCTTGTTGATTCCTCAGTTCGTTGGAATGTATTCATGCGAAAAATAGTTCTAGTGATTCACAAGGATGTACGTAAAGAGAACGCTGGTTTATTCTGATTTGCTATGCGCGTCAACAGAACCTAATTCGTTCCAGTTGAATTTCAAGTGTCATATTGCATGGCTAATTTCGGGCGAACCGGGTTCATAGTGTATTAATTATGTGCATAATCAGCGCTCATCAGCAGGTCCCCGACTGCCATTCGAAACTAACCGTGCAAGTAAATTATATTCTTGCTGATAAGCTGAGAAACCAACCCACTCATTACAAGTCACATGCGACATAATCAGTGAAGTGAGCTGCAGTGCTTGGCTTGTGTTACAGCTCTTGATTTCCCATCGCGCTTCTACTGCGCTGGCGCAGCTAGTCTGAAAACTTTCCTGATTATATATTTCTTTATTTCACTAAGGGTATAAGATTTACAGATTAACGATATTCATGATTTGATCATAGGTCGTAGAGAATTATTGTCACATTTTATACAGTATGGGATTTCAGACAATATGATTCCATGATGGAGCGTTTAGGTTCATGTTTTTTAAGCTCACTTTTCGCGCTATTGTAATGTTCTCTCGGCTTCTCGATTAGAATCCGCTAATGACGTTTTATTTAATTAAACACATCACAGTGGTGCGATACTTATTAGTTATAATTAAGTTAATGCATTTTAGATATGGAATCCGATGTGGATACTAAAGAAGTTAATTCCTTAGTATTTTTATCTGACGTCAAAAAGGAGGAATCTGTTCTGCGTGTTTTGGGACTACAACCTCGTGATTCGAATTCACCAGGAATGAATTCAAGCAAATCTTCGTCTATATTGACAATTTCGGAACACAGTACCGCGACAGAAATAATTGAAGTGGAGACAGAAGGTAAGTCTTTTGAGAATGTCGTCATTATTTCACTGAATGATAACGACACCGTCAATGAAATCAATGATAAAGCTCCAAAAACAGAACCGGATGACGCAGGCGACAAGGTCAAAAGTGACCAAAGAGGTTAGTTTTAGTTTTCTGTTATATATATATATGTATATGTATATATGTATGTATGTGTGTGTGTGTATGTATGTATGTATGTATGTATGTATGTATGAACCTACCTACTTACATACATACTTATATACCGTATACACACATACAAACACACACACACACACACACACATATATATATATATATATATATATATATATATATATATATATATATATATACATATATATATATATATATATATATACATATATATATATATAGTATGTATCTGGCAGCAGACTAGCTGTCGAGTCGAGCCGAAGTAAGGAGTTCTGAGCCTATCATAGTCGTAGTCTAATGTTAAGTAGCTCCGATAGACTGAGACTTCTAGCCATCATTTTTGGTGATGGTCGGTGGCTCAGTTGGTAAGAGCGCTTGCATTTAGGCGAGGCGGTGTTGCCGTAGACACGTGGGTTCGATTATATATATTATATATATATACATACATATTTGGTCTATATCCATTTGAATTACTATTTAAATTTTTAATTTTTTATTACTTTAATGTTCACCAATTACTTCATTAATTCATATCAGCACATCTTACTTTCATCTCCCTATTGAAAATAATATGCTTTCTTATATTAGGTTCATTAGATTACTTCTAGTCAAAAGTTGTTACAACTTAATTAATTAAGGCTGGCTTATTTTTTGTATGGCTTTGACACTGGTTTTTATCAGTTGACTTTTTGGGAAAGGACTTCACAAAACCAATATTAATGTTACATTAGTAGGTTAGTTTTTGAATTGGTTACACAGAAAGGTATGCAATGTTGAATTTAAAGTTCTTTAATAACCGACCCACAATTAGACAAACTAATTTGTATACTATTATTATTATTATATTATAAAGTAATTTATATTGCGCCCATTACTAAAAGAATATGGGCGCATTACAATCGTGTATAGTTCACGAATATAGAACAAAAAGAGTTAAATAAAAATAATAAATGTAGCAAGATATAAAAAACGTTGGATTAAAAGTTAGGAAAAGGCACTATTGAAGAGGTATGTTTTTAGTTTTTTCTGAAGGGGAGAGGATCCGCTGTTTCGCGAATCTCTGACGGAAGGGCATACATAATATAAAATAAGCAAAATTATATCAGTAAATTTAAGATTATAATAAAGCAATATAAGCCTTCGTGGTACTGCATGGGCCTTCATGGTACTGCATGGGCCTTCGTGGGACTGCATGGGCCTTCATGATACTGCATGGGCCTTCGTGGGACTGCATGGGCCTTCGTGGGACTGCATGGGCCTTCGTGGGACTGCATGGGCCTTCATGGGACTGCATGGGCCTTCGTGGGACTGCACAGGTCTTCATGGGACTGCACAGACCTTTATAGTACTGCATGGCCTTTTATGGTACTGCATGGGCCTTCATGGGACTGCATAGGCCTTTATGGTACTGCTCGGGCTTTCATGGTACTTCACGGGCCTTCATGGTACTGCATGGGGCCGATGCCTTAATTTGCTGGCTAATTCAAATAATTTCTAGCGTTTTCACATCCATCATTCATTTCAATTTATTTTATAAATAAAAGAGTCATGATGTTCAATCATTTAGCAGAGGAGATAGTAAGTTTTATGTATTCATTTTATTTACATATCCAAGTTTTTAATAATATGCATTGAAATTTGAACTTGTTTTTTTTTTTAAAATGGTAAATCGTTACTCAATATAATTACTTAGGAAATGGACAAACTAAAAATTAAACGAAAGTACTTTTGTTTATTGTTTTATATTCTTTAATTTCTTTTTATTATAAATAATTTTAAAGAAATGATTGCTACAAAGGTCATAATATTCATTGAAGAAAATCTACTTTTATCCCTAAATATTATAACTCTTACTTAATTTGGTCATAGAAATAGTGACACATTCAAATGTGACTTGTTTAACCAATTTTTGTAGGTGAACTGAATTGTGGAGGCTCAAAAAATGTTAACCAATATGGAAGAAAGTTCACCAATGGTCGCCCCTTGCCAGATGATTTGAGAGTTCAAATTCTTCAGATGGCTCTTCGAGGCGTGCGACCGTGCGAGATAAGCAGGCAGTTGCAGGTGTCGCATGGATGTGTAAGCAAGATTCTTAACAGGTTTGTTTTTCATCTATTTTTAATTTGTCTTCCCATGCAGACTTCCAAACATTTTTTAACCCTATGTCGTCAACCTGGGTTGTATCACACCCCAGAGGGTATAATTGAGCCTGTTTCTCACTTATTAAACCAAATAAAATTAAATGCTTCTGTGACATCTAGTAGCCCTACCTTCCCAAGACTCTGACAATATTTGGACAAATTTGAATGATGGATTTTGGAAATGCCAATGGTTAAAGGGTCCTACGGCATATTCTGTCATCGTGGGGTGTACGACACCCCATCAACGTTAAAGCCCATTTCAACGATATTATGATTACCAGAATGTGAAAAAGTGAAACACGACTTTAATGAAGATGGCAGAAGTGATTCTGAAGAAGCAAGTGATGTAGAATCAGAAGCGAGATCCGACCGTGGACGGCCACCGGTACGTCTTAGGATTTACCCGTCTCAAAATCATCCAATAATCGCTGCTCCATTTCTTACTGGCAAAAATTGCCTTTGTTGGTTGCAAACTACAAAACCATTAGCACAGACGGCGGCAGCAAATGTTTTTAATGAAAAACAGGGCATTACTGCTGTTGGACAAAGCTTCCAAGACTTGTTTAACGGTTTTGGATTACTTATGACAGATGATATGGTTTTTCTGATTGTGAGAAAGACTAATCGTCGAGCAAATGAAAATTTTCATGAATGGGATACAGCTCATCAAAATAAAGATGTTGAACAACATGTGTGGGTAGAAACTGTTAAGGTAAAGGATATGGCTTTCATAGGAGTGCTTATACATGCTGGTTTGCAAAAATCTGGACATCTATGCACGGCCGGCATTAGCAATCGTGTATTTAAGAAGTGACAATTTTTGCATTTTAGAGTTTATTTGTTAACAAGAACATTGTAATTTTTCATCAGTGTTATATCAATGACCACATCTTGCTTAGATACGTTCAATAAAATACTTTTAAACGCATAATGTCATCATGTTTGAATCTGGGGTGTCTTACACCCCAGGTTGACAGAATGTGTTGCAATAAAGGGTTGAGGACATAGGGTTAAGTTGTAAAATGTGAATATTCAATCTTTTCAACAAATTATAATAATTTATTAGCTTATTTTTTCATACCTTTAGAGGGATATTTAAAGTAATAATTCTGTTATTTTTTCTTTTATTTTGACTGGTTCACAATTGTTAACTTGCCATATTGTTTGTTGCAGTTATGTATTAGAGATGCTTAGTTTCATTAGTATTTATTACAGCTTAATAAAAGTTTATATTACCAAATATACTGAATTTAATGACTATATTCTTATAATGCATAACTGTATATATATGAAGTACCTAATAGCTAGTTAACTATGATGATCTCTGTTATGAAGTTTCCAGTCTGAATATGAAAGAGAATAAAATATGCAAGTAAATAAGCCTGTTGTGATTTTGTAACAATATTTACCACTGACAGATACAGGAAAACAGGATCCATAAATCCTGGTAAGATTGGAGGAAGCAAACCAAAAGTGACTACTCCTGATGTAGTTAGCAGGGTGAGACAGTGCAAAGCACAGAATACCCAAATGTTTGCTTGGGAAATTCGCCAGCGGTAAATATATTTTATTACGTGTGTGAAGTTAGCCTCGAGGCTGGCAATGCTAATTAAAAATAAAAATAAATTGCGTGCCCTGGGGCTGTGCTATACATTGTTGGATGGGGTTTAACAAATGGAATCGAATGGTATATTTGTGTTTTCTTCGGTTCAACAAATTAAAACGTTATAAGCTAAAAACGACGAATTTCCAAAGAAAATTGCATAAAATCAAGCTTGGCTCTTCTTTGAGAAATTCTAACTTTTTTTTAACTGCTGCACTGGAAATATCCGAGACACTTGTTTTTAGATAATTCAATATCAAATCCAACAATGTAACTTTCGCTTCTAAAAGTTGATAAATAAAAACATTATCGAACAAAACGTCGGACCGTATACCAATTTCTCCGAGCAAACCGAAATGTAAACAAACGCTGCGATTGGACAATCGAGTCTAGCTCACTGTGGCTAATTATGCAAAATATGCAAAGTGGCTACTCGATAACACCTCCTAACCAGGGACGTAAATTGGGGGGGGCAGGGGGGGGCATTTGCCCCCCCCTGATTTTCAAAATTTGAATTTTTTTACCTATATATTTATTTAATTTTAACTTTACTTAACCTAGTGATGATGCAATGCGTATTGGAATCTTTCCGGCGTGTATAGACAATTCGCCCCCCTTGATTTCCAAAATTAAATTTTTTTTTAGTTAGAGTTTACTATATAATATGTTAATTTTAACTTTACTTAACCTCGTGATGATTCAATGCGTATTGGAGACAATTTTATATCTTAGCTCGATGCTAGATTTACCAATAACTGCAGAGTAATAATTTGTGTATCAGTGTTGGTCCAAAGATTAGCTGTTTTCTGTGCCAAAATACAATAAGAGAACTCGTGGAATTTTACCCTATTAGTGGTATTGATACAATGTTGATTCCCTCACAGCTGTCTACATCAAAGTTATTATTTATTACACAAAAATAAAACAAAATTATACCCACCCCATTTTGAACATCTTTTTTACAAATTTTTATTTAGGTTACAATCTCTGTTTGTTTGTGTGTGTGTGTGTGTGTGTGTGTGTGTCTTTCTCTGTACGCAAATCTTGCAAGTGAAATTTAACCAGCATTTTGACTAGCTAGGAAGTTGAAACTTTCAGCACAGCTTTATATTTGATGAAAATACATGATTCAATTTAAAAAAAAAAACTTTGAACATCTTTTGCATTTCTAAATTGAATGTATTTGAAATCAAAGTTTGTGTTGAAAAACTTGTTTTTCCTTTACTTGTTTTACTAATCCTGTACTTGCCCCTGCAATATGATTAAATCATTCATCCCCACCCAGTGGCGCGTGGCGAATATAGAATTTTTTGGTGGGGATTTACTTCAGAAATTTTTATATTCTCTTCCAAAAAGCTGATAACCGGTAAGGGGTAGTCGTAAGTATTTTTCAAATTTTTTTCAAAGACTTCTAATTTCTCCTCCCAAAAAAGCTACGGTCGTCTTCTAAAAACAAGGTATTATACCCAAAAAAATTTCAATTGATACTCTGACGGGGGATGCATTTCCCCATCCCTCTCTGCTTGTACCTACGTATTTATATAAATGTAAAAGGTAATGTGTGTGTGAGAGCATTCGTTTATCACATCCAAGCCGCAGGAGCAATTTTAACAACATTTGGCATGCAGGTAACTTCATTGATAAGAAAATTTTGAAAAATTTAAAAAAAAAATCTGTTATTTCTTTGACGTTTCGTTGGCAAAAACGAAAAAAAACTAAGCACAAAAAACCCGGAAAACACCGGGTAACCCTGTCAGTAAGCTATATAATGGCGGGAAAATTTTGCCCCCCCCTGGAAAATGCTGAATTTACGTCCCTGCTCCTAACGAACTTTAGGGAAAATTTTATTTTTAAGAAAAGTCTATTGAATTTTACGAAAAAAATTGTTTTTAATAAAAGTTTTGTTGAAAAGGTAACTATTTAATAAAATTTAAACAATACAAGCTAGTTAAATGTTTCGTTTGAAACTCTTCCCTAGAAAGCATTAAGAGTTTGCATTTTTGGCTTATAACTTTTTTATTTGTTGAACCGAAGAAAACAAAAATATACCACTCGATCCATTTTTTAAACCCCGTCCAACAACAACAGCCCCAGTGCACACAATTTATTTTTTTTTATAATTAGCATTGCCAGCCTTGATGCTAACTTCACACGCATATTTTATTAATATTATTAAATAACTTTCATAGCCAATCAATTGTCAGAAACACTAATAAAATAAGTTGTTTTTTAATATGAAAATTCCAATTTTGTACTGTAGGATTTTATCTTTCAGTCTCTTACAAGACGGGGTATGCAGTGACAAGAACATTCCCAGCATAAGCTCTATAAATAGAATAATAAGAGATAAATCTAACTCGCAGAGGAAGGGATTCGAAGTTTTTGTCAATTCAGATGGTCAAGAGGAGGTAGAATTGTTGTATATTAAATATAATTTAATAGTTTTAAACTTAATTTTGAATAAATGTAATTTATAATTGAAAATAAATAATTATCTAAATGAAGATGCAGTGCCAACTTGTGAATGTTTGCTTGTTGAGGTGTGTATCTGTTTGGTTATGTGGGCTGTGGAAATGTGAAAAGGAAAATGTGATTTTGTTGTATATTTTCAGCATAGCATTTCATTTCAGATCATCAATTACGGAGACTGTTCTCAAGACTATGATTCGGATAAGAGTCCAGACTTTTGTTCAAATGCAAATTCTTCATCTGTCTCAAAACCACAGAGAAAAAGACGTTCAAAAACTTCAGCTCCTTCAGACTTTGACGGTCGAATCATGCCACAAAATCAAGACTTACACGATCTTTTCCAGCTAACTAAACAAGCAACCAGTCTTGTGAGTTCTGAGACTTCAAATGGGACAACATTAGAAGATGCATCTTCGATGGATATCAAACCATTAAAACATGCAAGGCTTGATGTTGAAGTGGCACTAGACTTTTCGTTTACAAAGAAAGAAGCTAGCTGTGCAGCCAACGATTCATACCACCACTTAGATGAAGCTATCGATCTGTCAACAAAAACAAGGCTTCATTCTAAAGCATTTGAAACCTGCAACGTGTCTCACATAGGGTGTCCTGCTGATCTTTCGAGTAGATCTTTTGTACAAGACAGTACTTCAACTGCAGTTCCATTAAATTTAAGTTCTTCTGTGAGAGAAATGAAACATTTCAGCTTCCCATTTACTTCAGTTCTGAAAAAGGAAGACTCGCTGAGACATGTCGACGAGTCACATCCGAAAGCCCAGATTTTATTGCTTAATGGTAAAGAATTTGAAATCGTTCCTCTTGGGGATCAGAGGTGGATTTCTAAGAATGAGTACGAACTTCTCCAAGGATTGGATCAGTCGTCCAATTCTGAAGAGGGTCCATCCTTTCTTCAGGCAGCTTCTTGTTCCAACAACTTGACGCTAGATGAAGTTTCGAGCACCATAGACATTTCCACAGCCCATGCTGCCTTCACATCTTCATGTAGCAAAGAAGCACATCATCACGACACTGCTGTTTTCAAGTTGAAAGTAATGGACCAACATAATGCTTCAGAGAGCCTTCCAGAAATCCCAAATATTCAGGTGAATTCAGACGTGAATTGCCTCAGTAGCGACCTAGATCGGGTTCATTCTGATCAAATTAAATAAAATATTTGTATTCATGATGCCCGTTCTCACATTTTCATAATTTCTTGGCGTGTAGCGAGATTTGTTTTTGGAATACTTTTGTTTCGATGTGCATCAATTTACACACTTCATGGACTTATTTTTGAAGTTCATAATTATAGTCTATATTTTGATCTAGTGTTGTAAACAGTTGCCATTGTTGTCATCTATTTTCTTGTTTCTTGTTTTTAATGCAATTTCATATGTGCAGAGAATAGTATTTTATGCTTTGAGAGAGTAATTTTACCCGTTGTATTTTGTTCTAATCAGGCGTTCAAAAAGCTTGTGATTGACTTAATTCATTAAACGTTGCGCACTGGTGACCATTTACTCCCACCACCTGTTCAACAATATTTGAATGAACATGTTTTGTGACGAACCCTGCAGGCTGAGAACCAGCCAATCAATGTAAATTCAACTTATAGTCTTTAATTATTATTTCCATGTTATGTTATCTATTGCTTTGAAGCATTTTTGATTTGTAAAGAAAATGAATATTAAAGTATTAGAGAAAAACAGCAATCAACTAATGTTCAATTAAACACATAAGTCTTTTGATATTACTTTTGTTCTGTATGGTTCTGTGCTCTCAAAAATAATATGTTGTGATGTAAAAAGAAATATTAATATTCAACTTTGTTCTCTAAACTTTTAAACACTTCAAGAAAAATAAATGGGCATCCACAAAAAAGACCACAGGTAAGTTGCAGTCGGCTGTTGGTCTGATGAGGTAATTCTGTTGGATAATTAATATTTACAAATATTTAATTATGAAATTTTTTGAATGTTTATTCATATTGCTTTTTACATGAAAAAGAATGTCTAAAATAAATTATTTAGTTTTTTGGTTTGGTTATTCGATTGGAATTGAATCAATTAATGTAAGGAGCTGCTAGCGAAAGTTCCTATTTAATGATGATCCAAAAAGAAAAAGCATCTTCATGACTGATTTATTAATAAGACAAAAGGCTGTTTAATGGTTTCGTTTGGACATTCAGCTTAACTGGCTACCAATGTGCTGGGGCTCTGAGGACTCCTTCTTCTAGCCACATTCTCTTCAAAAGGCTGATTTTGGACATGGATCGTGTAAAATAATTATGTGTATTAATATATATATATATATATAGCAGGGGTTCTAGAAATTTGTTTAAATCTTTAATCTTAGCAACTCTTATATATATATATATATATATATATATATATATATATATATATATATATATATATATATATATATATATATATATATATATATATATATAGCAACTCTTTTATATTTATGGTCTTTTAGGTTGAGGTCATATATATATATATATATATATATATATAGCAGTGGTTCTAATTTGGCGAGGGGTGCAAAAAATTCAAATTTTTGAACTTGAAAAGTTGATAAAATTTTAATCTTTGCTGAGAGTTTACTAGAAATTTGTTTAAATCTTCAATCTTAGCAACTCTTTTATATTTATGGTCTTTTCGGTTAAGGTCACTGTCACGACTGCCGCCTTTGCGAAAATCGATACTGCTAGAGAAACTTCGATGAAAACAACTTTAAAACAAAGCCAGACACTTTCACAAAAGAAGCCAGTATATTTAAACATTAAGCACAAATTACTGCTCAGGGTAGAACAAGAGTGCTCACTGGAAGAGCTTATTGAAGAATGTGAAAGGATAAAATTGTTACACACAGAACAAATGATGATTCCAGAAACCTTAGTTAGTAAGGTTAATCACTATTCAGAAAGATCATCTAAAAAATCTTCCAGCCAAGAAATCCGGGGGTGCATATTCACAGATCATACCCGGTTTTTTAACACAGGAAGCTTCTGATTGGCTCCAGATGATCTAGTTTGTTGTGATTGGTTGACTACTATAATAGTCACGTGATCATTGCTGTCGGTGGATGTAAATAAGCAATACATTCACTCACTGATCGCCGATGTTGTTACAACCGTAACGCGTAACGTTAATGCTATTGCCACGGCGGCATGCGATCTTTGATTCGCTATATCTTTATTAATTTTATTTTTTTTACACTATATGGTATATTCAAACTCAGAATTTGTACCTTTATATAAAAATATTAATGAAATTAAAAAAAAATTATTTTGAAATTTTTATACTACTACCTAGGATAGGGTTTAGTTAAAAGCTACATAATTCATCAACAATAAGATGATTTTTTGAAGATTTTATGTCAACGTCAAGAATAGCACCAGTATTTAAAATTTAAAAAGCATCATCTTGTACTGTTTCTGTAAAGCAGGGGTGGCCAACCCGCGGGCCATTTGCGGCCCGGGGTCTATCAATTGGCGGCCCGCTCTGCTTTGTTTAAATATTTGAAATTTATAGTAAAATCTTTTAAAAAATCGAAAAATAATACAAAAATTATATATCAATCAAATTTCAAATTTATTTAACGCTAATGTCGTAAAAAAAATGCCAGCCGAGTTTCAAATGGAGTTGGTTGAGCTGCAGTCCAATAGCTCTATGAAACAAAAATTTCTGGAAGGGAACATAATTGAGTTTTATACCCTTTTAACTTCTGCCAAGTATCCAGCATTGCGAAAGAATGCATTGAAGATGGTGAGTTTATTTGCAGTACATACATATGTGAGCAGGCATTTTCCAGAATGAAGTGCAATAAGTCAGTACACAGGGCCAGGCTTACTGATAATCATTTGCACGACATCTTGCACCTATCAGTGGCTGCATTTGACGCTAATGTAGAAGAGCTGATGTCTAGCAAACAAGCTCAGGTTTTGCACTGAATGACAATTGCTGCCGAACAGTTAAAATACAATGTTTTTTGAGTCAACAATTCTATTTTGCAATATTGATTTTTTTATAAACAGTTTCTTTACTTTTTTAATAGTTAATTTTAATAAGTTCACTACCAAAATTAAATATTTAGCAGTCAGCCAAAATTGAATGAAATTTCATGTTTATTTGAGATGCTTTGTGTGTTCAACCAACTATTATTGTATATTACTTTTTAGTTTACATAACATGTATCCAAATGCTTTGTTGTTAGTTGGGGGTCGTCTCAGAGCCCACTGTAGAAAATTACAACGCTCATCCAGAGAGAATTTTGCCTTTCAAACCAGCGGCCCGCCGTATGTTTCAAAAATATGGTAATGGCCCTCTTTCCCAAAAAGGTTGGCCACCCCTGATGTAAAGTACATTTTTTTTAACAATCATTGCTTTTCAAGGCTAGCTACATAACTAGCTGTTTTTGGATAATAAAAAATTCACTTCAAAGACCAAGATTCAAGAAAAAAAAAGTTCAGTTTAGCATTTGGTTGATTTAAAACAATTTAGGTTGACATTATAGTTCAAGTTGCGTGGTCCAGCGGCAGAGGATCTAAATTTGTTGTGCAGTTGTTTGATTTGACGCAAAATGTTTTGAAACATTTCATTGTTGAACCTTTTCAGTAATATCTTCCACATCATCATTTTTCAAACTATCAAAACTCAATTGTATCACCAAATTGATATTTTTGTCTGGTGTTTCTTTTTTATTTGCTGCCTCTTCCGCAATATTTGGAACTGCTGCAGTAGATGTAGGTTCACTTATGAAAGATGTCTCAGCTTTATTTCCAAAAGCCAATATTGACATTAACTTTCTAGAGAGAGCAGACACAGGGGGAGCATTCGTCATTATTTTATTAAAATATTTCATGACACCAGCCTAATGTTTGCAAAAATTCCCATGCAAACCATCTGCAATGGGATATTTAAGTGGGCAACTTCTGCTTTAATATCTAAAAGCAAAAAAAATAATTCTATGTGAGGATAGATAAAGCAAGTCGATTAACATTTTTAATTGATTAATTAGCTGTGATTAAAATTTAAATCATACTACAATTTAATTACTTTTCAGTAACCACACTGTTACATAGCTCTAACTAAATGCAAAGTAATCCCTATGTTTTTGTTAAAAATATTTATATAAGAAAAAACAAATTTTTTTTTCTTCAAATAGCTTGTTAGTAATTGCTATTAAAATACAACTCACTTGGAAAAAAGCTGCTGTTTGATAGGGCCCAAGGTGTGTTTCTCTCCAAACAGTGTGCCACCACAGCACAGTTCGAGATGTTGGATTTTTGTTGCATCTGCAAAATTTTTCTGTGGGACCTCATCTAACTGTATTTTATCTTGATGAAATTGTATTGCCTCTGCAATGCCAAATCCATCTTGAAAATATCCTACACACAATAAACAATGAATATTATTTTGAGAACCAAAAAACTAAAAGGATAACACAAAACTTATGCAGTACTCCAATAAGTGTAATATTGTATGTTCATGCAACATATTTTAGATTATTGCTTAGAGTTTTAAATACCTTCAAATATTTCACGCATCTTTTTTCCAGAAGGAAGTAATGACAATGCTTGATCATTTCCAACTGTGTGGTTGTGGTTAAAATTGATTTCTATTTGACAATTCATACCTTGCTGTGCAACCAAAATAAAAAAAATTTATACTTCAATTTTTCTTAAAGAGTTTTTATATACTTCCATTTAAAAGTGAATAATATGTTACAAAGACTTTGTGTTTGCAAGTCTCATAATTAAAAAAAGTTACATAATAATATGCCAATAAAGCAGTGACCTCACATTTGTAATATTTACAAGTTAGGAATGAGTAAACTTAAATATTTTAACTATTTTATGATTTAACTAAACTTATTATGTATTATACCTCTTGTTTCTCCAAGTTCAGTCCATTTTTTGCTTGTTGAGAAATTTTGATTTTCAGATATGCACAACAAGACATGTTTTTAATTTTTTTACCAGAACCCTACAAGACAATGTGAAAATGCCTTTATAATTATAGTTATGTTTGTTTATAACATCTGTTCATAAGCTGAAAGACACATCATGGGGTACAGTGTAAGACATAAAAAAAATTAAATTAAATAATAAATGGTAAAGAAAAATTAAAAAGTAAGTAAAGTATGGAAAAAATATAATTATTGTTATTGTTCATTACCTTGTTAATGGCATACAATGTTTTTCTTTATTTTATTAATAAGCCCTGGATATATGTTACGAACAATCCAGCTTGTTTTTTAGTAAGTTCTTGGTATTCACACAACCATGCCTCAGCGTCTTTGTAGTTTTTTAGGTAAAGGTTCCCTTGGACGGCCCGTGCCGAAAAATAATCGTATTATTTTTATTTTGTCACAATAACATAAAAAAAAAATTTAATACCAATTTTAATTTAAAAAAAAAACATTTATCGTAATTTGAGAGACTTTGAAAACGTAAGTAGTACCCTTTCAAGCCCTATTTACATCGTAGTTGTGAGTGGTGAGGTACGATGATCGTATGAATGAAATGAATAAAAAATAAATAAAATTAGTTTATAATAAAATTTTATTTATAAAACAAACTATCAGTTGTAAATAAAAATTCCATTAAAATTTTAAAACTCACCGCCCGGTAAATCGGGACGGTTTGCAAGAAGTAAGAAAATTGGAAATTATTAAACTAAGTTAACTTCTTTAAATAAACGAAATTTCAAATTTTTAATAAAGAAAAACTAAAAAATAAATGTTAAAAAAAGTAGTTTATTCGAAGCAACGTCGAAATTTGAATATTTGTAAGCGAACATTGTGTATTTGCGTCTTTGTATTTTAAGCTATGGCGGGAGTGAATGTTGCGAGTATAGTTCCGATGAACGAAGTTTTAGATCCGGCTGCTATTAGTTTTGAAGAGTGGTGTACGCTGTTGCCAGAGTTCACTGATGCTGAGTCTGCTTTGCGTTTTTGTGCAAGAAGAAGGTTGATCGCAAACACTAGGCAGTGTATCACGTGCGGTCGGGCCTGTTCGTTACATCTCTACGTTGAAGGAATTGATGGAAGACGCTGGAAGTGTGGCGGCTGTGGGTCAAGAAAATCTGTAAGAGCTGGATCGTACTTCGAACAAAGTCATCTGTCAATGAAGCAGATAATCATGATGGCCTATTGCTGGAGCACGGATATGCCACAAAAGGTAATGATGCGAGAGTCCCGGTTGAGATCGAAAAGAGTTGCAATTGATTGGTGCAATTTTTTCAGAGAGACCTGTAGTTTCTGGATTCAAAACCATCCATCTGAAGTTGGCGGGTATGACTGCAACGGAGAGCCTCTTGTTGTCGAGATAGATGAGCAGAGGCGTAGCGAGGGTTTTTGGCGCCCGGGGCGAAACTATAAATTTTGCGCCCCCCCGACGCCCCCGGGCCTCCCCCCGTTGCAATGAAGAAGTTAAAATTAAACGTTACGTGTCATATTGTTCTTATCATTTGACTTTTGTTGAGAAAAAGATTCGATGTTTACTTCGTTCATACTTTTGCCGTTCTCTTAAGAACTAAAAGTGTAGGTTTATATGCGTGCGTTTTGAAGCCATCTTTTCGCGATCAGTATTTGAAAAAAAATGCGGCAAGCAAAAATTTTATTTAAAATACCGTAAAGAACAGAAATAAATTTTTTTTAAATCCACAAAACTCAGTGAGAATAAATGTAATAAATAAATGTCAATAAATGCACATACTGATGAAATTAAATATGGTCCTTAGGCTGTGTGTCATAAACTTGATGTCATAAAGGAGGTGTGCTGCACAGGGCACAGACGTTCTAGATAGCAAGAGCAGCTTTCAAAACATTGGCTCTACGTCAACGATGTGAAATGACTGGTGGCTGGAGCATGAAGGGGTCACCAAGTTCCACCTTGCCTGAGCCGGAGATCTGTGCCTAGATTGTGGCTGGTGGGTTTGAAATGAAACACATGAGTGACATGGCTCTCTCCCTTCCTAAAAACCTAACAAGTTTGATGCTGCAGAACAACTAAATGGACTGAAGCAGCAGATATACAACTAGACTGTGGACGACATCCTGATGCAAGGAAGGAAACTACTGTTTTTCTTGCATCTTACGCAAACTTTGAGAGAGAGTTAGTCTAGCATGAATATACTGTATCTTCCTCTTCGGCATATATAGAGAGAGAGAGAGAGAGAGAGAGAGAGAGATTAAAAATATGTTCAACATTTGAGTAAATCAACTAAGAATAAGATAAGTCCAAAAGGGAAGAATCCAAAGGGAAAATTATCCCACTTGAGGATCACTCTAAACAATAAAGATAATAACATTGTTCGAAAATTAAAAAAAAACCATAAAATAATAAGAAAAAACACAAGGTAAAAAATACAAGGTGGAAAAAAACACAGGGTAAAAACAAGACAGTCGAATGAAACAAGTAAAGATAAAAAATTAATTTTTTAAAGAAATGCTTATGAGTTGAGCCGTTTATATCTCGATAATTCAGGCGCCTGCTCACCCATTCTCGCTCACGCTTGCTCTCCCATTCCAGTTCTCGCTCATTTTCTCTTTTTAATTCTTTCCTAACTTTTTTTTAGCCCATAAAACGTAAAATAGATTTGCTAAAACTGGCTAAAAACTGCTTGAAGCCTTCAAACGTTTAACCAAAAGTTAGTTTTATTTGCATTTTAAAGGTTTTACAAATTGTAACAATAAACTTTTGTTGAAATGATTATGAATAATAAAATCTTATTTTTATTCAGTTTTTTGTTTCAGTTCGTATTCTAACAAGTGAAACGTAAAAAACTTTGTTTTTAAAAATCCTCCATATATTTGAGATAGAAAGATACAAATTTAATGCAAATATTTTTCATGAAGATATAATTCTATAATTTTAAAAACTACTTAAATGTATCTGCAATCATGAAAAGAAAATCTGATAATTAATAATTTTAATAAAATTGGTATAAAACCAGTATTCCATTATAAATAAAAAATCATATTAAAAATTTTCAGATTGATAATATGTAAAATAGTGGGGCAGGTAAGCTAACCTATTTTGCATTTTTTGATAAAAGCACCAAATTGCGTTCTTCATATGGGCTATATTTTGAGCTTAAATTGTATGTGTTTATTTGAATGGAGCGTCCCCTAGCGGACGAAATGGCATTACGGCACTACTAAAATATAGAATATCGGGAATATCTTTTTAATTGTATGGGATACAACAAAATTTACAATGAAACACTAATAGGAAATTCTGGATAACCTTTCATAATTTATATTTTTGTTTTGATCACAGGCGCCCCCTTGCGGACAAAATGGCAAAACGCCATTTTTCAGTTTATAACAAATCAGTAATAACTTCAAAACGGCACGAGATAGAACAGTATGTCGCCAGACACACGGCACCATGACCAGTCGGCAAGTGTGCAAAGTGCGTTCGTCAAAGATGTTCAATCAATGGTCAATGTAATGGAAGACTTCGGAAATCCATTTGAAGATGACAGTCAAGATCTGCTTGTACTAGACACTAAGCATGGAAGTTTGTCGTTCGGTTTTATTCGGGTACGGAAGTAATCGGAAATTTTTTTCTTCCGAACGTTCGGTTTTAATCGGGTTCGGAAATAATTTCATTCCGAACTTTCAAAAACCGTTTCCGAAAGATCGAGGATATTCGGAAATTATACGGAACAGCCGAAGCACTTCCGAAAAAAACGCAATTCTTGCGGAAGTGTTACGGCGGCGAAATTTTGACTAAAACTAACAGTATAGAGTCAAATTTATTTTCCACTAGCGCGGTTACCCGGCGTTGCTCAGGGTTTTGTTATAGTTTTTCATTTTTTTTGGGTTCCCCTGAGTCGATAGAGGCTTTTACAGCATTAGCAAGTGAAGTATTAATTTGATGATCGAAACAAATCATAAAGATGGTTATTTGGTCAGATTTGGTACTGGCTAATTTCATGTTGCTTGCAGCATCATGAACAATGACTCTGTAGGAGGTTTTCTGCAGCCTTGGAATCTCCCTAATCATACGATCCAGCTCCCAAGCAATAGCGTGTGTTTTCCTTCAAAGTTCACACACGCGAGAGCCTTTCTGCAATTTTTTAATATTTGCTGAATGATAATGAATAAAAATCAATACAACTGAAAATTACCTTTTCAGAATGAACTCATTATTAATGTAGTGAAGCGTGAGGCTGAGGAAGGGATCATTTGAGCGAGACGTCCAGCAATCAGAAGTAAAGGAAATCATGTCACACTCATCCATGTCTTTCAAGATCTCTTTGTCGATAGCAGATTTTAAGTTATTGTGCAAAAGTGTTAATTTGGGCCTGAAAAATTAAGGTAATGCATTGATATAGCTAATAAAACAAATCTCATTAAATCCGAGATATAACTTACCCAGCAATGGTTTTTCGACTTTTTACGTTTAACCTTGAGTTCATATAGGCTATGAACTCCTTGAATGCATCAGATTCAACAAGGCTAAATGATAGAGATGCTCGGACCAACAATTTTGTCACCTCCATATCAAAAATCAGCTGTCGATGGTCTCTCAATGAATATTTTTCATAGTAGTCAGTGACTTTTGGAGTTGCAAACAGACGCCGTTTCTTTGAAGGCGGAGTCTTGTATGGTGTTTCGCCATCATTTACCTCATCTGTAGGATCTAAAATCGATAAATAAAGTAGGATGACATTTACCAACAAACGTATTTATATATAATTGAACCATACCTTCATGAACTTTTTCAAGTTGACGTTTGTCTACAGTTTCAGCTTTCTGTAGAGTATTAGCATCCATAGGATGACTAGCCTTGAGATGATGCCGAAGTGAAGATGTGGAAGCTTTTTTACACCCCAATATCTTCTCACACCTGTTACACTTAGCCTCTTCTTTACCATCCACTTTAGTGAAGTAGGTCCAAAGGGTGTGCCTGACGCGGCATTTCGTTCGATCGATGATAATCGGTTAAACGGTAGCTAAAGCTAAATGTGGCTAAGAAACAACGTTTTCAATATTTAGATATAACTAGATCGGCATGTCGTTCGATCAATGATAATCAATAAAAATCTTACCGTTAGAATATTTAGTTTAGATATCAGATATCACTGATCAAGCAAATCAAAATCTAAGTACATCGGCAAACAAAACTATACGTATTGATCTGTTTCCATTATCGCAAACCGAAGGAAAAGGAAAGATATAACATAATTATTTAATTATAATATTTAATTGATCTAAAATGACGACCCGTGACGTTTATTAATTTTTTATTCGGAATTCCGAAAAAAACCCGACATTTCCGAAAAATATTTCCGAACGTTCGGTTTTTTCGGGGTCGGAAATAATTTATTCCGAACTTCCGACAACCGATAAAAACCGACTTTTCGGGGATGTTCGGAAGGGAACGGAAGAAACTTCCATGCTTACTAGACACTAAGGTGATCGCGCCACCTGCAACTGTAGATGCTCTCCGCCAAGCATACAAAATGTGTCAGCTTCAGTTTGACAACTTTGTCCGAGAACGGCTTGTGGAGAGAACAAAACCTCTACAAGATACTATCCATAGAAACAATATAAAAATCTTCGTCACACTACAGCTTCGGGAAACAGCAAAAATCATCTGAATTCTCTGAAGAACAATATCGGCCTCTTCTCTCGGTTGTACATCGGATGCCAGAACAGAGATGGGAATCTAGAAAAATTCTTCCAACACGAAAACCATGCCTGCTCTGCTGCTCTCTCAGATGGCGTTGGTATCCGGTTGGGTGTCAACTGGTGTCAAGAGTGATCTTCTTGCCCGTCTTGAAGAGCTCAGTCAGCCCAAGATTGAGGCTCCTCCCACGAGCTGCATTGTACTCGATGGAGCAGTTATCGTCCAGATGCTGAAACTAGCTACAGTCAAAAGCTTCAATGAGTATATGCAGCAAATCATCGTGCCCTACATACTGTCAATGTTTCAGCAAGCCACGCGACTCGATCTGGTGTGGGACCGGTACAATGCAGACTCTCTGAAAGGTACTGTAAGAGCCAAGAGAGGGAAAGGGGTCAGAAAACGGGTAGTTGGCGATGCATGAATTTCCGGCAACTGGGCCAGCTTCCTCAGAATTGACGACAATAAAACAGTTTCCTTTCCGGTGCCCTCCACGACTCATTCCAGTTTACAGAGAAACAGCTGGTCATTACGGATGAGGATGCTGTCAAAAGCAAGCCATCGCTCTTCGATACCGCTGGTCTGGCTCCATGGGATCACAAAGAAGCAGAGACCCGCATGATGCTGCATGCAGCTCACGCTGTTCACGCTGGCCACAGCAAGATTACTATCCGCACTGTTGACACTGATGTTGTCGTCCTCGCAATTTCTCTAGCACGCACACTCAAAGAAAACGATGAAGTGTGGGTATCTTTGGGACGGGCAAGGCTTTTCGTTTCTTGGCAGCACATGAGATTACGCGGGCTCTGGGCCCAGAGAAAGCATAGGCCCTGCCAATGTTTAATTCTTTGACAGGATGTGACACGGTCTCCTGCTTTGACGGACATGGCAAAAGGACGGCATAGCAGTGTGGACAGCTTTTCCTGCGCTCACGCAGACCCTCGTTGACCTCTCCACTGCACCAATACACGTTGATGAAAATAACATGCACACATCAATTATTTCCGTAACTTTATACCAAACCTAGCACAAACTGCCCATCCCATTACTGAATTGACATAGAAAGGTGTTCCCAACAAAATTCTCTGGGAAGATACAAAAATTCATTAATGATTTTTCAAATGCTACAGCGTTAAGCACAATTGATTATAGCAAGGGGCATGGACTAGCAACGGGTGCTAGTGCAGGAGCCGTTGGTTTTTGTCTGTTCCAAGGGACTGGTAAAAGGGTAGAAGTCCCCATTGCTTTTGCTAGTCTGAAGTTGACATCCACTCAGACAAGGTAGTTTAAAATTGAAAGAGAGGCTTACGCAGTAGTGTGGGCTCTCAATATGTTTAAATCCTGGATATTACTGTTAGAGATTGTAATATTTTCAGACCACAATTCCCTTACATATCTTACCGATTCATTTTCTAAAAGTGCTAAATTAACTAGGTAGGCACTGGCTATCCAAGAAGTTAATTTAAAATTGAAATAAAAGTCAGGTAAACATAATGCAGTGTCTGATTTCTTGTCTAGGTTGAATTAGATTTGGATGTAGCTGTTCTTTTTATTAGATTTGTTTGTTTAATCTTTAGTAAGATGTTTCTTAAATTGGTGATTATTTTGTGGTTAGTTTACATGTATTGTTTAGTAAGATAGCATTTTTTATTAATTTCTTTTCTTTTTGGCAATCCTGATCAGCAATAAATTGTATTGAGTTGGTTACAGGTCTCCATGTGGAAGATCGTGTTGCTGAATGAAGAACTACAGCAGATCTCACTTATTTCTCAAGAAGTCCTTCGACCTCATCGTTTCTTTCGCGAGTGGTTCATTGCTTCTTTACCTGGTTTGGTTGTACAAGTTTTCAGGCTCCCAAGGTTTCCAAGAAAAAACAAACAAACTCAGGAGTACTGCTCGCTAGGGGAAAGCACTTTCAGCCAACAAGATCTGCCTAGGTTGAAGACAGAAGCAGATGAATTGAGCCGCCAACGAAAAGATTCATTACCGACTTTAAAGGGGGAGGTGTGTCATGCCCGTGTTTGAAACGCAGCGTGAATGGCAATTTTCATTGTAGTACAGCTACGTGTGCGCTTGTTTTTTTTGTGCGTGCAGCACAGCTTAAATTTGAATGTTTATTTGGGTTTCTTAGGCGCGTTATTACTTGACCAGCACTTGACGCACGCTTTGCGCGCGAAACGTGTGAGAATACACATATTAATAGTAAAAGTAGTTGCACTCAAATCGCACTCTAAGCTTAAAAACAACATTAAAACAATATTATAGTATAAACTTTACGTACGCGAAGCGTGTGAGTTTTTTCAGCCAGTCGCAGATGATTTTTTACTTGGAAACGTTTAGGAATGGTCTTCTCTTTAAATGACTAAATTTGAAATAACCGCCTACAAAAAAAACATTTAATAGCTGTTAATGAAAAAACCGCCTACGAAAACAACCACTATATTTGGATGATAGTGAAAAAACCGAGTACGAAAAAACCCAATTTTTAATAGCTTTTATCAGGAAAAACCGCTTACGAAAAAAAACCTAATGGGCAGATAATAACAAAAACCGACTACGAAAAACAACCTCGGTGATTTATTTATTTTCAACTTGTTTATATTGAGTGATGACGTACTCTCAAAACTTGGAAAAACCCGCAGGCGAACTTCCGAGATTTATTCATTTTCAATTTGTTTATATTGTGTTATGACGTAATCTCAAAATTTGGAAAACTCCGCCGAAGTAGTATTTTGTTTTTTTTCTACTTGTTTATATTGAAATTTGACGTACGATGTATTATATATATCCACAAAACGTTAAACTTTCGCGGCTAATAACTTTTTATTTAAACATTTTAAGAAAAATGTGCCCTAACAAACCGTGTTCAGCGTCTCATAATCTATCAATGTGAGTTTTTTCAGACCTCCAGTTGGTAATCGGGTGACACAATACATCATTGCGCTTTTATGTTAGGAACCAGCACTTGACGCGCGCGAAGCGTGTGAGTTTTTTCAGCCAGTAGCATTAGATTTTTTAATTGAAAACGTTTTTGAATGGTCTTCTCTTTGAATGGCTAAGTATGAAAAAACTGCCTACAAAAAAAACCTTTAATGGCTGATATTGAAAAAACCGCCTACGAATAAAACCACCTCTATTTATTTTTAAAAACTCGCTTTCGGTGATTTTTTTATTTTCTACTTCTTTACATTTTGTTATGACATCCGCTCAAAATTTAAAAAAAACCCGCTTCGGTGATTTATTTATTTTCTACTTGTTCATATTTTGTTATGACGTAATCTCAAAATTTTTGAGAAAACCCGTTTCGGTGATTTTTTTATTTTTAAATTGTTTATATTGAAAGATGACGTACGATGTATTCCCTACTATAAAAGCGCAATGATGTATGTATTATGTATTATGTATGTATTATTTCACCCGATTAGCATCTGCAGGTCTCAAAAAACTTCCCAAAAATGAGAATACGTCATCACTCAATATAAACAAGTTGAAAATAAATAAGAAATAAATAAGAACATAAATTGGCGGGTTATTCCAAATTTTAAGCAAGTTTTAAATTATTATTAACGACAATTTAATATTTTGCAATTATTATTCTTCTTATTTTAATTATTAATAATATTATTATTAACGAAGATTAACTATTTTGCTAATATTATACCAATTATTGGAAAGTTCGACGCTTTGCGGATATATTCAATAAAAATATTATTAATGATATTTTTCTATTTTTTAATTATTATTCCTCTTATTTTAATTATTAGTAATATTATTATTTACGAATATTAACTAATTTGCTAATAATATTCATATTATTGGAAAGTTCGACGCTTTGCGGATATATTTTGAGTATACGTCATAACTTATTATAAACAAATTGAAAATAAATAAATCACCGAGGTAGTACATCGGTGGGTTTTTCCATTATCAGCCATTGAAGGTTGGATTTTTTTGTATTTTTTGTAAGCGATTTTTTTTCATCATAAGCCATTAAAGGTTTTTTCACTATCACCCAATAAATGTTGTTTTTTTCGTAAGCTGTTTTTCCGATACCATCAAATTAAGAGTGTTTTTCATAGGCGGTTTTTCACTATCACCCAATTAACATGGTTTTTTTCGTAAGCTGATTATTCCAATTCGCCCATTAAAGGTTTTTTTACGTAGGAATTTTTTCTTAAATCATCCAATCAAATAGAAGACCATTCCAAAACGTGTCCAAGTGAAAAATCATCTGCTACTAACTATTTTAGTCACACGCTTCGCTTGCGAAGCGTGCTTAAAGTTATTACTATATTAGCGCATTGGTGTTGTTTTTGTGCTTAGAGTGCTATTTAAGTGCGACTACTTTTACTATTAATATGTAAAAACTCACACGCTTCGCGCGCGAAGCGTGCGTCAAGTGCTAGTCATATATATATCAGCAAAGCGTTAAACTTTCCCGGCTAATAACTTTTTATTTAAACATTTTAACAAAAAAGTGCCCTAACAAACCGTGTTCAGCGTCTCATAATCTATCAACGTGAGTTTTTTCAGAGCTGAAGATGGTAATCGGGTGACATAATACATAATACATACATCATTGCGCTTTTATAGTAGGAACTAGTACTTGACGCACTCTTTGCGTGTGAGTTTTATCATAGCAATAGTAATCTATATTAAAGTAATCTCACTCGAAAAAAATAGAAACAGCTTACTAAATAATCATCTTCTAATGGATGATAATGACAAAAACCGCCAAAATACCCTTTAAGCTCAGATAGTGACAAAAACCGCTTACCAAAAACAAACCTCTAATGGCTACAATGACAAAACCTTCCCTCGAATATAATAATAATGTTTGACAATATTTAGAGTGGCGTAAATCCTAAAGGACTTCAAGGCCACTGAAGGGTTCTTTGCAGAGGCAGCCATTTATAGGCGCCTACCCCTTTAGCAATGCGAGTGAACTCCTTGCTTAAGAAAGTTACGCTGGTGACGCCGGTGAGGCTTGAATTGCCGACCTAATGATCAACAGGCAAACGTTCTACCGCTCTGCCACCAGCGCCTACAACAATTATTATGACAAATACTAGAAATGACCGCCTATGAAAAAAAACTTTATTAATTGATAATTTTAAAAACCGCTTACGAAATAACCAAACCTTTTTAATGGCTGATAACGGAAATAAACGCCCACGAAAAAACCATCGATGTATTCTACTTCGATGATTCATTTATTTTCAACTTGTTTATATTGTGTGATGACGTACTATTAAAATTGAAAAAAAAAACCGCTTGGTGATTTGTTTATTTTCAACTTGTTTATATTGTGTGATGACGTACGATGCATTAACCATATCCGCAAAGCGTTAAACTTTCGCGGCTAATAACTTTTTATTTAAACATTTTAACGAAAAGGTTTCCTAACAAACCACGTTCAGCGTCTCATAATCTATCAGCTTGAGTTTTTTCAGAGCTGCAGATGGCAATTGGGTGACATACATCATTGCGCAGATGATTTTTCACTTGGAAACGTTTTGGAATAGTCTTCCCTTTGAATGGCTAAATTTGAAGAAAAAAAACCGCCTACGAAAAAAACAACGTTTAATGGCTGATATTGAAAAAACCGCCTACGAATAAAACCACCTCTATTTATTTTCAACTTGTTTATAATGTGTGATGACGTAATCTCAAATTTATTGGAAAAACATGCCTTCGGTTATTTATTTATTTTCAACTTGTTTTTATTGAAAAATGACGTACGATGCATTATATATATCCGCAAAAAGGAATAATAATTGCAAAATAGTAAATTGTCGTTAATAATATTTTACAATGTGTTTAAAATTGGGAAAAACCTGCTGATTACTACTTCGGTGATTTATCTATTTTCAACTTCTCTATATTTAGCAATGACGTACGATGCATTATATATATCCGCAAAGCGTTAAACTTTCGCGGCTAATAACTTTCTATTTAAACAATTTAACAAAAAAGTGCCCTAACAAACCTTGTTCAGCGTCTCATAATCTATCAACGTAAGTTTTTTTAGACCTGCAGATGCTAATCGGGTGACATACACCATTGCGCTTTTATAGTTGGGACCAGCACTTGACGCACGCTTTGCGCGCGAAACGTGTGAGTATTTACATATTAATAAAAGGTAGTCGCATTCAAATCGCACTATAAGCTTAAAAAAAACACCAATGCTCCACGCACGCTTCATAAACGAAGCGTGTGACTATTTTAGTCAGTATCAGATGATTTTTTACTTGAACACGTTTTGGAATGGTCTTCTCTTTGATTGGATGATTTTGGAAAAACTACCTATGAAAAAAACCTTTAATGGGCGATATTGAGAAAAACAGCCTACGAAAAAAAACCACATTTATTGGGTGATAGTGAAAAAACCGCCTACGAAAAAAAGTATATTGGATGTTTTTGGAAATAACCGCTTACGAAAAACACAACCTTAAATGGTTGACAATAAAAAAACCGACTTCGAAAAAAAACTATGTTAACGGACATGTGAAAAAACCGCCTATGAAAAACAACCTTCAATAGCAGTTATTGACAAAACCCCCAACGAAAAAACCCAACATTTAATGGCCGATAGTAAAAAAAACCACCTACGAAAAAACCAATTTAAAAGTGTGTGAGGTTGTTCAGCCAGGCACAAATGATTGAACACGTTTTGGACCGACATTCTTAAAAACCAACCTTTAATGGCTTATATAGGAACGACCTACAAAAAAACAACTTTAATCGCTGATATTGAAAAAACCGCCAACGATAAAAGCCGAAAAAAGTAACAATGGCAAATATTGATAAAACCCGTCTACTATTAAACATTCTTTAAAAACAACATTTAATGGCTGATATTGAAAATCCGCACATGAAAAAACAACCCTGTAATGGCTTATATCTGAAAAAACCGCCTACGAAAAAACCCACCTTCAATGGCTGATAATGGAAAAACTCCCTACGAGAAAATCCAACCTTCAATGGCGGAGAATGAAAAACGCCAACCGTCTACTTTATTTATTTTCAACTTGTTTATATTGAGTGATGACGTATTCCCATTTTTGGGAAAACACGCTTCGAAAAATATTGGAAAAACCCGCCGGCATTCTACTACGGTGATTTGATTATTTTCAATTTGTTTATAATGTGTGATGACGTAATCCCAAAATTAGGAAAACCCCGCCAAAGTAGTATACTTCGGTGATATGTTTATTTTCAACTTGTTTATATTTAGTGATGACGTACGATGCATTATATATATCCGCAAAGCGTTAAACTTTCGCGGCTAATAACTTTTTATTGAAACATTTTGACAAAAAAGTGTCCTAACAAACCGTGTTCAGCGTCTCATAATCTATCAACGTGAATTTTTTCAGACCTGCAGATGCTAATCGGATGAAGCGAAGCGTGTGAGTTCTTACATATTAATAGTAAAGGTGATCGCACTCAAATAGCACTCTAAGCTCAAAAACAACACCAATGCGCTTATATAGTAATAACTTTACGCACGCTTCGCAAGCGAAGCATGTGACTATGTCAGCCAGTAGCAGATGATTTTTAACTTGAAAACGTTTTGGAATAGTCTTCCATTTGATTGGATGATTTTGGAAAAACTGGCTACGAAAAAAACCTTAAATGGGCTACATTGGAAAAAATAGCCTACGAAAAAAACACATTTATTGTGTGATAGTGAAAAAATCGACTACGAAAAACACAATATTTATTGGATTTGATCGGGAAAAATAGCCTACGAAAAAAAAACATTTAATGGGTGGGTGATAGTGAAAAAACCGCCTACGAAAAACACAATATTTAATGGTGAGTTTAAAAAAAAACAGCCTACGAAAAAAACAACATATTTTGGGTGATAGTGAAAATAAGCCTAACAAAAAACCCAAACTTTAATGGCTGATAATGAAAAAAACAGCCTACAAAAAAACGCAACCTTCAATGGCTGATATAGTGGGGCAGCTAACTGCAGCATCGTGCAAACGCTATTGACAAGCAAAAAAAATTACATATTTGTAATCAGCAAAATATGCTTGTAATTCCCTGATATCGCCACATTCTGTAAAATTGAGAAAAAAATCACCTTTCTTGGTCCCGCTCCTGTATGAATAGCGTATTATCACAGGCGATCAAACTGGCGAAAAAATTATAATATTTTGTTTTTTTTTGTTGATTTGCATATGCTTACTATAAAGAATGAAGATAACAAGAAAAAATAGACGAATAATTAAATTTTGAGTAAGTAGATCTACGGAAACGAGACATGACTTCTGCCTCAAGTACGTGTCTCGACCACTCACTCAAAATTTAATTATTCATATATTTTTTTGTTTTTTTTATTCTTTATATTAAACATATGCAAACCAACAAAAAAAACAAAATATTTGATTTTTTTGCCAGTTTGATCGCCTGTGATAATACGCTCATAGATATATCTATGAATACCATATAATGAATACGCTATTCATACAAGAGCGGGACCAAAAAGGTGATTTTTTTCTCAATTGACAATTGACCTTTAAAATGAGCAATTTTTTGAGCCCATCAAAAGCCAAATAAAACTTGACTTTAAAACTAAAACACTACACTTTATTACGTTGTTTTTTTTCGTAGGCTGTTGTTTTCGAAACTATCCATTTAATATTGTGTTTTCCGTAGGCGGTTTTTTCACGATCACCCAATAAATGTTGTTTTGACATGATTAGCTTATAAACTATTAAACAATTGAAATAAATCACAAGATTGAAAATAAAGGATGGGTGGTGGTTGAAATTTATTATACAGCCAATTATTAGAACATATGAGTGGTAAGCACAGTTTATTTTGATAAGATTAAAAAATTATCAAGGTTGGTTCAACCATTGTGAAGGAAGATAAACATCTTATGTTAATTTTAGAAGCATCAATGTAAAAGTGAACCTTTGAAATGAGCAATTTTTTGAGCCCATCAAAAGCCAAATAAAACTTGACTTTAAAGCTAAAACACTACACTTTATTGATTGCTTTGTGAAAAAACTAAGCAACGAAATTTTAAACAATCTCAGACTAAGGCCTAACATTGCCTAACAACCTAGGTAAACCATATCACGACGTTTTACTAAAATAAAATCAAAATACTAACTTTCAGCAATAAACCTCTCCGCTTCCACAATATTAGAAAATCTAAGTTTTAAATTCAAATTAAAACCATTCTTTCGAACTAAGAAAGTCTCGTCTGCAGTGGTATGGCGGTGGCCATCTTAAATTTTATCAATCAATCCGCCCTCGAGCAGGATTTATCGGATGCACATCCGATGACTAAGGGATGTATTTAACAAGGCGCGACACTTCAATCCCGGATGTAATTAACAACGCATATTTGCTCATCGGATACATCCGATTAACATATCCGATGAATTTAACAACGCACCCATTGTTTACACCTCAGCCGACTTTTTAAAACTTGCTCAGTCTCCCGCTATCAGATTAAAGCGATCTGTGAGAGATAACCTCTTTAAAAATAGAATTTGGAAGCCAAGAGCGCATCACAAAAGTGCAGTGTTGTATAAGCTCAAACCGCACAACAAACTTAATATGGGTCTCCTCAACGCTCGATCCGCAGTCAACAAAGCTGCTCTCATTCACGACGTTATGGGCGATTTCGACTTGAGTTTGTTGTGTCTCACCGAGACTTGGATTAAACCGGACGATCCCGATGCTATCAAACATGACATTGCACCACCTGGTTTTTCAGTTATTCACCAACATCGTACATCATCAACCACCTCCAAATCAATAAACTGGTGCAACTTCAACAACGACCTACTAACATCTAACTTCCTCATCACGGACGGCCTATCCACTGATCAATATGCCCATTTAATAGATGAAACAATCACCAACATTCTTAATTTACATGCACCCCTCAAAATAAAACCAATCAGAAAATGCGTCACCTCCCACATCAACATTCTCTCTGACTCAGCTCTCCTTGCCAAGAAACATCGACGGAAATGCGAGCGAAAGTACTTTTATTCCCTCTTCTCAGAGAATAAAAAGGAATATGACGAAGCCAAGATTCTTGCAAAACATGCCATCCTAGCTTCTCGGGCCGAATCTATCAGAGCAAAAATATCAAGCTCTGAAATTCCTCGCAGCCTGTGGCGCTCTCTCAACAACCTTTTTCATAGACGGCAAAAGCAGACAGTTTTCGACGGTGATAGTGAAAAATTGCCAGATTCTTTTAGTACTTTCTTTACTCAGAAGATCGAATCGCTCAATGACAGCATTCGTCAGCGCATCTCTTTTGACAACAGTAACTTTGAGCATTACTGGAGATCAAATGATTCTCCTCTCTTAACCAGTTTTGAGGAAGTGACTCCTTCCGAAATAAGCAAACTCATCGCTAACTCAAAACCTTCTCTCCTAGATCCTTTTCCTAACCAAGTTTTTATACATTGTTCCGACACGCTGTCGACAGCAATCTCTAACCTATGTAATCTCTCTTTCCGTGAAGGATGCTTTCCGTCTGTGCACAAAAGAGCCCAATTACTACCTCTTCTGAGAAAACCTTCCCTAGATAACAGTATTCTCTCCAATTTTAGACCTATCTCCAACCTCACAACTATTTCCAAAATAATTGAGAGGACGGTTCTAAAGAGAGTTCAACCTCATATCATAACGAACTCTAACTACTCTCTCTATCAGTCTGCTTATCGCTCATGTCACTCCACTGAAACTGCTCTGCTCCACATCCTTGATAACGTCTTTCATTCTTGCGATTCCAAGAAGGCCACTCTCCTCGCTGGCCTTAATCTCTTGGCTGCCTTCGACACAGTTAGTCACTCCACCCTTCTTGACCGCCTCCACAACGAATTCGGCATCAGTGGTAGCGTCTTGTTGTGGTTTGCTTCCTACTTGTCGGGTCGGTCGCAGTTTGTCAAACTGGGTGGTTGCAGCTCATCTTCTGTTCTGATCACCAGCGGTGTTCCTCAGGGCTCTGTCTTGGGACCTCTTCTTTTTATCACCTACATATCTCCTGTATGTAGCATTATCAGTGAACAGAATGTACCGTATCACCAATATGCTGATGACACGCAGCCTTTCCAGTCGCTCTCTCACCGGGACTCCGACTTGGAAATTAAGAGTCGGTCAGACTGCATCAGATCCATTGAACACTGGTTTCTGTACAACAACCTTCAGTTCAATACATCCAAAATTGAGGTTGTTCTGTTAGGATCCAGTTACTCAATTAAGGCTCTCTCCAACTTAAAATCTCTTTCCGTTGGAGAATACTCAATTCCTTTCTCTCCCACTCTAAAAAGCCTTGGTATGTTGATTGACAATCGTCTCACTTTTGCAAATCACGTTTCATTAGTCATTCGTTCATGCCATCATCAGATCAGAGCAATCGCCCACGTCAGAAAGTTTTTATCAAGGAAAAACGCCAACTCATTGGCTTGTTGTCTGATTTTGTCGAGGCTCGATTATTGTAACTCCCTTCTTTTTGGCATTTCTCTGAACCACCAAAAACGTCTCCACAGAATGATGAATAGGGCTGCTAAAGTGGTCCTTGGAGTCTACTTTTTGGATTCGTCGTCATCTCTGTCATCATCGTCGTCATCTCTACCATCGTCGTCGTCATCTCTGTCATCGTCGTCGTCTTCATTCTGTTTTTTCAAACTTCACTGGCTGCCGGTACACTATCGAATTTTGTACAAAATCGCTCTGATAACGTACAAAATTCGGTTTTGTTCATCGCCCACATATCTTCACCAACTCCTTCACAACAGAACCATCCAAAAACCGCTCCGCTCATCCACAGCTCATGAACTCGCACGGACAAAAGCTAACAACAATATCGGTGCGAGATCCTTTCGACACGCATCGCCAATTGTCTGGAATGCACTGCCAGCCAAAATTCGAAACTGTGGATCCGTCGCTTCCTTTAAAACTAAACTTAAAACCTTTTATTTTAAATTAGCCTTTGAACGATGCAATTTTTAGGTTATCCGAGGGCGCCTCAGTCGCGTTCCTTGGCGCTTGATAAATTCCGTATTATTATTATAAAATCCTCAGACTTAAATCCATCCATATTTACCTGGTCTTGGAATTTCACATAACGAATTAGATTTGAATTTGAAGGATTACTTTTCATAAGTTCAACCCATGCAGCAACACTTTGAGCATCATTTTTGTCCAAAACATATTGGTTGCCTAATCCAAATTTTTAATTTTTAATGTATTCAATTTTTACAGTAAAAACGAAGAAGGAGCATTCAAACTACACCTGTAGAACGTTTCGAAGAGATGCAAACGTAGGGGACACGATTATGTGTGACTGCTGCCTGCAGTGGGTGCATTTTTTTGCCAGAAAATGAATAAAACAACAACTAGCAGGGCTTTTTTTTGAACCCACTGTCGTGGCAGTTACAAAATGTTTTGATTTGTTTTATTATTATTATTGTTGTTGTTGTTATAAACTTTTCTGTTTGTCTTTTAGATTTGCAAATCAAATTTACTTTAAATAAAAGTTTCTTTTGAAAAACTCGTTTTTTTTTTACTTGTTTCATATCAACTGGTTTTGTGCCAGACTAGTAATAAAAAGTGTACTCATGCAATTAGTTGTGATTTTTGTATTCTTGTTAAATTAATTAAGTTAAATTTATTTACACTATAATGAAAAAATTTTGTCTAAACCTATGGCACGAGCACACCATAATGACTGGTCGATGTACAGTTATGTCACGATGACAGCGACGAAATCACCAAAGCCGTTTTTCAAGCCCGAAAGCGTAACGGGGAAGGGCAAACAGATATTTGCAGGCGCTAGTTAATGACGCAAAAAACTTATACTATTCCAGAAGCGTCGACGCAAGCTCACTAAAGCTTCTATTTTCCTAGCAAGTGGCGTAGTTGGTTTACCTTTATTTTTTTGCATACCACACTATCTCTAACTTCTTAACATCTCTCTATTTCTTCTTTATTTGAGAAGCCTGTTTTCATAAGTTATTCAAGTCCTAGTCGCTGATTTTGGTTGTCCTAAAAAATATTCATTAGAAAATAATTATAAAAAACTGCCGTGGTTCTGCAAATTATTCATAAAAAAATATTATTATAAAAAAACCGCTGTAGTCCTGCAAAATAATCAGAAAAAAATTATTACAAAAATGACCGCCAAAATACATTTCATGCCGGCACAATAGCAATTTTACCGATTATTGCCACGGCGGCACGGCGGTACTGCCGGCTCAGTAGCAATTTTACCTATTATTTCACCGGCGAGAATGCCGGCTCAGTAGCAATTTCACCGGCGGTACTGCCGCCGGCTCAGTAGCAATTTTACCAATTATTTTCACGGCAAACCGCCGGGGCAATAGCAACGACCGTTTTCATGCTTATAGTCACGATACTTCTTCACAAATCTTGTGCTCGTCTCATTTTTTTCATGCACCTTCCATAACTCATATTCTGTAGATTTCATCAATTCAACTTGAATGTATAGTCTTTAAGATCTATAATAATGTTTTTTTTTTAATTAAACAAACCTTGAAATGAGCTAAACGTTAAAACAGTTTTAGGCAAGCCTCTTCTTCGACATTAAAGATTATTATTATCAGCTGGCAATTCATCACCAGGATGCACATTTTTAATATGGTTACTAAGATTGCATTTAGCTGTGTATATATTAGTGCAATACATACACTTGAACTTTTTTATTTCTACCTGGTCTGGGTCCGATATGGACATGGATTCATATTTTCTTTTGCGTCCCTTAGGTAGGGAAGACAAGACATTGCCAGGGTGAGTTTTTCTAACATGATCCCTTAGTGTTTTATTAGCACTATAATTCTTATCACAATAATCACATTTAAATTTGTTCATCTTGGTTTGATACTTGAACAATAGAATTGATATGATAGAAACACGAAAAAACCGCCACGGTACTACACATAAACAAGATGAATAATGAATATTTATAGCGAAACAAGCTGCTGTTATCTGATTGGCTGCTGCCATTTTATCTCAGTCTGGTCAGCAGGTGCTTGTCAACCAACATTCAAAATCTTGGCTGCCAAGATGCCAATGTCATGCGTAAGAGCGTTTACGCATTCATTTTTTCTAATTTCAGGCGACATTGACATTTTGCGTAGAGGTGTGCGCGTGGACGACTTTTCGTCCCCATCCCCAACCATCCCCGCGAGTGTCATCCCCACCCATCCCCACCAGCATCATTCACATCCCCAACCATCCCCGCAGTCTTCCAATTTTTCATCCCCATCCTCATCCATCCCCGCGCGGTTCATCCCCATTTTTAATCAATTCTGTACTACTCATTATTTTTCCGTACATCATTTCAATGCAACTATAACTTACGTGTTGATTTATAGAATTGTAATAACACCGTAATATGATTTAATACCATTTATTTATTTAAGTCCATGACTAAATAAAAGTCTATCAATGTTTTTCCACCTAGCTGAGTTTTTCTATCACTAATGGTTAACCCACCCATAGAGAATGCTCTCTCAGACGAGGCGCTTGCTGCTGGCACACTCAAAATAATCCTTGCCACTTGAGACAGTTTTGACCATTTCTTTTGCAAAAATCTCAGCAAATCACTTTCATCGTTGAATGCTAAATAGTCAGCAACCTTATAAAAATAATTATTAACATTGTGAAACTAGTTGCTCATATAAGCATAATAATTAACAATGAGCAAACTAAATTATAAGTTATTACGGAGGTCTAAGAAACTTTTCAAGCTTTTAATATAAAAAACAGTTTAATAACAAAACCTCATTCGAAAATGAGCTTTTTGAGTTTATAGTGTACAAGTTTGCATAAAAGTTGTCTTCAGGTTTTCATTTTTGACTAGTTGATGTTCTATGAAGTCATCTTGTGGCACTTGTGGGGCTCAGAATGTAGTGTTACAACATAAACGAGCTTTAATACATCTCTAACAAAATTAAAAAAATTCAATTATATGTAAAACCTTATAATGTGAAAGCAAATTAATCAAACCTACTTTAATTGCAGTTTCTCGCATTGCTCTTCACTCGGGGTTATAGAAGGTCGCTGCTATTGCCCCGGCGGTTAGCCGTGGAAATAATCGGTAAAACTGCTACTGAGCCGGCAGTCTACCTAAAATTAACCTAACCCTATCCCTACCCTTAACCCTTTAGAAAATATGTACATCTTTATCAATTGATCGAAGAATCAATTGTTTTGGCAAAACCGTCGACTCAATTTTAGCGCTTATTGCCCGGCAAACGGCGCCTACTGCCTTGGTAAGGATGCGTTGTTAAATAGATCCAGCGCTGCATCCGAGATTTATCGGATGGATGCAAGGATTGATTGGATGTGGGATGTATTTAACAACGGCAGATGAGTCAGGCGAATGTAAACAAAATGGATCCAATAAAATTTTTTGCCGATCTTTCGAATTCCAATTTAATAATTGCCACTGAATGTATAAAACACTTTTTTTATGACTCTGAAACGGAAGATGACAAAGGTTAGCTAGGATATAGCTTAATTTTTATTTGAGACGCTTTATTAGATTATTGGTGCTGAATTCGAGTTAATAGTTAATACAGCTCTGCAGTGTACAGAGATATACAGTACAAAATAATCTTGAAGTATTAAAATGTTAGATTAATCTAGATTAATGTTAGATTGATGACTATGGACTTTAAAATCATCTTATACAAATATATTTGTAGCACTAAGTTTTTGTTTTGCAGCTGTGATAGACCAATCTAGATTAATCTAATCAATCTAATGTCTCCTTTAAAATTTAATTTGTATGTGTATATGATCAATTACAAACATTGGAATTCAGCCTTCCAAGGAATACTAGATTTAATTATCATTGTTATAAGAGCTTTAGTGTACTTTCAGTGCAATTATTTTATAGGTGATAAAGTTACAGAGCAACAAGGCCACAGAAGATTTCTTCTTATGTGTAATGTGTGATTTAGATTTTAAATCCCATTTTCAAATGAAGAAGTCAACATTTGAGGTAATTTACAATATTTGAAAATCCCCTATTTTTAAAACTTGTAGACTAATACTATTTTTTTCTTAAGGGAGGTTTAGAAGGTTGAAGTCCTTAGATGTTGCCTGCCCAAGAACAGCTTCCACTATGGTCTTGACAGCTTGTTGCTTACACAACCTTTGCCTGAACTGATGATTTAGTTGATTTCAAGGAGAGCAACACCAATGATGATCACTCATTTACCCCTCTGGAAAAAGATTTGAGAGCTAACTCGAAAAAACGATTTAATAACACAACAACTTTTTAATTAAATTTGTTTATTTTGATTTAAATAAATTTGTTCCATCAATTTTAAATTTCTTTGTTAACGTCTATAAGACGTTCCATAAGTCCAAAGAATTTTTCACCCCTCTCTTGTTTTTCCTGTTGAGTTCTTGAATTGTCTCAGGAACCAAGTCTAAGAAAACAGGAAAACTACCTTTAAATCTATAACAATTTAAAATTTTTTTATAGCAATATCATACTATTGTGACGAGACACTCCAGGCGTAGTCAGGTGCGCCTTCCAAGCTAGCTACCGAGTTGTTGCGAGAAAGTTCTGTTTAGTGTTTTGCGAGTTGCGCGGTATTTACATTACATGTTTCTTGTTATTTATATTGTGTTTTGAAATAATAACATTTTCTGAAAGACACAACAATTGGCGCAGTCGACATGTCTGAAGTTGATAAATTAAATAAAATGTTCGCTGAGCAAGAGAGATATCGCTCAGAACAAGAAAGACTTCGCGAAAAAGAACGAGCAGAACACATAAAACAAATGGAGAGGTTGATTTTGAGTTTACAACCATCGGCAACAAATATTCCCAGTTTCGAAGCTTTCGATCCTTTGAAAGAATTATGGAAAGATTACTGGGCAAGGTTTGAAACTTTCACTGGTGCTCATTCGGTTCCTGGTCGAAAAATACCTTAAGTTTTCTTGACTAATCAAACCTCGTCAACATACAAGTTTCTTGATACATTAGCAAGTCAGCAAACACCGCCAAAAAAAGCGAATGACTTAACGATAGAAGAAATCCAAATGTTTACGGGAAATCAATTTAACCCATCAAAGTTTGTCGTCCGAGAAAGGTACAAATTCTGGACCGGAATGAAACGAGAACCAGGAGAAACCATCAACCAGTTGGCGGCAAGAATTCGTCAAGCAGCGACAACTTGTGATTTCGCTTCCATCGAGAATCCACAAGACGAAGCAATGAGGACCAGATTCATATGTTCCGTCAACAATGAAGCAGTCCTCCGAGCTCTGTTCCGCATAAATGACGATGAGTTATCTTTTGCAAGAGCAATAGAGATAGCATGCAAAACCGAAGATGCAGCTCAAGTTGCAAAAGAAACCGTTTGCGAAAAAGCCCCATCACCTGAGAGAACGTCTCAGGTATTCAAAGTTGATCAAAAAAAGCAGAAGAAACATACGGAATATCATCAGCAGCACGCAACTGATAAAACGTCAAATGTTCCTAAAGAAAAGTGTCAACGTTGCGGTAAGAACAACCACACTTTTAAAGAATGTCGTTTTGCAAACTACATATGCAATTTCTGTCAAAAGTAAGGACATCTGCAAGCTGTTTGTATAAAACAGAAAAGACAAGTTCAGTGTATATTTGCAAAAGATGAATTCGTGAAAGAACACGTGTTCACCATGAAAGGACGAAATCCTTTGTTGCAACAGTTGACTCTCAACAGTCAACCCTTCCGTTTTCTCATTGATAGTGGTTCCAGAGACAACTTTTGTTCACGAGCTGCATGGATCAAACTGAGGAAACCGAAGTTGCAGCTGAATGATAAAAGATATTGTTCAGCAACGGGAGATGACATCCCAACAATGGGCACATTTGAAACAGAAGTAAAATTGAAAAACTCAGACATCCAAAGAAGAGTGTGGTTCAATGTCACAAAAGCAAATGATCTCAACCTACTGGGATTTGAGGCGATACGTGATATGAAGATTGACGTCACCCCATTGCTGTCAAAAAACTTCAGTTCCGTTCAATTTATAACGGAAACAACAGAAAACCACCTTCAAAATGAATGTCAACTTTTGTGCTCTGAATACAGAAAATTGTTCGATCCACAACTGGGGTGTCTTAAAGATGTCGAACTAGAAATAAAGTTCAAACCAGATTCGGAACCGATTTTCTGCAAGCCCCGGACAGTACCATTTGCTATCCTGGAAGAATTGAACAGTGTGTATGATGCAGGAATAAGAAAAGGTATATCGATTCCAGCTCAGTTCAATCATTATGGAACCCCGGTAGTTCTAGTCAGAAAACGGATTCAACTGAATCAGAAAAAGGCAGGACTAAGAATCTGTGGAGACTACTCGGTAACGATCAACTCTCAACTTGAAACACATCGTTACCCAATGCCACTTCCAGAAGATCTGATGAGAAAACTAGGAGGAAGTTTTTGCTTCAGTAAAATCGATCTCGCAGATGCATACCTCCAGATTAAACTGGCACCAGAAAGTCAAAGAAGACTGGCGTTGAGCACGCACAAAGGTGTACTTCTACAAACACGTCTACCTTTTGGCATCACTTCAGCTCCAGGTTATTTTCAAGAAATAATGGACAAATTAACGTGTGATCTACCAGGAGTAGCGGTGTACTTAGATGACATTCTAGTGAGTGGAACCACAGCTGACGAGCATCTGAGAAACCTACGGAATCTTTTTCAACGTTTACAAGAAAGAGGTTTAAAGTGCAATCAAAGGAAATGCGTTTTTGCTCAAACGTCAGTGGAATACTTGGGACATCGACTCACCAGAAACGGCATAGAAAAAGGAAAACGAGTAGATGCAGTGACGAAGATGCCACCGCCAAAAAACGTTTCTTCTCTGCGATCGTTTCTGGGATCAGTACAATTCTACGGAAAGTTCATCAAGAACCTTTCGACCTTAACCGAACCGTTAACTCGTCTCACAAAGAAAAACACACCATGGCAATGGGGCGTCAAAGAAAATGCAGTGTTCCAACATCTTAAAGATATTCTTGCGAATGAAGTTAGTCTAGCTCATTTTGATCCTACGGCTTCCTTAGGAATGACATGCGATGCGTCGGAAGTAGGAATTGGAGCAGTGCTGTTCCACAGATATGGCGATGGTTCTGAACGTCCTCTTTACAACGTGTCTAAAACATTGACAGACACACAACGACGCTACAGCCAGATTCAAAAAGAAGCACTTTCTATCATTTTTGGTCTGCAGAAATTTCATCAATTCTTGTACGGGCGTAGATTCATCCTGGTGACAGATCACAAACCACTCCTCGCATTGTTTGGTCCGTCAAAAAGAACTCCGGTCCTGGCAGCAAATTGTCTAGCAAGATGGGCCCTGACATTGAGCCAGTACAACTACTCAATTGAATATCGAAAAACCGGAGAACACGGAAATGCAGACGCTCTCAGTCGCCTACCAGCACGCGAAGACGGAGAATTTGACTCGACAGAAGAAGATGCAGATGTTTCAACAGTTTGCGTTATTAACACAATCAGCCAACAAATGTCCGATTCCAGACTGTTATCAAAAGAGTCAAGTAAAGATCCTGTTATCTCTACAGTGATACAATTTGTGAGAGACGGCTGGCCTCACAGAATCATGCAACCGGAATTAAAACTGTATGAGAAACTTTCTGATTCTCTTTCAACAGAAAGTGGTTGTCTACTCTTTGGAGCAAAAATCGTAATACCAAAGAAATTACGCGGCAAGATTTTAGAATTATTACATACAGGACACTTCGGAATGCAAAGAATGAAGCGTTTAGCAAGAACTCTAGTTTATTGGCCTCGAATTGACAACGATATTGAAAATTTAAGTCGTTCATGTAGTTCTTGTGCTGAACAGCAAATCAAGCCACCAAAGATGATGAACCACCCGTGGATGATTCCTGAAAAGCCTTGGGACAGAGTGCATCTGGATCACGCCATAAATTTTTTTTGAACCAATTGGCTGGTTAAAGTAGATGCCTATTCGAAATACCCGTGTATACATCCGACAAGTTCCATGACAGCAAAAACAACAACTCAGTTTTTGGATGAAGATTTCGCACATTTTGGTTTTCCCCACACTTTGGTGACTGATAATGCTCCAATCTTTACTTCTGAAGAATTTCAGAATTGGTGCAAAGAAAGAGGTATCATTCATCTTTCTGGAGCTCCTTATCATCCTGCAACCAACGGGGCAGCTGAGCGATTGATACAAACTTTAAAAAAATCACTCACGAAGTCTGCACATCCTCTCCGAAGAGCTTTGCAAGATTTTCTTTTGCAATATCGGAGAACGCCCTTGGAATCTGGATTTTCCCCAAGTGAACTCTTGAATGGACGACAAATCAGAAGCAAATTAGATTCTCTTTTGCCATGACCTTCTTGCCTTGCTCGAGAGATGCAGGATAAACGAAGTCAAAGAACTAACAAAGAATCTTTCCAAATACAACACAAGTACAAAATTGGAGATTTTTGTTACGCTTTTCACTGTGGTCCCAGACAGGGTAAACAACCAAGATGGATTCCTGAAATCGTCAAGAAAATATTGGGAGCACGAAACATCCAAGTACGATTGTGCTCAAATGGGTCGATTTGGAAACGCCATGTGGAACAACTATGCCCACGTTATGTTACACGTTACTCCACATCATCGAGTATTGGAGACGACGCATTTGACACCACGTCAACGAAGAGTCCAGCGACCACGTCAACGAAGAATCCAGCGACCACGTCAACGAGGAGTCCAGCGACCACGTCAACGAAGAGTCCAGCGACCACGTCAACGAAGAGTCCAGCGACCACGTCAACGAAGAGTCCAGCGACCACGTCAACGAAAAGTCCAATCACGACGAAAAGTCCGGCAACCGTGTCAACAGGAAATCAAGCGACCAGTTTGCCAATGAATTCTCCATCCAGTGCGACAACCGTACCAGGAGAAATTCTACCGACGGATCTGACAAGATCAGCAACGCAAGCGAATACTTCAGTTGAAACCGGACCACGACGTTCGGAGCGCCTGCGGTTGAAGAATTCAAGATTTTGACACGATTTTTTTTCTCTCGTTAGAAGACATTTTTACATTTAGTTTTCGCTTTTGAAAAGACTCAAAAGCTTGTGGGAAGGTGTTGTGACGAGACACTCCAGATGTAGTCAGGTGCGCCTTCCAAGCTAGCTACCGAGTTGTTGCGAGAAAGTTCTGTTTAGTGTTTTGCGAGTTGCGCGGTATTTACATTACATGTTTCTTGTTATTTATATTGTGTTTTGAAAGAATAAAATTTTCTGAAAGACACAACACATACCAACTGCTAGGAGCCAAACAGTTTGTGATGGAGGACCGAGAACGCTGATCATGCTCCCACTTTTGTCTATCACAGCTGCAAAACAAAACTTAGTGCTACAAATAGTTAATAGTTAAAAGATGATTTTAAGGTCCATAGTCATCCAGCCTAAGCCATCTCTGTCTATTAAAGTTGCAAAACTTTTTAAATCCTTTATATTATTTTCGATTGTCTGTCTGTCTTCCAGTCACAAACTTTGAGTCTCAAAATTAACTCACTTCCCGTTATCCGATCGAGCTGAAATTTGGCACATCGACTTGGGCTGCGAGACAATTGAATCTATCAAAATTTCAGTCAAAACGGCCCCCGTCAAAACGGCCCCCGTCAAAACTGCCCCCGTCAAAACGGTCCCCGTCAAAACGGCCCCCGTCAACACGGCCCCCGTCAACACGGCCCCCGTCAAAACGGTCCCCGTCAAAACGGCCCCCGTCAAAACGGTCCCCGTCAAAACGGCCCCCGTCAAAACGGCCCCGTCAAAAGGGTCCATATTTTTGAATTTAATTTTTGAATTTGGCTCTGGGCTTAAAAATAAAAATCTAGGATCGTATATAAAGGATTTATAATAAAAACTTTGTTTTTATGGGTTAGTTTTTTACTTTATTATACAGAACATAATGATTAAGCCAGTAGTCATTCAGGGTGCAACCCCGTATAATCCTCTCACCAACTCATTGGGCTGCCTTCTTGCATAACTTCAGATGAATAAACATTATCTGCTATTTAATTGATACATTAAATTGATACATACATTAAATATAATTTGCTGCAACTCAAAACATCAGTTTTGTCCAGTAGTAATGCAGACATATGTGACTCTCAATAAACTTTACAATTCATTTTGTGGGAGGATGCCTCCATGATTACAGGGGACCATTAAATAAAGTGTTCAAGTACAACATCATCACATACAAATTCTGTTTAGAGTCAGTCTAGACTCTAGACCTTGCCATGATCATACGAATCTTGAAACAAAAAATCATTTCAATTAAAATATGAGGATTCACAATTAAACAGGTTTAGTATTGATTCATGACATGATTAGCTTATAAACTATTAAACAATTAAAATTAATCACAAGATTGAAAATAAAGGATGGGTGGTGGTTGAAATTTATTATACAGCCAATTATTAGAAAAAACTAAGCAACGAAATTTTAAACTATCTCAGACAAAGGCCTAACAACCTAGGTAAACCATATCGCGACATTTTACTAAAATAAAATCAAAATACTAACTTTCAGCAATAAACCTCTCCGCTTCCACAATATAAGAAAATCTAAGTTTTAAATTCAAATTAAAACCATCTTTTCGAACTAAGAAAGTCTCGTCTGCAGTGGTATGGAGGTGGCCATCTTTAATTTTTTCAATCAATCCGCCCTCGAGCAGAATTTATCCGATGACTAAGGGATGTATTTACCAACGCGCGACACTTCAACTCCGGATGTAATTAACAACGCATTTTTGCTCGTCGGATACATCCGATTAACATTTCCGATGAATTTAACAACGCACCCAAACCAAACTTTTAATGGCTGATAATGAAAAAAAAAACGCCTACAAAAAACCCAATCTTCAATAGCTGATATTGGGAAAACCCGCCGATGTACTACTTCGGTGATTTATTTATTTTCAACTTGTTTATAATGAGTTATGACGTATGCTCAAATTATATTTGCAAAGCGTTAAACTTTCGCGGCTAATAACTTTTTATTTAATATATTAATATATTATATATAATGTATTAAAATAAATAATGTCGTTAATAATAATTTCATTAAATATATCTACAAAGCGACGAACTTTCTAATAATAGGAATAATGTTAGCAAATTAGTTAATTTTCGTAAATAATAATATTATTAATAATTACAATAAGAGGAATAATAATTGCAAAATAGTAAAATGTCGTTAATAATAATTTCATTAAATGTATCCGCAAAGCGTCGAACTTTCCAATTATCGGAATAATATTAGCAAAATAGTTAATCTTCGTTAATAATAATAATTAAAATAAGAGGAATAATAATTGCAAAATAGTAAAATGTCGTTAATAATAAGTTACAGCTTGTTTAAAATTGGGAAAAACCGGCCGACTACTACTTCGGTGATTTATTTATTTTCAACTTGTTTATATTGAAAGATGACGTACGATGCATATCCGCAAAGCGTTAAACTTTCGCGGCTAATAACTTTTTATTTAAACATTTTAAGAAAAAAGTGCCCTAGCAAACCTTGTTCAGCGTCTAATAATCTATCAACTTGAGTTTTTTCAGACCTGCAGATGCTAATCGGGTGACATAACACATAATGCATACATAATACATAATACATCCTTGCGCTTTTATGTTGGGAACATAATAATAGTAAAAGTAGTCGCACTCAAATAGCACTCTAAGCTCAAAAACAACACCGATGCGCTATTATACTAATAACTTTACGCACGCTTCGCAAGCGAAGCGTGTGACTATTTCAGCCAGTAGCAGATGATTTTTCACTTCAAAACGTTTTGGAATGGTCTTCTAATTGATTGGGTGATTTTGGAAAAACTGCAACATTTAATGGGTGATAATGAAAAAACCGCCTACGAAAAACACAATATTTAATGGATAGTATCGAAAAAACAGCCCACGAAAAAAACAACATATTTTGGGTGAAAGTGAAAAAAAAGCATAAGAAAAAACCCAACCTTTAATGGCTGATAATGAAAAAAACAGCCTACAAAAAAACCAAACCTTCAATGGCTGATGTTGGGAAAACCCGCCGATGTACTACTTCGGTGATTTATTTATTTTCAACTTGTTTATATTGAGTTATGACGTATGCTCAAAATATATCCGCAAAGCGTTAAACTTTCCAATAATAGGAATAATATTAGCAGATTAGTTAATTTTTGTAAATAATAATATTATTAATAATTAAAATAAGAGGAATGATAATTACAAAATAGGAAAATGTCGTTAATAATAATTTTATTAAATATATCCGCAAAGCGTCGAACTTTCGAATAATAGGAATAATATTAGCAAATTAGTTAATTTTCGTTATTAATAATATTATTAATAATTAAAATAAGAGGAATAATAATTGCAAAATAGTAAAATGTCGTTAATAATAATTTCATTAAATATATCCGTAAAGCGTCGAACTTTCCTATAATAGGAATAATATTAGCAAAATAGTTAATCTTTGTTGTTAATAATAATATTATTAATAATTAAAATAAGAGGAATAATAATTGCAAAATAGTAAATTGTCGTTAATAATAATCTACTACTAGTTTAAAATTGGGAAAAACCCGCCGATTACTATTTCGGTGATTGTGATTTATTTATTTTCAACTTTCCAATAATAGGAATAATATTAGCAAATTAGTTAATATTCGTAAATAATAATATTATTCAATAATTAAAATAAGAGGAATAATAATTGCAAAATAGTAAAATAATGTCGTTAATAATAATTTCATTAAATATATCGGCAAAGCGTCGAACTTTCCAATAATAGGAATAATATTTGCAAAATAGTTAATCTTCTTTAATAATTTTTCTTTCATTAAATATATACGCCATGCGTCGAACTTTCCTATAATAGGAATATTATTAGCAAAATAGTTAATCTTCGTTAATAATAATAATTAAAATAAGAGGAATAATAATTGCAAAATAGTAAATTGTCGTTAATAATAATTTACAACTTGTTTAAAATTGGAAAAAACCCGCCGACTACTATTTCGTTGATTTATTTTTTTTCAACTTGTTTATATTCAGCGATGACGTACGATGCATAATATATATCAACAAAGCGTTAAACTTTTGCGGCTAATAACTTTTTATTTAAACAGTTTAACAAAAAAGTGCCCTAACAAACCGTGTTCAGCGTCTCATAATCTATCAACGTGAGTTTTTTCAGACCTGCAGAAGCTAATCGGGTGACATAATACATATTACACCATTGCGCTTTTATAGTAGGGACCAGCACTTGACGTACGTTTCGCGCGCGAAGCGTGTGAGTTTATACATATTAATAGTAAAAAAAGTCGCACTCAAATAGCACTTTAAGCTCAAAAACAACACCAATGCGCTATTGTAGTAATAATTTTACGCACGCTTCGCAAGCGAAGCATGTCACTATTTCAGCAAGTAGCAGATGATTTTTCTCTTGAAAACGTATTGGAATGGTTTTCTATTTGAATGGATGATTATGGAAAAAATGCCTACGAAAAAAACCTTAAATGGGCGATATTGGAAAAAATAGCCTGCGAAAAAACCACACATATTGGGTGATAGTGAAAAAACTGCTTACGAAGAACACAATATTTTTTGGATGGGATCGGGTAAAACAGCCTACGAAAAAACTCACATAAATTGGGTGATAGTGAAAAAACACAATACTTATTGGATGATATAAGAAAAAACAGCCTACGAAAAAAACAATATGTTTTGGGTGATCGTGAAAAAAGCCTAAGAAAAAACCCAACCTTTAATGGCTGATAACAAAAAAAACCCAACCTTCAATGGCTGATATTGGGAAAACCCGCCGATGTACTACTTCGGGGATTTATTTATTTTCAACTTGTTTATATTGAGTTATGACGTATGCTCAAAATATATTCGCAAAGGAATAATATTAGCAAATTAGTTAATTTTCGTTATTAATAATATTATTAATAATTAAAATAAGAAGAAGAATAATTGCAAAATAGTAAATTGTCGTTAATAATAATTTACAACTTGTTTAAAATTGGGAAAATCCCGCCGACTTCAACTTCGGTGATTTATTTATTTTCAACTTGTTTATATTGAAAGATGACGGTCGATGCATTATATATATCCGCAAAGCGTTAAACTTTCGCGGCTAATAACTTTTTATTTAAACATTTTAACAAAAAAGTGCCCTAACAAACCGTGTTCAGGGTCTCATAATCTATCAAAGTGAGTTTTTTCAGACCTGCAGATGCTAATTGGGTGACATACATAATACATACATCATTGCGCTTTTATGTTGGGGACCAGCACTTGACGCACGCTTCGCAATCGAATTTGAATGTTTTACGCGGTAGCAGGCGATGATTCAAATTAGTAGATATAAGCTGGTGTTTCGAACATTTGAAAAAGAATTGCTCTTGTCTTCATTGAGCTTACTCGCGTGAAACTTTCTCGTATAGCAATTCGTTATTTTCTCGTGGTTTGGACGTTTAACTGTTATCTTTTTGTTAAATAAAGTAACTATTATAGATTTGATAGAGTTAGAAGTTTCTTGAACTTCCCATTTCAAACATTTTTCAACGGTTGCAGCTATTACGAGGGTGATAGTCGTGATAGTGATGATATGCGAACTGCTTTATTAAAGATCGCTCATTGTTTTTCTGATTTCATCGACGGGAAGCAACAACAAATATATTAAATAAAAAAAATGCAAATCTTATTACATTTTACTTATTTTTTATATGCAAGAGTAGGGGTGCAGTGAAATTGAATTTGTCCAAAGGGGGCGCGAAAAGTAGGTTAGAAGCCACTGATATATAGTATATATTGTATATAAGTGTATGTGTATAAGTATATTTATTGCTATATTTTTATCAATGAATTATTTGTCGCTTATCGACCAAACGGAATAATGAAGTTATTTTAAAAAAATAAAGACACTTATATATATTTTTATATCTACGGTTTATAATTTTCTATCAAAGCTGAATAACCTCAGAAGACTTTATGAACTAAGAAAGATATAAAAACTATATAGTTGAGTGATTACATAACTGCAATCAACCAGTCTTAATTACAGTTACTAAAACACAAGCTTTTTTTGATTAAGTGTGTATTTTTTCTAATAAATAATGGACCATTTTCAAAGAACCTGAATATTATAACAACTGGTGTCAGAAGCAGGATACTTTTGGAAATGGGTTTAATTACTTTGGAAGAATTGAAGTGCTCAGATTTAAAAGGGCAGCTTCTTCTGAGGGGTTTATCTACTGTTGGCAAAAAGAACGAACTAAAAGAAAGGCTGCAACAATTTTCGAAGGTGAAGGAAAAGAAAAGACCCTGATACTTTTGAGTTTGACATCAAAACCCCAATGGAATTGATGACATTGATGAGAGAGGAAAGCATAGCAGCACAGGAGGAGAACAAGTCAGCGCAACGAAGAATTAAAGAGCTAATTATTGATGATCGGCTTCGTTTATCAGAAGTTGAAAACAGAGTCAGTAACCTGGAGAAACTGGTGAAAGAGAACGTCGGAAAAATCGAAACAAGATTGAACAATATTGTTAAACAAGTACAGAATGGTTACCAAGTCCAAGAAAGAATTCATTCAGTTGAACATGCCAAGACCCCGGCTTTTGATGGCACTGTGTCATGGTCCATCTACAAAGCTCAATTTGAAATTGCTGCCAGGAAAAATAACTTGTTAACCAGCCAGCAGAAGGCGGAAAATCTGGTATTTTCTTTGAAGGGAGAAGCTTTACAGTTTCTCGAGCTTATTGCAGATAGAGATGATTACGATGCAATCGTGAAAGTTCTCGAGAGCAGATTCGATAAACAACACGCGCCAGAAATGTTTCGAGCTCAACTCAAGAGTCGACGCCAGAAACCCGAAGAAAGCTTGCAACAGCTGGAAGCGGATATAGAACGACTCGCCAATCTGGGATATTCCTTGTGCCCTCGAAATGTCCTCAATACAATTATTGCGGATGGATTCATAGCGGCCTTGAAGAACTCCGAAACCCAAAAAGCTCTTAAGGTTGCCCGAGTAGCTGGTCCCAGTGAGGCTTTGGCATTGCCTTGAATTATGAAGCCTCTGAAGAATTATCTGATAGGTCTCATCGGGTAAGAAAGGTGGGAATTGAAGATGACCTGGATGATCGAGTCCGAAAAATTATGGATGAAAGGCCTAGCTGGAAAAACAATAACAACTCACCGCGTTGCTGGAATTGCAATGGGCTGGGACATCTACAGAGGGACTGTAGATTCCAGATGTTTAGACACGGGCAACGAAAGCAAGGGGACTCCAAAAACCACGATGATGTCAGACAAGCAAGACCCTTTGTGGCCCGTTTGCTTAGTCAAATTGTTGACGGCAATGAAAAGGTTATAGCTTATTGTAAGATGAAGATGATTCATCTTACGTATTTTCATAGTATTTGTTTATTTTATTTTATTATGTGTGCATATTTTGGTTGTGTTGAAACAATAGTCATTTATGTATGAATGTATCTGTGTGTATATGTGTGTATATGTGTGTATATGTGTGTATATATATGTATATATATATATATGTATGTATATGTGTATATTTGTGCTCCTGTGACATTGTGTGTGCGTATAATTTTTGTATCATTAATGTATATATATGTATATGTGTGTTTGAGTGTATATATATATGGATGGATGTATGTATATGTATATGTATATATGGATATATATATGTATATATATATATGTATATATATATAATTGGTATTGGTCCTTTTCCTTTTTGTGGTCCTCAATAGAAAAAAGTAAGGTTGTAGAGCAGAGAAATTGGAATTATCAAAAGATTTGTCAGAACCGGGTTAACTTCTGCAAAGTGAGATAAGTCAGTTTAGAGTCAAGAAAAGGATTATATTCAAGGAAGAATAATAAAGTTAAAATAAAATTCGAGAAATATTGTGTTATAAATAACTTCGACTTTAACGTTACGAATCGCTAGAAAGCATATTCCTCTACGTTTACATTGGTGACCTCGACGTATTTACGCATTTTCATCCGTAAATATATTTTCTGAAGTTGTTTGATCACAAGTGACCGAATTTTTTTTTTCTTTTGTGAAAGATGTCTGACGAGAAATTCATTGCGATGGGACAGGCTCTCGGCTATTCCGGAGTGGATTTAAGGAGTTATGTCAAAGAGTTGAAGGATGAAGAAAGGGTTAAGAGAATGGAGGAGACCTGGGAACATTATCTAGTGCGGCTAGATAGCCACCTCAGGCGCTGGATAGATCTCGCGGGCAAACAAAATCTGTTGTTTTTGTTTCTGAAAGAGCAGTTTTTCGGAAAGTGCCCGGCGGGAATGGTCGAGTACTTGTTGGAGAAAGAGAGCAGAGATGTCAATGAGCTGTGCCTTTGGGTCAACAAGTACAGCCAAGCCCACCCAGAGAAGAGGTTGGCAAAATTGGACAGCAATAGCAGGATGGGTTGGAACTTGGGTCAGTCGGTCAGTGACGCCAAAATGGTTGAACCTCGCTGCTACAACTGTCATCAAACGGGGCACATGGCAAGAGAGTGTCGGCAGAGTAGCCCTAGTAATCCTGTATTTTGCCAAACACGGAAAGAGACGACTACGTCAGCACCATGCAAGGATTCCGGCGTTGTGAATGCATGCGCTGCAATGGTGATAGAAGGAAAAATGGATGAGGTAGAATTAAAGTGTGAATGCGTTTTGCCTGTCATTGCGGATGGTTGTTGGCACTCAGGGGAAAAGTTTAATTTAACCAGAGGGTTTGTGAACAGAAAACCGGTAAAAGTTTTAAGGGACACTGGCTGTACTGCCATAATGGTAAAGGAATCATTAGTGCACCCGCGTCAGATGACCGGAAGAACAAGACCTTGTGTTTTGATCGACGGCACAGTTCGGGTAGCTCCAACAGCAGTGGTAAAAATCAAAACAGACTGGTTCAGAGGAACCAGAGAGGTGGTATGCATGAAAAACCTACTTTGCGATCTCGTGCTGGGAAATGTTGAAGGGGTAAGGGGTTTTGATGCAATGGCGGCAGGAAAACGCTTTGGTCGGAAACCACAGAAATCCGCTTCCAACTACGACAGCACTCAGAGGAATGATCGGGTAAATTTTAGAAAATCGTCGGCTAACTCGGAGCTGTATCAAAGCAAGGAAAGAAACACGTCTGCCATTTCAAAGGTAGGAAATAAAGTTGAGGCAAAAGTTCAAGCTTTGAATCCGCCAAAAGAAAGACCAAGGCTCAATCTTCTGCCTAGAGGCCAAAATGGAGGGGTGGGGAAAGATGGAAAGTTGAATTCGGCAATCTTCGGAGATGCCCGCCCTGTTGACACAGCACGCAGAGAGATAGAGATTGAGAATAAGTTGAAAGTAAACTATTTCAAAGGCAAGGAGAACATCGGTGCTGACTTTCTTAGTCGTAAAGAGAGTGACGATGTAATCATGAAACACTGACGCGTTTCTTTTTTCGAAGAGGGGGGATATGTAAGATGAAGATGATTCATCTTACGTATTTTCATAGTATTTGTTTATTTTATTTTATTATGTGTGCATATTTTGGTTGTGTTGAAACAATAGTCATTTATGTATGAATGTATCTGTGTGTATATGTGTGTATATGTGTGTATATGTGTGTATATGTGTGTATATGTGTGTATATATATGTATATATATATATGTATGTATATGTGTATATTTGTATATTTGTGCTCCTGTGACATTGTGTGTGCGTATAATTTTTGTATCATTAATGTATATATATGTATATGTGTGTTTGAGTGTATATATACATGGATGGATGTATGTATATGTATATGTATATATGGATATATATATGTATATAAATATATATGTATATATATATAATTGGTATTGGTCCTTTTCCTTTTTGTGGTCCTCAATAGAAAAAAGTAAGGTTGTAGAGCAGAGAAATTGGAATTATCAAAAGATTTGTCAGAACCGGGTTAACTTCTGCAAAGTGAGATAAGTCAGTTTAGAGTCAAGAAAAGGATTATATTCAAGGAAGAATAATAAAGTTAAAATAAAATTCGAGAAATATTGTGTTATAAATAACTTCGACTTTAACGTTACGAATCGCTAGAAAGCATATTCCTCTACGTTTACACTTATTATAGCAGAACTTTGTCGAAACCGGAGCGCAATTATTGCGTCACCAGACGTGAGTTGTTAGCAATCGTTGATTTTATTAAGCACTTTCACAAGTATTTATATGGTCAAAAGTTTTTGTTAAGAACGGATCATGCTGCTTTGAAATGGCTTTTAAATTTTAAAAATCCAGAAAAACAAGTGGCTAGGTGGATCGAACGTTTACAATCATACGAGTTTGAAATTCAGCATTGGAAGGGTGAACAGCTCAAAAATGCTGACGCACTGTCACGATGACCTTGCAATGATGAATGTAAGTATTTTGAGATGGATAGAAGAAGGGAAGAAACCTGACTGGCAAGAGATTTTTGAATTGAGTCCTGCTACTAAATCCTATTGGGCACAATGGGACTCTCTAAGGGTTGTGAACGGATCTCTGAAAAGAATTTGGGAAAGCACTGATGGTTCCACCAATGTTTTGCAATTAATTTATCCAAAAGTAAAAGTGCCAGAAGTGCTCCAACAAATGCATTCCAGAGTATCAGGGGGACATCTAGGGATGAATAAAACGTTGGACAAGATCCGCCAAAGATTTTATTGGGTATACTGTGAAATTGATGTAGAGGAATGGTGTCAAAAATGTGATACCTGTGCCGCTAGTAAAAGACCACACGCTAAAACAAAGGGCCATTTACAACAGTACAATGTAGGTTCCCCTTTTGAAAAAATTGCTATAGATTTAGCAGGTCTATTTCCAGTGTCAAAATCTGGCAATAAGTACATTCCTGTGGTCATAGATTATTTTACAAAATGGCCAGGGGTTTTTGCTATACCTAATCAAGAAGCAATGACAGTTGCCAACCTTGTTGTTGATGGCTGGGTTAGTCGCTATGGAGTACCAATGGAGCTCCATTCAGATTAGGGCAGGAACTTTGATTCACAATTGTTTAGAGAAATGTGCAGTGTTTTAGGCATACATAAAACCCGCACAACTTCCTTTCATCCTCAGTCTGACGGTATGGTGGAACGATTTAATCGAACTATTCAACATCACTTGTCTAAGATGGTCGGTGAAAACCAAGTTGATTGGGATAAACACATTCCGTTATTTTTGATGGCTTACAGAGGATCGATTCACAACACGACGAAGGATCCACTGTTTCACCACCGTTTGATTTTTCAATCTGGAAAATTCTGTGGGATGTAGTGAGTTTGTTGTTGACATATCTATAGAATTTGCTGACGTTTGATTTTTTATTCACTTTTGGTTTTCTCTCCGAATGGTACATTTTAATTGCTCTTTTAATTTTTTTCTACATTTTTGTACCTGTCTTTGTCATCCTGTTCACCCGACAACTTCCATTTCCGCCAGTAACAAAGCTTGACCATCTGAGTTTCTCGAATGTACCTGGGATAACGAAGTTTGTCCAGCATCTGTTTCTTCAGGGGAATCATGCGTTGAATTGCATTATCCATAACCAAACAGAACGAGTTCCAGCAGTCAGCTATAGAGAAACAATACTGGAAGAGAGTGTCCTATTTGAATTTCATAAAGCAAGCATTGAGAGCATGATAATCAGCACGAACAAAATTGCATTCTTTTTTTGTGCGCACATGGCTTATAGAGCGAGCCATGTTTGGAGTAAAAATGATGCTATTGTGATCACTTCCTCCGATAAGACTCATTACATCAATTTGTTTTATAAATTGTGGGTCACGTGACAGCACTAAGTTTAATGTGTTATTGATTCTTGTGTTAGAGGTAGCAAATTGTATGAGTCCTGAGTCATTAAAGAAGATCATGAAGGCATTGTAAATGTTGTTGTATGGTGCCGTATAAAAGCGCCAATCAATCTCCGGGAGGTTGAAGCTTCTCATCAGGCATATTGGATTTTTAGTGTTGCATAATTGCTGAAGATATCAAATGCTATCTTTGGCATACTGGAATGTTTCGTCATTGTATCCACCTGGTCTGTAATAGGCTGTAATTCTTTGAGACCCACTGCCTATTTTAATGTCTGCACAGCATATTTTAATGTTGTTCATTCCAGCTGGAGAAAGAACATTTTTAAAATTCATGGTTTTTTTAGGATAAGCGCCACTTCGCCTTCCTTGGTTTCTCTGTCACGACGAACAGCAACATAATCATTAGGCAAAGACATCGAACTCGGATACCTCTTAGAAAGCCAAGTATCGACTAAACAGAAAACACTCGGCTTGTATGTATATATAAACAAAAGTATATTTTCTATTTTGTTAGTAATGCTTCTGACCTTTGCCAGGGCCTATAGGTCTGTAGCAGTCTCCGTTTGAAAAGCCCTATTTACGCAAAGGCAGAGTAAAGGCCCATTTCAAAACCATAATGACAATGGTTCCGCTGTGTCTTTAATTGACATGGCTGGAAGAGGTGCTACATAACTATCTAAATTTGAACAAACCTAAGTGTCTTTAACCCAAAATGATTTATGAGTACCTATTACTATTTTTTATTGGTATGTTTGATTTTTATACTAAAGTTAGATTAAATACCAACGTTATAAGCTACACGTTTTGTCTAAAATGTAGAATAAAACATCAATTATATAGAGGATCAACTTATCTGTAGACGTTAAATGAAATACTAAAAAAGAAAATTTCAGCTTGGAATTTTTCGGAGGAAGAAAAAGGTCGGGTTTTCAGGGAAAAATTGAGCCCGGCTGCCTGCGGGGGATAGATGCCACTGGTCTCAGAACATGTGACAGATGACGCAATACAGACTGCACCGATTAGGCGGGGCACGAAAAAAACAAAGAAAGGAGAATTGATCCAGTTTTGTGTCGGGGCGCCACCACGGTGGGCCCTGTAGCTAAGTGTTGCTGGACTCTGACAGATTTTGGGGAAATCATCGGATCCGTCGGAAAGGTTTAGGAGATTGCTTGGTTAAGGTTACTAAAATTGTTCCTGTTGCAGAAAAGGTTATTGACAGTTTCGTGTTTGGTGGCAGTAGCTCGAATGAGGTGTGTGATGATGACACCTGTGATGTGGCGTCTGGACAGAGTGTTTCACGGTTTTTGCATGGCGAGCCGGATTTATTAAGTGGTCATCGGTTCCAAGACAATGGGGATAAGTTAGTCTTAGAGAAAAAAGTTTTAAAAGGAATGGAACGGAACTCCAAGTGATTTCTAATGATTGTAGCACCTATGTGAGTGATTCTGTTACGGATGAGTCAGCTGAGGAGGTTGCTAGTTGTTACCCCGGATGTTGCGGGACAGGTAGAAGAGGTTTGTTGGGATGCTGCTGACAAATGTTGGGGTGTAGGTATTGAAACGAATGTTTTATTTGAAGAGTTTGAATGTGCTTCTACAGATGCCAGTGGGGCTAAGGCTCAGAGCGGTTTGGCCAAGGATTTTGTGTTTTAATCGCGGCTCATAGAAATAGAGTTAAAACTTAAGAAAGTCAGACAGTTCTACATTGACAATAATCTTGTGTTTAAAAACTAAAAATTGGTAGAATTTTTCAGACTGACTATGTAGTACAGCCAGTACAGCTGCGGTTTGGTTGCGTGGAACCGTCGTGACAAAGTGGGGGCCCGCTGTGATCGACAGTCATGTATAAAAAATTGAGATATAATGATTTGGCGTGGTATTCAAGCCCACAGCGCCAAATCGAAAGATCACACAGGCTCCAGCGAGACTGGAGGAGACTGCGTCAAACGGTAACAGAAATTGACCATGTTGTTTGTGAATTGCGGTCAAGGCCACGAGTGAAAATGAAGGTATTTTATGTTTGTGGCCATGCCGTATTTTTAAGAGGCGACTATGCTGTTCGGGACAACTAGAATTGAGAAGAGGGTCGTGGAGTATTTTTATCGCTGCTTTTATTATCAATTACCTCGTGTCGACTTCAAGAAATCAAGACGTTCTTTAAGGGTAGAAAATTGATTTCTTTATATATCAATTAGATACCAGATAACCCAGATATCCATATCAGATAACGCCTGTTGAATTTAAATTAATATTTAATTATTATTTTTTAATTTTTAGTTTTTTTTCAGTTGCCATTTATCAATTTTAATAAAACCTTTATGTGCCTGTGAAAATAAAATTCTTATTTGTATTAATGTATTGTATGCAAGTATAGTTGTAATGTGACTAAGAGTAAGGTGCGTGTTAAATTAAAATTAAATAATTTATTTTCTATATTTTAGTTTTTTTCATTAGATGGCAAACCTTAGCCCATTAAATTTAAAATAATATTTTAATATTTTGTACTTTTTAGTTTTTTCAACTGCCATCAAGCGAATGTAAAGAAAACAGCTCAGCCAGCAAAGTCAATAATCAAATAATCAGGAAAAATATTTTGTACAAAAATACTACCGTTACGGATTCGACACTTAGTGACATATATTAGACTAGCAGTGCTCATCACGGCTTCGCTCGCTTGAAATTAGAAAATTTGAACAGTGCATCCATAGTAGAATACTGCACGGGCCGGCCCGTTGACAAATTGGACCGCACGTTTCATAAGCCAATATTCCAGGTCCGGTCCGTCTTATTTGGGCCCGGCCCACTTATACAGGCCAAAAATTGTCATAGACATGGCGAAAAATCTTGGCCCGACACACCTTGACTTCAGTTTTGGCCCGGCCCGTTTGAAAAACTGCCCCACCAAGGCAAAAGGAAACAAGTCACTGAAACGTGATTTCGTAATAAACGTAAAACAAATATAGATTTTACTTTTACTAGTAGTGCTGGGACATGATTCTTTTTGCCGTGGGTTATGCCATGGATTTCTAGATATAACATGCTATATCAAGAATTCCATGGTTATACAGAGAAACTATACAGAGAAAAACCAATTCGCATACTATATACCATAATGTAGGTCTTCCTTTCTACATTTAAACAGACAGTTAATTAATTTAATTTTATGCCAAAAGTGGACTTGCTTCCTTTTGCTATGGCAGGGCAGAGTACTCTAATCCATAGAGCCCAACACAGATTTTTTAGACCCGGTCGAATTATTTTTTAGGCAGAAAATTTTAGGCATATTATTTAGGCACAAACTGGCCCGTTTCATAAGCCCAAAAGTTGACGCCTTGATCGGTTCGTAATAAACTGGACTCCGTCAGTTTTAACGGGCACAAAGCTTCAAAGCTTGGAAACTAATTTTTTGAAAAATAAGGAAACACGTATCTTATTATTTAAAAAACCTTAATTACTGAATTACATTTTCAGTTATTGAGTTTTCAAGCAAATAATCTTTTTATTCACCTTACATTTGTCCCTGAAAGCCAAAACATAAAAAAAGTGAAACATGTGTACCTTTATTTTTTAAGGATTACTTAAATATTTATTTTCATATCTGTACTATTTTCAGTTTAAGAGTGACAGTTATTCTAAAAAAATATAACCCTATTTTCCACCCCTCATTTGAAGTCCTGGAAAACAAATATTCAATAATGATCCTATCATGTATTTTGTTATTTTGTTGGAATAATCTCTGTACTAGATTGCAAAACTTTCAAATTTTTAGTTTTTAGAGTTTTTAATTGTTGTGTCTTTCAGAAAACTTTATTCTTTCTAAACAAAATATAAATAACAAGAAACATGTAATGTAAATACCGCGCAACTCGCAAAACACTAAACAGAACTTTCTCCCAACAACTCGGTAGCTAGCTTGGAAGGCGCACCTGATTACACCTGGAGTGTCTCGTCACAACACCTTCCCACAAGCTTTTGAGTCTTTTCAAAAGCGAAAACTAAATGTAAAAATGTCTTCTAGCGAAAAAAAAAATCGTGTCAAAATCTTAAATTCTTCAACCGCAGGCGCTCCGAACGTCGTGGTCTGGTTTCAACTGAAGTATTCGCTTGCGTTGCTGATCTTGTCAGATCCGTCGGTAGAATTTCTCCTGGTACGGTTGTCGCACTGGATGGAGAACTCATTGGCAAACTGGTCGCTTGATTTCCTGTTGACACGGTTGCCGGACTTTTCGTCGTGATTGGACTCTTCCTTGACGTGGTCGCTGGACTCCTCGTTGACGTGGTCGCTGGACTCTTCGTTGACGTGGTCGCTGGACTCTTTGTTGACGTTGTCGCTGGACTCCTCGTTGACGTGGTGTCAAATGCGTCGTCTCCAAGACTCGATGATATGGAGTAACGTATAACATAACGTGGGCGGAGTTGTTCCACATGGCGTTTCCAAATCGACCCATTTGAGCACAATCGTACTTGGATGTTTCGTGCTCCCAATATTTTCTTGACGATTGCAGGAATCCATCTTGGTTGTTTACCCTGTCTGGGACCACAGTGTAGAGCGTAACAAAAATCTCCAATTTTGTACTTGTGTTGTATTTGGAAAGATTCTTTGTTTGTTCTTTGACTTCGTTTATCCTGCATCTCTCGAGCAAGGCAAGGAGGACATGGCAAAAGAGAATCTAATTTGCTTCTGATTTGTCGTCCATTCAAGAGTTCACTTGGGGAAAATCCAGATTCCAAGGGCGTTCTCCGATATTGCAAAAGAAAATCTTGCAAAGCTCTTCGGAGAGGATGTGCCGACTTCGTGAGTGATTTTTTAAAAGTTTGTATCAATCGCTCAGCTGCCCCGTTGGTTGCAGGATAATAAAGAGCTCCAGAAAGATGAATGATGCCTCATTCTTTGCACCAATTCTGAAATTCTTCAGAAGTAAAGGTTGGAGCATTATCAGTCACCAAAGTGTGGGGGAAACCAAAATGTGCGAAATCTTCATCCAAAAACTGAGTTGTTGTTTTTGCTGTTATGGAACTTGTCGGATGTATACATGGGTATTTCGAATAGGCATCTACTATAACCAGCCAATTGGTTCAAAAAATATTTATGGCGTGATCCAGATGCACTCTGTCCCAAGGCTTTTCAGGAATCATCCACGGGTGATTCATCATCTTTGGTGGCTTGTTTTGCTGTTCAGCACAAGAGCTACATGAACGACTTAAATTTTCAATATCGTTGTCAATTCGAGGCCAATAAACTATAGTTCTTGCTAAACGCTTCATTCTTTGCATTCCGAAGTGTCCTGTATGTAATAATTCTAAAATCTTGCCGCGTAATTTCTTTGGTATCACGATTCTTGCTCCAAAGAGTAGACAACCACTTTCTGTTGAAAGAGAATCAGAAAGTTTCTCATACAGTTTTAATTCTGGTTGCATGATTCTGTGAGGCCAGCCGTCTCTCACAAATCGTATCACTGTAGAGATAACAGGATCTTTACTTGACTCTTTTGATAACAGTCTGGAATCGGACATTTGTTGGCTGATTGTGTTAATAACGCAAACTGTTGAAACATCTGCATCTTCTTCTGTCGAGTCAAATTCTCCGTCTTCGCACGCTGGTAGGCGACTGAGAGCGTCTGCATTTCCGTGTTCTCCGGTTTTTCGATATTCAATTGAGTAGTTGTACTGGCTCAATGTCAGGGCCCATCTTGCTAGACGATTTGCTGCCAGGACCGGAGTTCTTTTTGACGGACCAAACAATGCGAGGAGTGGTTTATGATCTGTCATCAGGATGAATCTACGCCCGTACAAGAATTGATGAAATTTCTGCAGACCAAAAATGATAGAAAGTGCTTCTTTTTGAATCTGGCTGTAGCGTCGTTGTGTGTCTGTCAATGTTTTAGACACGTTGTAAAGAGGACGTTCAGAACCATCGCCATATCTGTGGAACAACACTGCTCCAATTCCCACTTCCGACGCATCGTATGACATTCCTAAGGAAACCGTAGGATCAAAATGAGCTAGACTAACTTCTTTCGCAATAATATCTTTAAGATGTTGGAACACTGCATTTTCTTTGACGCCCCATTGCCATGGTGTGTTTTTCTTTGTGAGACGAGTTAACGGTTCGGTTAAGGTCGAAAGGTTCTTGATGAACTTTCCGTAGAACTGTACCGATCCCAGAAACGATCGCAGAGAAGAAACGTTTTTTGGCGGTGGCATCTTCGTCACTGCATCTACTCGTTTTCCTTTTTCTATGCCGTTTCTGGTGAGTCGATGTCCCAAGTATTCCACTGACGGTTGAGCAAAAACGCATTTCCTTTGATTGCACTTTAAACCTCTTTCTTGTAAACGTTGAAAAAGATTCCGTAGGTTTCTCAGATGCTCGTCAGCTGTGGTTCCACTCACTAGAATGTCATCTAAGTACACCGCTACTCCTGGTAGATCACACGTTAATTTGTCCATTATTTCTTGAAAATAACCTGGAGCTGAAGTGATGCCAAAAGGTAGACGTGTTTGTAGAAGTACACCTTTGTGCGTGCTCAACGCTAGTCTTCTTTGACTTTCTGGTGCCAGTTTAATCTGGAGGTATGCATCTGCGAGATCGATTTTACTGAAGCAAAAACTTCCTCCTAGTTTTCTCATCAGATCTTCTGGAAGTGGCATTGGGTAACGATGTGTTTCAAGTTGAGAGTTGATCTTTACCGAGTAGTCTCCACAGATTCTTAGTCCTGCTTTTTTCTGATTCGGTTGAATCCGTTTTCTGACTGGAACTACCGGAGTTCCATAATGATTGAACTGAGCTGGAATCCATATACCTTTTCTTATTCCTGCATCATACACACTGTTCAATTCTTCCAGGATAGCAAACGGTACTGTCCGGGGCTTGCAGAAAATCGGTTCCGAATCTGGTTTGAACTTTATTTCTAGTTCGACATCTTTAAGACACCCCAGTTGTGGATCGAACAATTTTCTGTATTCAGAGCACAAAAGTTGACATTCATTTTGAAGGTGGTTTTCTGTTGTTTCCGTTATAAGTTGAACGGAACTGAAGTTCTTTGACAGCAATGCGGTGACGTCAATCTTCATATCACGTATCGCCTCAAATCCCAGTAGGTTGAGATCATGTGTTTTTGTGACATTGAACCACACTCTTCTTTGGATGTCTGAGTTTTTCAATTTTACTTCTGTTTCAAATGTGCCCATTGTTGGGATGTCATCTCCCGTTGCTGAACAATATCTTTTATCATTCAGCTGCAACTTCGGTTTCCCCAGTTTGATCCATGCAGCTCGTGAACAAAAGTTGTCTCAGGGACCACTATCAATGAGAAAACTGAAGGGTTGACTGTTGAGAGTCAACTGTTGCAACAAAGGATTTCGTCCTTTCATGGTGAACACGTGTTCTTTCACGAATTCATCTTTTGCAAATACACACTGAACTTGTCTTTTCTTTTTTAGACAAACAGCTTGCAGATGTCCTTTTTTTGACAGAAATTGCATATGTAGTTTGCAAAACGACATTCTTTAAAAGTGTGGTTGTTCTTACCGCAACGTCGACACTTTTCTTTAGGAACATTTGACGTTTTATCAGTTGCGTGCTGCTGATGATATTCCGTATGTTTCTTCTGCTTTCTTTGATCATCTTTGAATACCTGAGACGTTCTCTCAAGTGATGGGGCTTTTTCGCAAACGGTTTCTTTTGCAACTTGAGCTTCATCTTCGGTTTCGCATGCTATCTCTATTGCTCTTGCAAAAGATAACTCATCGTCATTTACGCGGAACAGAGCTCGGAGGACTGCTTCATTGTTGACGGAACATATGAATCTGGTCCTCATTGCTTCGTCTTGTGGATTATCGATGGAAGCGAAATCACAAGTTGTCGCTGCTTGACGAATTCTTGCCGCCAACTGGTTGATGGTTTCTCCTGGTTCTCGTTTCATTCCGGTCCAGAATTTGTACCTTTCTCGGACGACAAACTTTGATTGGTTAAATTGATTTCCCATAAACATTTGGATTTCTTCTATCGTTAAGTCATTCGCTTTCTTTGGCGGTGTTTGCTGACTTGCTAATGTATCAAGAAACTTGTATGTTGACGAGGTTTGATTAGTCAAGAAAACTTAAGGTATTTTTCGACCAGGAACCGAATGAGCACCAGTGAAAGTATCAAACCTTGCCCAGTAATCTTTCCATAATTCTTTCAAAGGATCGAAAGCTTCGAAACTGGGAATATTTGTTGCCGATGGTTGTAAACTCAAAATCAACCTCTCCATTTGTTTTATGTGTTCTGCTCGTTCTTTTTCGCGAAGTCTTTCTTGTTCTGAGCGATATCTCTCTTGCTCAGCGAACAATTTAATGAATTTATCAACTTCAGACATGTCGACTGCGCCAATTGTTGTGTCTTTCAGCGAACAATTTAATTAATTTATCAACTTCAGACATGTCGACTGCGCCAATTGTTGTGTCTTTCAGAAAACTTTATCCTTTCTAAACACAATATAAATAACAAGAAACATGTAATGTTAATACCGCGCAACTCGCAAAACACTAAACAGAACTTTCTCGCAACAACTCGGTAGCTAGCATGGAAGGCGCACCTGATTACACCTGGAGTGTCTCGTCACAACATTAATCAAATATTCTTTTTTCACCTCACATTTGAGGTCCTTGAAACCAAATTATCAAAAATTGATAAAACACGTATCATTTTGTTTTTCGAGTATAGATACTAAATAGTAATTTTTACATCTATAGCACTTATAGTTTTGACTACCAGTTATTCTACGAAAAACAAATAACTTATTTTCCACCCCACATTTGAGGTTCTAAAAACAAAATTTTCAAAAAATTGTGAAACAAGTTTTTTTTTTTTAAGAAGAATTTAGATATCAAATTGCATAACCTTCTTATTTTTGGTTTTCAGAATATGCGGTGTTTTAGAAAAAAGGTTGTTTTCTTGCTTCAAAGGCAAATTTTTCAAAAACCCTTGCTTATAAAACCCTGTTTAGGCTATAAAAGTAATATAATTTCAAATTTCACGTTCCTAGGATGAGGCAATTTAGCTCGTCCTTTATTATCAGTCAGTCAGTCAGTCAGGACATGTTCTTTTATATATATATTTTAAACCCAACCCAACCCATGGGTCAACCCAACCCATGAACAAATCTACCAACTAGATGTCGTTTTTGTAAAATTGGCGCAAATATGAGCATCAAAATGCAGTCATCTCTGTCGTTCTCTTAAAAATCTTGTTTGCAACGAACAAAAAAAATTTCATCAGGACATCACTGAAATGGAAAGAAACTTGGTACCAATGACGTGGGACGCCCAGAGCAGGATTATCTAGTAGACACTGTCATAGGCGTACGAGGGTTAATCGGATTGGGGGCTGAAATAATTATTGCCCGAATGGCTAGTAGGTAGATGGATACCAGGGGGAGTGTTAGAGTCTTCTTTCCACGCCGTCAAGGGGTGTTGAAGCACTTGAAATTCAAAAAAAAACATTTTCATGACTAATAAAAGGACTTCTTTCATATAAAATTCAATTTTAAGTTTTTAAAAATATGGGGATTGAGAAACAGTCTCATTGAAACTCTGTATAACCAATTGAAATGTTCAAAAATAATAAAATTACAATCTAACAAAGTAATATGCTAAAAAGTGATCCTATGTACGTCGAGTTATAATAAATCACTTTTTGATCAAATCTGTTTGCTTGTTTGTTTATAAAAACCAGCATTTGACGCACTTCGCGTGCGAAGCGTGTGAGTTTTTACATATTAATAATAAAGGTAGTCGCACTCAAATAGCACTCCAAGCTCAAAAACAACGCCAATGCGCTTATATAGCAATAACTGTACGCATGCTTCGCAAGCGTAGCATGTGACTATTTCAGCCAGTAGCAGATGATTTTTCACTTCAAAACGTTTTGGAATGGTCTTCTAATTGATTGGATGTTGAAAAAAACCTTAAATGGGCGATATTGGAAAAAATAGCCTACGAAAAAAACCACATTTAAAAAGGTCCATCCAATTAATTTTTTAATTAAAAAGGATCCACCCAATAAATTAGGCGCCTTTTAAATTCCATGCTTGTTCGCGAAAGTTAAATTACTAATTACTTTAAATTATAAAACAATAAATACTCCAAATAAAATTACTTTTTAAAAAAATGTATTGATTTTAAACATATTTTTAGTTGAAAAAACGGAACACGTCTAACTTTAGATTTTGCAAAATTTAATCTTAAAGTATCAATATCCACAGATTCAGCAACTTGGTTTTCAATGGAAATCTATATATATATATATATATATATATATATATATATATATATATATATATATATATATATATATATATATATATATATATATATATATATATATATATATATATATATATATATATATATATATATATATATATATATATATATATATATATATATATATATATATATATATATATATATTAGGGAACGTAGTGACCGGGAAGCGCAAGAGACGTTCGTGAATTACTAGTGGAGGCCATCGCATTTTCTGCTGAAAGTTTGATTGTAAGATTGAGCCGACGCAATATTTTTTACAAATTCGTGCTTATAACCATAACTAGAAGGAATAATGAATATGCACTGTTTAATTCTATATTTTTATGTTAGATTTATAAACATATTAGCAAGTCAACGCTCAATACAGCCTAATACGTGCAATAGCGTAATGCGTCTGTGCTTTCTGATGCGACCTTGACACTTTTTAGCTTCAGTGAAATGTGTTTTTTTTAAATCGGTAGGTTGAAATACCAATAGCAATTTATTCAAGTTAGACAAAACTTGGTCTAGCAGTTCAATGACTTTTGTGTGCTCCACAGAATTTTCTTGATCACTGAAGCGAGAGACCAGATCTTCTTTACAAGATTGACATTTCTTTTCTCGAAATTGCCCTCTTTGAACGACAGAGTGATTAACCGAGCAATCAACTTAGAGAAAATGTCAATTTGCCCGGTAACAAGATCATGATCCGATACGCCGTATGTCAACGAAACTATTACGTTTGATACACGACTGGAGTCGGCACGATTGATGACAAGGTCAAGCAGACCACAGGTTCCTGACGTTTTGCGTGTTGCCATAGACACATGTTGTTGTAGGTTATGGGTTTCAAGTAGCATCTTGATGAAAGTTAGCAGTTAACATTGGAATTTTGCCATCATCACCATCAGTACAAGCAGGCAGCAAAAAAAATTTCTTATTAATCCAGCTGTTGAAGATGTTTTTAAAATTATGTGTTGTATCGAAGAGAAGAAAAGTTTTTTGGCCATTCCACATACAGGATACTTCTAATTTTCCACCGCAAAGTTCGGTATAGAAAACTCTGTAATATAAAACAGTTTTATTAAAATTAATCAATAACTGGAAACACAGTCATCAGACATTAAAAAATCACAGGCTTTAAAAATAAAAATATTTTTATAAGACTAGCTGGAAATGTACTCACCTTTTTGTTGATAAATTGTCCATGGAAACAGCTAACAGAATGACATAATTCTTCAACTTGCTTGTAACAATCTCGAAAGTATGACGTAAGATAGCAGGGTTCAAGGCAGCAACGGCTGTTAACCCAACTACATCTTTAAATTTGCCACACAACGATTGAACCATAAAACACAAAACTGTTTTAGCAATTTCTCCATTTGCTGTCAAACCAAACACAGACCCGTTAAAGTACTCCAATCGCTTTTGCTTTTACTCCGAGTCACATTTGTATCTACTCTATTTACCAGTATATCTTCATCTTGAAAATGTAGCTCACACAGTCGATGATTTTTAGTCGGATGGAAATTCTTCAGTGATAAAAAACGAATCCACTTGTCTAGTCTAACAGAATCGGATCCTTAACGGCAATCTAAAGAGTTTTAATTTTTCGCTACTTGTATTGGATTTATAACCGGTTTTACAACCCGGCGCGTAACATTTATTAACCATTTTAAACAGCAATATTATAAGCAACTGACTTAAGGCAAACGACTAGCTACTAGCAAGAACAAAAATACACAAGAACGAATATGATTTTTTTATTTTTTTTTTATATATTTTTTTTATAATAGTTTATAGTCCTTTACACCAAGTGTTTTATGACTGAAACGGTTGTGTCAGAAGCACCTAAGTACTTCCAGTCGTGGATCCTAATTTGATCCTTTTAACTTTTCCCTCCTCCTTTCTCCAGGCTTGGGACTGGCTTGCAAAAGCAAGGCGGAGTTTTTGAACGAATATGAATAAGCACAGACGTTTTATAACATAACTAATATAATCATTATATATCTATGAAAATCATAGATTATAATTTAGAAACAAAAACACATTTAAATTTATATTATTATTATTTATTATTATAAACTGCTTATAAAACAACTCCTTCAATTCAATATATGACATATTGTTTAATTCGTTCTACTAAACGTTTAAAATAAATATTTAAAGTGAAATAAATTTAATTGTGCAGATTAAAAGTAATTTCAGGGTACACACTAATTTAAATAATTTTTTTTCAAGTAGGTATGTGAGATTAGAGCGATTTTAGCATAGGCCTCCACTGGTAAGATTTGGAGGAAAACATTTTTCCCTTGCGCTTCCCGGTCACTACGTTCCCTAATATATATATATATATATATATATATATATATATATATATATATATATATATATATATATATATATATATATATATATATATATATATATATATATATATATATATATATATTTATATATATATATATATATATATATATATATATATATATATATATATATATATATATATATATATATATATATATATATATATATATATATATATATATATATATATATATATATATATATATATATATATATATATATATATATATATATATATATATATATATATATATATATATATCTATATCTATATATATAAAAATGAATGTTTGTATATATGTATATATGTATATATATATTCATGTCCTTTATGCATTGCTACACCATTCATCCGATCGTAATGAAATTTTCACACAACCTTGAGAGTCAAGGGGAATCAAATATAGAGAAAAAATTTTTGAAATCCGTCACAAAATGAGCGGGTGAGCGAGCGGGAACTATATATATATATATATATATATATATATATATATATATATATATATATATATATATATATATATATATATATATATATATATATATATATATATATATATATATATATATATATATATATAGATATATATATATATATATATATATGTGCGTATGTATGTGTGTATGTATGTATGTGTATGTGCATGTATGTGTGTCTGTGTGTATATGTATGTATGTTTTCGGTCGTTTTCCCGCTGCCGGTCGCTTTCCCGCTCCCGGTCGTTTTTCCGTTCCCGGTCGCTGTCCCGTTCCCGCTCTCGTTTGCTCTCCCATTCCCGCTCACGCTTGCTTTTCCGTTCCGGGTCGCTTTCCCGTTTCTATAATAGACAAACTAACCCACAAACATTCATATATATATATATATATATATATATATATATATATATATATATATATATATATATATATATATAGTCTTAGCAAATCTATTTTACGTTTTATAGGCTAACAGAAGTTATGAAAGAATGGAAAAGAGAAAATGAGCGTGAACGGGAACGGGAACGGGAACGGGAGAGCAAGCGTGAGCGGAAACGCGAAAGCGACCGGGAACGCGAAAGCGACCGGGAACGGGAACGGGAAAGCGACCAGGAACGGGAAAGCGACCGGGAACGCGGAAAGCGACTGGAATCAGGAGAGCAAGCTTGGAAGGAAACGCGAGCAAGAGAGAAAATCGATAACAAAACTTCTGAGCGGGAAAGCGACCGGGAGCTGGAAAACGGGAAAGTGGAGAAGGAAACGGGAGCGAGAGAGACAAACATTAGAAAAACCTCTAAAAACCCCGGGCAACGCCGGGTAACCCCGCTAGTATATATATATATATATATATATATATATATATATATATATATATATATATATATATATATATATATATATATATATATATATATATATATATATATATATATATATATATATATATATATATATATATATATATATATATATATATATATATATATATAAGGAAGTCGGGTTTGTGTTACGACACTTATAACTCAAGAACGGCTGAACCAATTTTAGAGATTTTTGATTTATTAGATTTCTCTCAGCTCCTATTAACAGAATAACTAAAAAAAATGACATTGAACCATGGAGTGGCCCATGGGGACCGCAGTATGTACCCCGGTAGCTATACAGCCTTAACAGTGCGTCCTAGAAAAAAACTTCAAATGGCAAAGTTGTAGAGCACCCTCTATTTGGTCTTACGGAAAAATGAATTTTCGAATTGGAGTTTGGGTTATCGAGATATACAGATGTTTAATTTTCCGCGACATGATATTCATGCGCAAATGGGGTAGAGCGCATTTTATTAAATTTTCTGACTATTTCATTGTTTACAATTGAAAATCTCACAGAAAAAATTAAGTAAATATCTTTTCCAATTAAAATATAAAATAAAATAATTGTTTATAGGCCATAAAAATATAAAAGATATTTTTAGCATAGATATATGATTTTTAGTTTCGCATTTTCCGTTTTCCATTTGGCATTAACAAAGTGTCAATGCTGTTCTGTCAATATTATATTTTCGTTCGTTGGAATTAATTTGCGAGTTTTAAAGTTTTATTACTTTTAACAAAAACATTATTAATAACAATGCCGTGACCCAGAAGATCTAATCTTTCCCAAAATAGCCGTCAGGCAATTAGGCATCGGAACAATGTTAACCAATCCACCGCGGAAGAACTGGAATTAGCGCGAGAAAGGTGCCGCGTTAGTATGGCCCGGCTTCGTGCTTCGCGAAGACAAGAGCAAAGAGATTTACTCCCCGAAACTGCTTATGTCAGTGATCAACAAACAGTTAATTTTCGACACAAAATTGCAAATTTGAATCGAGCAGAGGTAGAACTGGAAAGACATTTCTCATGTCTTTGATATTGGCCACTGTTCGTGCGAGATCAGACATCGCGGTAGCAGTTGCTTCTTCTGGAATAGCAGCCACATTGTTAGAAGGATGCCGTACGGCTCATTCAGCATTAAAATTGCCCTTAAATCTTCAAACTACTGAACAACCAACATGCAACATTGCAAAACACTATGCAATGGCAAAAGTTTTAGTAGCATCTAAAATCATCATCTTGGACGAGTGCACAATGGCGCACATACGCGCTTTGGAAGCACTTGATAGAACACTGAAAGATCTGCACAGTGACTCGCGACATTTTGGAGGTGCAATGATTTTATTGTCTGGCGATTTCCGCCAAACACTGCCAGTCATTCCAAGATCGACTGCTGCCGATGAAATTAATGCTTCCCTCAAATCATCATATCTGTGGCGCTATGTGATGAAACTTCAGCTGTCTTCTAACATGAGTGTTGCATTGCTGAACGATCCATCTGCTGAAGAGTTCTCCATGCAATTGCTCAACATCGGTAATGGCCGTGTTCCTGTCGACAAATCGACCGGATTGATTTCTTTTCCTCCCAATTTTTGCACTTTTGTTTCATCGAAAGACGAGATTAACAATAAAGTTTTCCCAGACATCATTGCTAATCATAAAAAAAACAAATGGTTGAGTGAGAGAGCAATTTTGGCGGCTAAGAATAAAGATGTGGATGACTTAAATATTCTAATTCAGAATCAAATTTTTGGTACTCTGCATTCATTCAAATCTATTGACTGTGTAACAAATGAAGATGAAGCCACTAACTATCCAACTGAATTTTTGAACTCCTTGGATGTGCCTGGCTTACCACCGCACAATTTACAACTGAAGGTTGGATCAGTAGTTATTATGCTTAGAAATCTAAATCAACCAAAACTATGCAATGGAACGCGTTTGGTTTTAAAGAAACTAATGGTCAATGTGCTTCACGTGACGATCCTCAAAGGAAAATTCAAAGGCGAGGAGATACTCATTCCGAGGATTCCTATGATCCCAACCGATTTGCCCTTTGAGTTTAAAAGAATTCAATTTCCGATTCGCCTAGCATTTGTTATGACGATTAACAAATCACAAGGCCAATCTTTGAGTGTTTGTGGTCTGAACTTGGATAATGCATGTTTTTCTCATGGTCAATTGTATGTGGCGTGTTCACGTGTCGGCAGATCATCAGATTTATTTGTTTTTTCGCCCGATAATAAAACAAAAAACATAGTGTATCATAAAGTGCTGGATTAAAGAGAATCGACCCGAGTGCAACCAATGTTTTTCTAATAAACTATTAAAGTGAACGTTTTTTTATTTTGTTTTCTTTTAAACTTATATATAGGATATTTGTTATTACTGTTCTTTATTGCTTGAAAAATACACTCTTTAACGTGAAACGAAGTTCGCCGGGTCCGCGCGTATATATATAAGAACATGTCCTGACTGATAATCACCGCCGAGCTAAAACTCCTCTTCATAGGAACGTGAAATTTGGAACTTATATTACTTTTATAGCGTAAGCGCCCACTAGGAAAAGGTTTTTGAAAATTTTGCTCTTGAAGAGATGAACAGGAAAACAAACCTGTTTTACCATTTTTTTGAAAATATGGTTTCCAGGACCTCAAATGCGGGGTGGAAAATATGGTTATTTGTTTTTTTTAGAATAACTACTGCTCAAAACTTGTAAGTGCTACTGGTGCAAAAATTGATATTTAGTATCTACTCAAAAAATAAAAATAGACGTGTTTTACCAATTTTTGATAATTTGGTTTCCAGCACTTTAAATGTGTGGTGGAAAAAAATAATTATTTGCTTAAAAACTCTAAAAACTAAAAATGTGAAAGATTTGCAATTTAGTACCTAGATTATTCTTACAAAATAACAAAATACGTGTTTTTACAATTTTTAAAAATTTGGTTTTTAAAACTTCAAATGTGGGGTGGAAAATATGGTTAAATTGTTTTTGGAATATCTGCCACTCTGAAGCTGAAAATACTACAGATATAAAAATTAGTATTTAGATACTACTTAGAAGCTAAAGTTAAACATGGTTTACTATTGTTTTATGTTTTGGCTTCCATGACCACAAATGTAGGGTGGAGAAAAGGATTATTTGCTTGAAAACTCAATAACTTGAAATATAAAAACATTAAAATTCAGTATTAAGGTTTTTTTGGATAATAAGATACATGTTCCAATATTTTTCGAAAAATTTGTTTTCAAGCTTTAAGGTTTTGTGTCCGTTAAGGCTGTGATTTTAGGATCTTCAAACTGGCTAAGCAAAACCTAAAGTCAAGGTAGGACGAGCCGAGTTTTTTAGCCAAATTTATCAAAATTGTAGGCCTGCAAAAACGGGCTGGGTCCATTTTAGACAAGCAGGGCCAGGCCTGGAATTTTGGTCTATGAAACGGGCCGGGCCAAGTTGTCAACGGGCCGGGCCGTAAAACTCGGCCCGTGCAGTACTCTACTATAGATGCATGGTTCAAATTCTTTAATTTCAAGCGAGCGAAGCCGCAACGGGCACTTCTAGTGATTGATAAACCATTTAAACGTTCCTGGCTCATTGTTGAACGTAAATAGTTTTATATTAATTTTAATTTGGAAGTATTACGTTTCCAAGTATTCACTGTTAACCGGTAGTGTTAATAATATTCGTAGAAAAATACAAGCATTAGGAAACAGTTCTTAAAGCTGACTATCATAGATCCGCTTAAGCACAAATTCTGGTGATTTTTCCCATCTCATTTTCGTGATAACAAATTAAGTTCAAGAAACAAATCATCTGAAAAAACATTTTTTGATTTACCATGAGTAATCTGAATTTAATAATCATGTCTTTTTCTCCTATTTTATCACTATCATTGATTTAGTATAAAAACTCAAACTGTTCTATTGTACTGGAAAAGCTATCAAATCGTTTATTTATTGATTTTTCAGCTGTTTTAAAGAGAACATCAAAAAACTTCTTTTTGAATTTTTGGTTTGGTTGTATAATACTATCTTCTTCAAAAGTCCATCATCAAATTTTTTTTCTTTTTCTTGCTCTTTCACATGAAATAGAGCTGAATTTGTCAGTCAAATTTTCATCATTTGCTAAAGTTTTGAAAAAATACTTAGCTTTTCTGATCATACTTAAAATTGTATCTTTTGTTGCTTTGCTAATTAGTTGAATTATTTTCTCCTGAATATTTTTTCTCAAATAATGTGTTTGATAAGAATTCTCATCTGTTATGTTTAAATGTTTCTCGGTTTGATGATCCACGGAATGCCATATTTTCAAAAACCATATTTAAAATTATATTGATAATTCTTTGTACTCCAGTAAGGTACATTTTTTCAGTAAGATAATCAACAGTTTGAGATGTACTAAGTTATTTCTTCAAATCTATCCATTTTCCAGATAAATCGTAGTGCTCTGCACTGCTTTCATATTTTTTTAAAGTTAATGTCATCTGTCTCCAGTCATTTGTTCCAGTATTCACTAAACTAGAAGTAATTTTATTAAACAATTTACAACAAAAACAAAATATTATGTCTGATTTAAGTGAAGCGCTATACAAATAAATAGTGATTGATTGATTGATATCGCCTTTCGCCCACTGATCTCTATAATATAACTGGATTGCGTTTAGACCTGCCTGGGAGTCGCAGCTGGTCGCCATTTTGGAACTCTTAGGCCATGCCTACGTACCTGATGCTATGGACAGAATATTTTTTGAAGTGTAAAAATACTGAATTTCGCTGCTAGTAATAGCTTTAATAAACAATATAAGGGAGCAAAACAGTCATTTTATTTGTAAATACATAATTAATGCAGTTTTCTAGCAAAGTTTATTTGCCGCCAGGGCTATATTTAGCAACAGTCGTAAGGCGTTTGGCTGAGCAACCTATTACTGCCTAAATAATTAAATAATCAAACTCATGTTGAAAGGTTTAAAAAATAGTGTTTGTTTAAGTTTTAAGTTCGCAAAGATGAAATGTAGAATTTCTGACTTTGTTTCTAGCTTCGTTGAATGCTAGGAAAGCAGTAGCACAAAAATTAAAAAAAATTGATTCATTTTTAAAGACAATTTAAACAAAAAAACATAATATGCAAACAATCGTACAATTTATGATGTAGGAGTTTATGTGTCTTCTATTACCTGTGATGGGCCATCTTGCAAATTTGCGATGATGGAGACATTGGGCACTCAACTTGAGCCACCCAATATGAAATCATGGTTTCCACATCCTGCCGATTCAAGTATTCGTGTTATTGTTATTCTTGATGCATGTCATATGCTAAAGTTAATGCGAAACTGTCTGGCTTCGTATGGTGTTCTTAAAGATGATCAAAATAACACTATTAAATGGAATTACATTGAGCACCTCCATAACTTGCAGAATAATGAAGTCTTGCGGTTGGGGAATAAATTGAAGGATGCCCACATTCACTGGTACAAACAGAAAATGAAAATCAATTTAGCTGCCCAAACATTTAGTGCAAGTGTTGCAGATGCGATTGAATTTTGTAGAACTAACTTGGAATTAGATCAATTTGCAGGTTCTCAAGCTACAGTTCGCTTCTTGCGTTTAATTGATCACTTATTTGATATTCTCAATTCCCGAAACCCATTAGCTAAAGGTTATAAAGCTCCCTTGCGACCAAATAATGAACTCAGTTGAAGATCATTTCTTATTGAAACAAAATGCTATTTATCTAAATTAACTTCTGAAAAAGGCCAATTGATGTTCACAACTAAGCGAAAGACTCTTTTTATTGGTTTGCTTTGTACTATAGATTCTACGTTGGCATTGTATGACACTCTAGTGGGGTGCACAGATGCCCCTATGCAATATCTTTTAACCTACAAACTTAGTCAAGATCACCTTGAATTATTTTTTGGTGCTGTGCGATCATGCGGTGGATGTAACAATAATCCCACAGTTCGTCAATTTGTAGCCGCATATAAAAAATTATTAATGAGACATTATGTAAAAGGTGGGTTAGGTAATTGTATAGTTCAGGATGCAACCAAATTGCTATATGTAACTTTGGATAGTATAGAAATTGATTATGTCCAGACAGATACACTAGACACGTCAGTTATAAGAATGTATGATTTACAACAAAGACAACCACTTGTAGCTGATCATGATTGTGTTGACATTCCAAATCCTGCAATACTGTCCCAATACAAACAAGCAGTTATTTCATACATTGCAGGCTATGTTATTAAACAAGTTAAAAAGAAAATCAGCTGTGCAGACTGCCAGTCAGCATTAATGGCAGAGTCAATAACGCTGGGTTAAAACAAAACAGCAGCATTGAAACTCAGTTTATAACACTTAAAGACCGTGGGGGCTTGATGTATCCCTCTGAAAGTGTAATTGTCGTATGTGAAGAAACTGAAAAATGTTTCCAGTGTCTGCACGCAACTGTAGGTGACAAGTTACCACAGTCAACAAATTTTTTTTAAACTGTTTGTTCACTGGTTCTCAGTGAAGTTGGCATGATCGCTTTCAAATCCTTAGACTTTCACATGTATGATAGCACACCAGATAACAATCACATTTTTAATTTAATTAAATGTGTTGCTCATAGCTATGCGACTATTAAATTACATCATTTAGCAAAACAGAAAACTGTAGTTGTTTCGGGTATCAACATTCGTAAAGATTTAACTAAGTTGATTTTGTTTAAAGGTGATTGTCTAATTATAATTAGACAATGACAATTTATATCTTTCAACTTGTTTTCAATAAGTCAGGTTGTGTTTATCTTTGCTCATTTCTGTCTTCGGTATTATATCAGTTTATTTAATATATTTTTTAATAAGTAATAACAAAATTTTTTTTCTCAACCAGATGGGTGCATATCACTTACATTACATGTAACAAATAATGCCTATTTCACCTGTTACCCACATAGCACAACGGAATCGGCACAGTATAGGCCCGGCATCGTTTTGCGATAATAACGATGCTGGCACGATTCCGGCAACGACGCTGTGCCGGGTCCGTTTTGTTCCTTGGCAAGCAATCGGGCCATCATCGTCCGCCGGAATCGCACGCCGTAAAGATGCCGAAGCTTTAAATTTACTTTGCTTTCTAATTAAATGTATGCTTGTTACGGTAAAAATGTTTTATTTGAAACAAGTATGGAAAATAAATGAAAATAAAAAAAATGCAAGAACAGGAAAATGATCGGGAAAAACAATTAAAATTAGTGTTTATGGATGAAAAAGAATTATTGCACAAAAATTAAAACAGAAAATGGAAAAAAAGTCAATTGTTTTTCTTTGCTTCTCTGGCCTTCCTCCCACCATCTCGATCACCTGCCAACTGAAACCATCTTTTAACGTAAGTTTCAATCTCAGCCACCAAGGACGATCTTGTGAATGGATTCTTCTTTATTGCATCAGAAGAATTATTTCAGCGATTATATTATTTCTGAAAAACAACAAAAAAGAGCACATAATGGAGTGTTCGATTTGAACAAACGAAGCCACAAAAAGAATCAAAAAATAAATAATAAATATTTTTCGAGAATTTACAATGGCCACTTACCAAATAAGACAATCTTTATATTTGGCTTTCCAAATGCTATTTTGTTGTTTGTCCCTGACCAATTGACCAACAGGGCACAAGATGTGTTGAAAATGTATCCCAGTAATCTCCACACAGTATCTTTGACATTAGTTTTTAGTTTGGCATTAAATTATTTAATTCAAATATCATTTATTTCTCATTTGTAATCTTAAAGCCTAAAAACTGAATCAAATTAAAAACCTTTACAAACGATAAAAATTAAATGAAATTTTAATATGTTATAGTCTACAATACAATGTAACTTATTCAGCCTAAACTAAATATAAACTAAGTATATTATTTGTTGACCCATTATTATAGACTAGACTTAGACTATATATATAGTATACACCTAGGTGACACAAAAGATACCGTTAACTTTGAAACAATTTTCAAGGAAAATGTCCTTATTTAATTTCTTTATTAACACAACATAACTTACTACTACATTTAACAAACATTTTGATGTTAAAAGTTACTATACTAAATAGACTCAAAACTTTTCGGGTCATACAGTTTCTTGTACAACTAGTCTTACTAGTCTGGTAGATTTAGCTTTTAGTTCGGAAATTTTAATAGACAAGCAAAAAAGTACATTAAACTATAGTATTTGTTATAATTAAGAGCTGGAAAGAGATATCAGACACAGATCGGTCTCTAAAAAAAGTTATTAGCAAAAGAAGTTGCTCAAAACTCGCGAATCTGTTTATTAACGCCAACCAATCAAAAGCCAGCTTTTTCTATTTCTGCGTAAAAAGTGACGCTTAATTTACAAATTATCTCCACAAAATTTAAACTTCTTACGCTCAAATGCTCATAAACATAGTTATTTATTTCTATATTTTTTAAACGAAACTTTTATTTTCCGTTTGCTTATGGAGCTGCCCGAAGAATGTTGTTGATTATCAAATGCTTAAACTAGTTTAACTCCTCTGTATAAACGATTAGATTATGTACACTCAACTAGTCTACGGTTTTGAAATTCTCCAGTATGTAAAAAACAATACAACTTGAAAACACAACCTTATTTAAAAATAGCTGAAGGGGGTGCCGGTTATGGGAATCGTACCACTTTTTAAAGAAAGACCATGCTCAAACATCTTAAAGACAAGAAATTTATCAAACACTGGTTTTTAGAATAACATAAATTTTAATTCTAAAAACAAAGTATAAGTTTCAACTTATTAAATAATTATAATAATAACTAAATTTATATTTGACTGAAAAAATTTTCTATTGTGTGGATTAAGTAGTTCAAAAAATATTCTAGACAATGTGCAGAGGTTGCAAAGAAGGGAAACAGAATTTTGGGCATGATCAAAAGAACCATAGTCAGCAGAGATAAAGATACAGTTTTAAGATTGTATAAATCTCTAGTTAGGCCACACTTGGAATACTGTGTGCAGGCATGGAGCCCTTGTCTTAAAAAAGATATCTACATAATTGAAAAAGTGCAAAGACGAGCTACAAAGATGATTGCTGTGTTAAAAGGACTGAATTATGAACAACGTTTGAGTAGATGTAATCTGACCACGCTTGAAAAGAGGAGGACTAGAGGAGACTTAATTGAGACTTACAAATTATTGAACGGATTGGTTGACCTAAATCCGGAAAAAATTTTTGAGAGATCGAGATACAAAAGTACCAGAGGGCACAACTTTAAGCTATATAAGAAAAGGGAGAGTTCAATGAAACATAAATTCTTTAGTGCAAGAGTGACGAATGAATGGAATAAATTGGAGAATGAAGTTGTGAATGCTGAAACTGTTGAAGAATTTAAAATTAAATTATGTAAATATGGTTTTTAAATGTTTGATGGTGGATCTCACACACGATTGTTATTAATTGTTCTGATTCACTTTAAAATAAACGTTATGTTATGTTATGTTATTCCTGGAAAGCTACCTCAACTGAAAATGCAGCCTGTTTGCATGTTTTGAGAACTCATTTTCAGGAAATGAAATTGAAGTATTTCTTAGACAATGATAGATGGAGCTGGGGGAAAATAGATTTTAAGTTGTGTCTCATTAATACTGATATAGAGGCAGCACCTGATAGCCCAGGTAGCCTAATTATTATTGTGTAAGTTGTAAATGTGGAATTATTAAAAAAGGCCATGCTCTTCTAAAAATTGTTCATGTTTTAAATATGAGCTACATTGTATCTGCCTGTAAGCATTGCTATGCTATGGTAAAGTTTGTAATAAATCTCTTCATACTGATAATCTTGAAGTAGATATGTTTTATTAGGGCGATATATGTGGAGGCCTGTATGAAGAAACTGTTAAAATCGATGAGATACTATTTTAATTAGTCTTGCCCAAAATCAGTCTTTGTTGTTGGACGTATTAATTTATTCTTTTTATTGGCAAAAAAGTTGATGCTCTTAAAACAGTTTTGAAGGTACTTGTATATGCTTGTAAAGGTTGCTGTGACAAAGTTTAAGATAACTCACTTTATATTAGTGGTCTTGTAAATAATAATAATAATAATAATAATAATAATAATAATAATAATAATAATAATAATAATAATAATAATAATAATAATAATAATAATAATAATAATAATAATAATAATAATAATAATAATAATAATAATAATAATAATAATAATAATAATAATAATAATAATAATAATAATAATAATAATAATAATAATAATAATAATAATAATAATAATAATAATAATAATAATAATAATAATAATAATAATAATAATAATAATAATAATAATAATAATAATAATATTAATAATAATAATAATGATTCTACCCTGCTTTGAGACGCCGTTTTTAGCTGTTAGTTTCCTCGTTTAAAGGCAACGTGCCTTGAGACGACGAAAAGTTGCCGTGAGACGCCGTTTTTCTGCCTTGAGACGCCGTTTTTGCTTTGAGACGCCGTTTTTGCTTTGAGACGAACTATTGGCATTTCCTGGTTTTGATGCGCGCTTAATTAAACGAGTTCGCTTGTCCAAATTAGTTTTTAAATAAAACAAAAAAAATAAATCTATTGAAAAAAGATATTTATAAAGAAAATAATTTCCGTGTAGTTTCTCCTATGTTTTTGGATTTAATTATCTATATACGTAGCCATAATCTTTCCGATAAAGGTTTAAAAATTCATTTTCAGACATTCTGAACTAGGTTTTTTACAATAAATTGCTTCAATTTTGTTTTCAAGGGGAAATACTGAAATCTTCAAACGTAAGATTTACTGACAAGGCTCTTGTGAGCATATTTGTATCCCTCAGAACTTTGGTGAAGCCCTCACCTTGGCCTTGCTTAACTTGCAGATGAAGAATGTAGCATACATGTCATTTTACATCTTTCGCCGGGATTGAAATAATTAATACTGGCCTTTTTCACCACTTTCCGGTTTCTTGGGTTAAAATGAACGTTTACCTATAAAACACTTAGAAGAATGACACATCAAGACGCCCAAATTATTAAATTTATAATAATTAGTTTTGCGTGGTGAGATCATGCACATCTCGCATAGTTAACTTAACTTACCATATTCCAGCATTCTCAAAGCCCGCCTTTAGTCATTTTAGCTTGACAAATTTGCTGTTAGGTTTTCAGTTTGTTAGTTTGATAGAAATAATGTCTCGTACGTTCTTGAGTGAAATTTTGGAAAGTGAAGTGATAGAGGTAAGTATTTTTAACTTAATGTTTGGTTGTTCTTGGACGCCGATGGCGCCTGTTAAAAATTTATAAATGAAATCTAAAATTCAATTTATTTCAATTTATTTATGATCTAAACATAAATTTTTAGTAAAAAATTTGTCTCTACCGCTGGGAATTACATCTTTAACTTCTAACATTTTTCTCTAAGAAATACAACCATGGTTTCCTTGGTAACAAAATCTATAGCAAGCTCCTTCGGATCATTTGGCTTCTGTTGACAAGTAATTACAGTTCACCTTTTAAAAGTGTTGAGCTTAATCGTTATTTAATTTAAAATTCTAATTAAAGCATTCACTTAACACTTTCAGCTCTTTCGTTCCAATGTGGCAGGTTTTGCCTGCTCGTTTTGGCCAGCAAGCTACTTCCACTCATTTGGCTTCTGTTGTCAAGTAATTATAGTTCACCTTTTAAAAGTGTTTACCTTAAAAATCTTAAATAAAGCATTTACTTAAAACTTTTAGCTCTCTCGTTCCAAATTCAGAGTCGGCATCTTTGCCATTGGTGAGCTAATTTATTTTTGTATGTTTTATGGCTAGACTGCAATTAATAAAATATGTTATAAAGAAGTTGTCAACTGCATCAAAATTTATTATATATGGCAAAACCACCAATATTACAACATTAAGCCAAAACTGAATAAATACCTGTGACAAACATAATATATAGACTCTCATCAATCAGAATTATTTTTACAGGTACAAAAAATTTGAGTGTCCGCTGTGCCACAAATTTTTTTCTAAGTTGCCTCCTCACTTGCGCAGCAAAAAACACAAGGTCGAAAATCCCATTGCTCCGGTAACTTCCCCAGCCGACTACAAAAGACGGAAGACTGGGAATACAAAAGATAGGAAAACGTGCAAATTTTGCAATGTGAATGTAATCAGAATGGATATGCATGTTAAACTTTGTCATTCCGAAAATATTTATAATGATCTGAATGTTAATAACTAATAACATAGATTCTAATGTAACTGAAATTAATGCATGTAACCCTCTAACTCTGCACCCTAATAATGACAATTTTTGAAAAATAACTGGCCCTAGCAAAAAATTAACTATTGATAAAAAAAGTTGTAAGATATCATGACTTTTGGTGTATGCAGGATAAAATTGTCGAAAGGAATACAGGTAGGTGCTATCGATGAAGGTTTAACTTGTCGGACTCCTCGACCATTTACTATAACTAATTTACATTTAAGAAACAAAGGATTAAAATACTTCTCTTCTACATTTTCAATATTTTATTTATCTTAAGTCGATCTACAGTTTTGTACAGTTTTTTCTTTCAGCTTCCCGTGTAAGCGATTTTGTACATTTTATTTTCTTTCAGCTTTCCGTGTAAGCGATTCTGTACATTTCATTTTCTTTCAGATTCCCGTGTAAGCGATTTTGTACATTTTATCTTCTTTCAGCTTCCCGTGTAAGCGATTTTGTACATTTTATCTTCTTTCAGCTTTCCGTGTAATCGTTTTTGTACATTTCATTTTCTTTCAGCCTCCAGTGTAAGTGCTTTTGTACATTTCAATTTCTTTCAGCTTTCCGTGTAAGCGCTTTTGTACATTTCATTTTCGTTCAGTTTCCCGTGTAAGCGATTTTGTACATTTTATCTTCTTTCAGCTTTCCGTCTAATCGTTTTTGTACATTTCATTTTCTTTCAGTTTCCCGTGTAAGCGATTTTGTACATTTCATTTTCTTTCAGATTCCCGTGTAAGCGATTTTGTACATTTTATCTTCTTTCAGCTTCCCGTGTAAGCGATTTTTTACATTTTATCTTCTTTCAGCTTTCCGTGTAATCGTTTTTGTACATTTCATTTTCTTTCAGCCTCCAGTGTAAGCGCTTTTGTACATTTCAATTTCTTTCAGCCTCCAGTGTAAGTGCTTTTGTACATTTCAATTTCTTTCAGCTTTCCGTGTAAGCGCTTTTGTACATTTCATTTTCTTTCAGTTTCCCGTGTAAGCGATTTTGTACATTTCATTTTCTTTCAGATTCCCGTGTAAGCGATTTTGTACATTTTATCTTCTTTCAGCTTCCCGTGTAAGCGATTTTGTACATTTTATCTTCTTTCAGCTTTCCGTGTAATCGTTTTTGTACATTTCATTTTCTTTCAGCCTCCAGTGTAAGCGCTTTTGTACATTTCAATTTCTTTCAGCTTTCCGTGTAAGCGCTTTTGTACATTTCATTTTCGTTCAGTTTCCCGTGTAAGCGATTTTGTACATTTTATCTTCTTTCAGCTTCCCGTGTAAGCGATTTTGTACATTTTATCTTCTTTCAGCTTTCCGTGTAATCGTTTTTGTACATTTTATCTTCTTTCAACTTTCCGTGTAATCGTTTTTGTACATTTCATTTTCTTTCAGCTTCCAGTGTAAGCGCTTTTGTCCATTTCAATTTCTTTCAGCTTCCCGTGTAAGCGATTTTGTACATTTTATTTTCTTTCAACTTCCTGTTTAATTGTTTTTGTACATTTCATTTTCTTTCAGTTTCTCGTGTAAGCTTTTTGTACATTTTTTATGTTGTTTAATTTTTTTATTGCATATAAATTACTTTTTCTCTCATCTTGTTCTAGTTTTGCATGTAAACCTTTTTTTTGGTCATGTGATGCTTTTGTACATTTTGTTTCAACATACTGTTAGTTTTTACATTTTTGAAATAATTTAATTTCAATATTGTTTGACTTATTTTCCTGGTATGTGCAAGATTGTGAAAAGTTGAAAATTGTGGCACATAGGTTAAATTCAAAGCTAGAAACTTGGGTGAGAATAAGATGCTGTCAAAATTATGGGAAAAGTATGAGAAAAAAAATCAAAAGATGGTAATGTAAAATATCATTCTTTTCACTTCAGCAAATATACTATAAAACTGTCACAAAGTTTTTGAACTAATTCTTATAATACCTGCTCTTTCTCAATTCCAGAACCACTAAAGATAACTTTAAATTCTCATCAAAAATGTTATCAATCACAAATTGCTGTGATTCAATTGTCTAAGACACATTATCATCTAATTATTTTAATTTACAATAAATCTAAATTATTTTAAATCATAGTATTTTATTTCCCTTATCATGTTAATCTTAGTTTGTCTTCTATCACTCATTCATCATATCAGTTACTAAGTCTAAGTAGTTTCATCATTTTCAATCACCAGTAACCATCATTAAATTAAGTTATAAATTATTTATCACCATAATATACCGTGACATCCTCGATACAAACAATCATGTGTTCTTGTCTTATAATCTCTCACCTTTTCATCAACTTTCTTTATTAAGATCTCATTTTGGACCAATGGTGAACAAAACACAAATGCTTTTAAATAAAATTTTTATGTCCTTAGGACTACACTACTACACTTACACTAGACTAGACTAGACTACTATAGATTATGTCACTAGGTCCTTATGTATGTCTTTTTCAAGTTTTTCAAAGTAGTCACTAGTACTGACTAGTGACTAGTCTAGTTGACTAGTAGTGACTAGTAGTCCATGTCTCATCTTTCCAGGTACCGGGAGGGTTGTTACACCAAAAAGTTATTGAATTCAATAAAACAACTTGCTCTTTAAATTTTACTTTAAAACTTGTTAAAAAACTCTTTTAAGTGGGGTTTAAAGTTTAACGGAACAATTTTTCCGATAAAAATATATTGCAAGCAACTATTCACTTATCATACGTATATAAGCACGTGATATTTTATAACGAATCAGAAGCCAAAAATCGACATTATTAACATAAAGTTTATAAATAGACAGAAGGGTGTATCTCTGAAATCTTAATTAATTTTTAATTTTCATAATTTTATTGGAAACCATCATAATTCTTAAAATGTGAGATATTTGCGCGCTACAATTTTTAAATTTTCAAAAAAATTGTTTACAGGAGTTTCTTCTAATATCTCTTTAAATAGATAAAATTGATCTATCATTTTAAGTACAAACAATTTAATTTGATGGATAGCTTAACTCTCTAAAAAAATTTTTTTGTCAAAATTTATTAATTATACCTTAAATGAAAAGGTTTTTATTTAGCACTAGTCGTGCAACTATAAAGTTACAACTTTAAATACTCATTCAGAAAAAGCTAGGTTGAAAAAATATAAAATTTGGTCACTAACTTTTAATTAGTTTAAAAATTATTGAAGCAAAGCAATGAAATCACCTTTGTTAACATTTTAATTCCCCATATTGTTAAATGTTGAGCTACAAAACAATAAATTCAGATAATTGTCCAAAATTATCTAAAGTTTCATCCTATGAAGTTTGGTTAAAAAATTCGCTTTTGTTTAAAACTTATTTACTTAAAACAAAGGACCGAAAGCTTCATTGAAACCGTACACTTTACAAAATATACTGTAGCTTAAATTTAACATTAAACGTTTAGCTACAACGTTAAAATTTAATAATCTAAAGAAACGTATTAAAAATTACTATCATTTTTCGAATATCAAGTATGGTTAAAAATCTTCAATTGGTAAAAAAGATATTCACTGTACGGAATAAAAGTATTTTTATCAATTAAACAGTTAATGGATGACCTATAAAACTACAGTTACAGATAACTGTCTTAAATTACTTTTTATATTACTGCCTCAAATTTGGTTAAGAAATATTAATTGGTTAAAATTTTATTGGCGAAAAATCGAGCCAAAAAATTGCACGAGTGCTAACAATTACCTAAATATCTTTACCATGGCTGTAAACGTTGACCTTCAAAACTCAAATTTTTGGCTTTTTTTACGAATTAGTTAAGGTTTTAACATGTAAAGTTTGGATGAAATATTTCAAGCGGTTTGGGCGTTATTCGTGAAAAACCGACGAAACGAAGCTAATATAGACCTAACCGTTTATGAAATATCTTTATTTTGGCATTAATCGTTGAGCTACAAAGTTGTAAATTCACATTTATTTTAAATAGTAGCAATATGTTTATTGTTTGAAATTTGGTAAGAAACTATCAAGCGGTTGAAAAGATATTCGAGAAAAGTAAATTAAAAAACTTGAGTGTATCGAGAACTCATATTCGAGCTTTGTGTCAGATGCTTCAGTATAGTGGTCTAAGTGCCTTTTTTTACGAAACTCAAAATATAATTAAAATAATTAAATTTACTTAGAATAATAGTAAATAATACGTTTTTTTAAGTGGTTACTGAAAATTTCAGCTCTTTAACGCTTTTAATTCGGCTTATTATTCGAAAAATTTAAAATCGCGCAAATTTTTCAAAAGCTGAAAATTCAAAATTTTGACTTTCAAAAATTTTTTTTTTCGATCAATTCTTTTATGTTTGTCTATCTGAACATATTAAAGTAAAAACCGCATTTTAATTAAACTCTCCGCACTCAGAACTACTACGTCGTCTAATGGCAATCTGTAATCCGAGTAGGATTATAATAATAATAATAATAATAATAATAATAATAATAATAATAATAATAATAATAATAATAATAATAATAATAATAATAATAATAATAATAATAATAATAATAATAATAATAATAATAATAATAATAATAATAATAATAATAATAATAATAATAATAATAATAATAATAATAATAATGTTTGACAATATTTAGAGTGGCGTAAATCCTAAAGGGCTTCAAGGCCACTGAAGGGTTCTTTGCAGAGGCAGCCATTTATAGGTGCCTACCCCTTTAGCAATGCGAGTAAACTCCTTGCTTAAGGGAGTTACGCTGGTGACGCCGGTGAGGCTTGAAATGCCGAACTAATGATCGACAGGGGAACGCTCTACCGCTCTGCCACCAGCGCCTCGAATAATATCTATAATAGTGAAATATGTGTAAATGTCAGAGTTGGCCAATGTGAGCAGTTATTACATTTTTATTTAAAGTGATATATAGAAACTTATCAAGTTCTTGAGAAAATGTCTTCTTTGTTCTGCAGGGTTTTGATGCTTGTTAAAATAGCTCTAGTATCTTTCCTTCAGTTACATGTCTATTATTGTTGTAACAAGTTCTTCTGCACATGAGGATATTGCTAAGCATTGCCTCAATGTCAAAACTGTTTGCATGTGTGTTATAATAAACAGCAAACAATTTGACTATGATATGATGTGATGTGCATTATTTATCTACAAAATCCTCATAATCTACACTTCCCAGTTTAATTCAGCCAGCATGACAAAAGTTGCTAACAGTGTCTCTGAATTGAATTAAAATTTAACAATGTTTAAAGTGGTGTTAGTCAGTGTTTAGTGTTTAGAATGTCTCTTCGGAAGCACTAAAGTGTCACAGCCAATGTAACAGCAGTTGGCAAACCATTCTCAGTCTGGCAACCCCGAACCTTCTGTCTACAGCACTCTTGATATGTGTGGTGGACACAAGAAGTAAAGTCGTGGATGAAGATCTGACTTCTACTCGACTGAATTGTGCTCAATATAATAATTTTTGAAGCTAGATAACAGTTATTATTATAATCTTATATATAAAAATGAAATGTTTGTTTGTTTGTCCGGAAATAAAATGTAAACGCCAGACCAGATTTAATTGAAATTTGGCACACTTATGTAACCTATTCAAGCGGTGGTTCCTGTAAAATGTTAAATAAATTGGTTTCTCCTTTGATGTTTTATGGACAAAAAACGTTTTGGTCAGCGGTAGTAAGTTGGAGTAAATTTTTTTTCTACAAAATAAAAATAAATTAATTTATAGTTAAATTTTACAAAATATTTTTAATTTTTTTTCTTAAGTTTTAAAGGTTTTAAATATAAATATTAAATTAAATAAATATGTGTGTTGTTTAGTGCCGCCCATAGATATCTATGGTGTCGCCGGATGCGAATATACAAACAGCCTCGGAAACTTCCACTTGCTTATTAATTAGTGTGCTATATATAGAACAGCACTGGCGATGTTAATTCTGCACTAGTCGTCATTGGAAATGCCAATCACGTGCTTAGTGTATTTTTGAAATGTTTACACTGCGCTCAACTGCTCTGCACTAAATTTTTTCTCCGAAACACTTGTCATTAAAGTTAAAGTTCACTAAAACTTGGGTTTTCAAATTTTGCAGACGACTCAAAACTATGTTCGAGGGTCCCCAACAAAGAAGCCAAAGTATGGCTAAGAAATGAGTTATCTTGAACTTCTACTCATCTACTCTAATGGTTTACTCAAGTTTACTGTTACTGTTTAAGCCACTAAGCTGACAGCCAAGCTACTGAAAAATCTCTGCTTAAGGGTCACTTTCAACTTTTGAAGATAATTATATCCATAAACTTTTTCTTAAAATTATTTTTTTGGGTAGGGACTCTAGTCTATATACACCATTGATATATACTATCAATGATATACACAGTATTCTAGATGAGGTTTGACCATAATCAATCCAGTACCACTAGTAAACGCTTGAACCTTGCTTAGTTAAGTAGTTTTTTTAAATCCATCAACAGCTTCAAAATAATGCTTTGAAAGATTGGATTTCAACTTTATTTTGTAGTGGTTGTCACACTGAACCACTTTAAACCATGTTATGTTAAATTTCATTCTGTAGCTATTCTATCTAAACCACTTGAAATCTTGTTATGCTATATTCTTGTTTTAAGCTAAACACATCTATAACCTGTTTAACACAGTAATAGTTATTTAAAGTTTTACTTTGAAATGAATCGATTTAGAAATGTTCCTAATTTCAAAGGAATTCTGAAGACATAGACAATGAAGCACTGCTTTATATTTCCTTGTCATAATTTTCAAAATGAAGATAGAAACAATATAACATTTATAAAACAACTTATACCACTCTCCTAAATACTTGATATGTAAACATGACAAATATGAGAAACTTTTAAATGACTATAAAAATGAGAACCCAATAAAAAACATTGCACAAAAAACAGTAAAGATTCAAAACAAAGTTATTACACTAATAGAACTTATGCAATACTTGATATATATATATACACCACTCTCCTAAATACTTGATATGTAAGCATGACAAATATGACAAACTTTTAAATGACTATAAAAATGAGAACCCAATAAAAAAATTGCACAAAAAACAGTAAAGAACCAAAGAAAGTTATTACACTAATAGAACAACTTATGCAATATTGGATATATATATATATACATATATATATATATATATTTAATTTTTTCCAATACTCTAAATCGGTTTAAAAATAATTTATTCCCAAACACAAACTCCATAATCTTATAGGCTAATAGTTTTTGATAATTCTATTGTTGATGCAACTATAAATAAATTTATGTCACGTATTACTGATAAAAAACATGTTTCAAAACCTAATACCAATAACTCATCAAATTCCTGTATAATTCCATTATATTATGCTAATCAGATGTCTAATAATTATAAAATAGATGAAAAAGTGTTGAAAAACATTGTGTATGATAATATTAAGGTTGTAAATAAAGATAATACACTCAAGTTACACATCTATTATAATAATGGAAAAACTCATAATCTTTTAATTAAAAATAGTATAAATAATGTTTCTAGCCCTGTAGCACAAACCAACCTAGTGTACCAATTTTCGTGTCCGTTTCCACATGGTCAGGTGGAAAAATACATTGGTCATACTAGAACTACTCTGTCTCGTAGATTGACTATGCATTGTCAAAGTGGTGCCATATACCAACATATGTCAACACAACATTCAATCAAACCATCACATAAATTTCTAATTGATAACACCAGTATACTAATGAAAGAAAATCAACCCATTAAGTTAAAATTAAAAGAAGCTTTAGCTATTAATAAATGTAAGCCTTTAATTAATAAACAATGGTATTCTTTTGATTTAACTCTTAAACTTTTTGGTTCTCTAAATAGTAATAAAACTAATAATAATAATAATAATAAATGTTTTAACTCATTTACAACTTCTGTTAAAAATATGCATGTTAATAGTGCCAATGTTTCTTCAGGTATTTCTTCGTTGAATGAATGTTTTGTACCAGACGTTTGTGTTTCAAAGGTTATAGATAATGTATGTGATTCTTCTTCCAGTCACGTCCTTGAAGTTGACTGTAATTCCGTTGTTAAAGGCTTTACTAACTGATCTTAATTATTTAGTTATTACTGTTATTATTATAATTATTTTAATTTAAATATTTTTTATGTTGTTACAATTGTATATAATGAATTTAAATTTTATTTAAATTGTATTTTAATTCCTTTCAATTAGTTGTATCTTTTACCATTTAGTCACTGCATTTTATTTTAAAAAGTTAAACGGCTCTGATGATGGCAAAAAATTGCCGAAATAGATCTATTAGCCTATAAGATTATGGAGTTTGTGTTTGGGAATAAATTATTTTTAAACCGATTTAGAGTATTGGAAAAAATTAAAAATAAAATCGATTCAGCCAAGTGCGCCACTTTTTTCAATCAAGTTTGCCTAAAAGAACATATAGCGCCGAAGTATTCAAAAAAAAAAAAAAAAAAAAAAAAAAAAAAAAAAAATATATATATATATATATATATATATATATATATATATATATATATATATATATATATACAATCATGAAAAACATACGTAACTTTCAAACGACTATGGAATTTAGAATTTTTTTTGAAACCAGTAAAGAACAAACACGCAAATAAAACCAATAATAGAACACTAATAGAACAATATTTTGTTTGCACAAAAAACAATAAAGAACACTAAAAGAAAAACAAAATGCTGCATCACTTTTTAAAATGAGTTTTTCCAAGTCCAATATTTCTATTTACACATTCAGACAAGTTATGACGAGCAGGTGCAAGCAGGCGTCTCCTTGGCATGCTGTAATCGTGAAGATTATCGCGAAGAATTGCCAATTTTCTGGGACGGCCTGGTTCCCCTGGAGCACTTCCTCGCAACACTTTTCTTCGGCGAGCCAAGGCAGTTGATTGAATAGAAATTGTACTGCGTTTCGCTGAGGCGTTGCCACCTCCACAATATTTTCCCAGTGTGTGCAGTACACTCGCAGCAGCATTCGCAGTTGCCACTGTTTTTAAAGTTTTTATGGCAGAGCAAACAGCTGGAAAAAATTGCTCTTTGTTTCTTTTTCCATGACTGAAAATGCGTTCCTCACACATCCTGTAGAATTCTTTTACAGCACTTTCATATTGCTCGTCTGGAATCTGAAGGCCTGCAGATTCAAGGTTTGAGTTCTCATGATCTGGGATTGAGTTTTCACAATTAGAGAATGTATGACGATGCAAGCTATCTAGCCATCCATCAACAGGTCGATGTCCACAGGCAACCACAAACATTAATTCCCTAAGATCACTAGCATGGTAATTGTGACCAGCATGTGGTTGCATGGACAAGACATAGTAGATGTGCTTGCACATTTTGCCTGTACAGCCAGCAAAACATGTGCAGATGAATGTTGCTAGATTAACCTCTGTTCCTGCAAACATTAATTTTTTTGTCCATGCAAAAAGAATTGGTCGATCTGAACGTTCAATTTTGTGAGAGCTAAGCAACAGCCATCGCCAAACTGCTTGCAAAATGTGAAACTGACAAAGATACTGCTCACACCTGGAAATTGAAATGATTTTACTATATGTTTTTCTTACCTTTATTAATACAATAAAGCAGAAAAAACCTACCAAATCTTACTCCCCATAATTAATTTCTGTTAGAAATGATTTATTAAACAAATTAAACAAAGTGATATAACACTTACTGTGGCCAAGCATTCATAAGTGCTGCTTGTTCAGAGGTGCTATCGTCTGTCATAACAAACTCTGGCCCAACACTTTTACCACGATTATAAAAACTGTCTTCTGGCAAGACTTTCTTCATTAGTGTGAACAAACTAGTCAAAATTTCTTTACTCTCAGAAGGTGTAATCCCTACAGCCAGAGGCAATGCTAAAAGCAAAAACAAGCAAATCATTGTCATGCAACAGTAGCTTAATATTCATCTATAACATACTACTTGTGTTTTTTTATAAAAAACTAGGATGAATCTAAAGGTACCTCCAGCTTTGCTGTGCGTCATCAGAAGAAAGATTCGAAAGATTCCATGCCACCAGACGAATCAACAAACATGAGTTCTCCAGATTCTTTAATATATTTATGAACTCTTTTCATAAATGGTGTACATATTGCAAGAACTTTAGAACTCTGACAATCTTCTGATGCCACGCATACTTCACCAAACTCATCATTTATCTTTTCAACAAATTCATTAAGTCTGTCATTATTTCCATGTTCTCCATATTCTTTTTTAAACAGTTTTGTGAAAACATAATGACAGTGACGGTAGTCTGGACAGATGGATCGATCTGCCAGCTTTACTTCGAGTTGATCTTCATCAGCCAGATTGTCTTCAATTTCCATTTTTATATATTCTAACGCAGTGCTGGGGCTATGACCATCATGAAACAAACTCTCGAGTTTTGAATCCACTTCCAGTAGGACCCTTTGATGCCTTAAGACATCAGCAGCAAAAAGAGGATGATTGTGGGCCCACAGGAGAGTTATTTCACAGGGATATTGTGAGTCATAAACAATTGTTCGTGGTCGTTTCTGAGGAGGTCGTATCTTGACTCTCAAGCTGGTATTACACCCGGTGTGTCTACGAACCCCTAACTTACCATTTCTAACATTATGTATACAATGCATTGTTCGGTTCAACAGAAGCTTTCTTCCAGAACACTTTTGGCTGTTTCGAATATTAAACTGCACTCTGCTCTTTTTATGAAATTCAGTCAACCAGGTATCAAATTCATTTTCATCTTTCAAGTTGACATGAAATGTGGATTCAAATGACAACTCTTCATGACTGTTAAATGAAATGACTTTATATTGGAACTGAGCTTCGGTTGGAAGGACCTGAATAGATAAAAACTTAACATTCAAGTTCTATTGTTTCAAGTTATGATTAATTTCAATATCGATGAGCAAGAATAAATATACAGCACTTTACCATTTTTTATAAGATAAAAAACTTGCACATCTATTGTCTCCTGCTATTTACCCTGGCCTAAGGTCAAGAAAGAAAGGCAAAGAGGGAAAATGGTAAGGAGATCGTTATGTTGTGCATTTAACTATAACATGGCTGTTAATTTTGCCAACCATACCAGTTTTCTAGGCCCTATTGTTGCTACTTACCTTTGAAAGTGGTTCTGGGAAGTCCACTTGTTTGATCTGAGCTTGCAGTTGCTCACTTGTACCACCAGCTGCTTCTGACTGATGTGCCTGTAATATTGTTTATCACTGGTATCAACATTTTTAGTTGAGCTTAATGACAAATTATATCAATAGGCGTCATAGGCTTGCTGTTATTGCTGATACTTACTTTTGAAAGTGGTTCTGGGGAAAGAGTAGCAGCTGACACTTCAAAGTTAGGATCAACTTCTGGCTGACATGGCTGTGCAATATTGTGTATTATAAAATTAATTGTTGAGAGTATTTGACGCAAGAAACTTATCAGCATTGGAACAGATATAATAACAATTATAATAACCGAAACACAAACCAACGGCTTTTTCTTTAACAGCTTCAATCGAAGACGATTTCGCACGTTGTTATTAATACTATTCATTTTTTTAATCGAAGGCGAAGCAATGAAAAACAAAACCGAACCCACTCAAACAAAAATTTTTGGCGGGTTTCGGGAAGCTCAGTCTAATATATAGCACACTCTAATTAGTATGCATGTGGAAGCGTTCACGACTTAAATTAGGTGAAACTTTCACTCAGTCTATATATAGCACACTAATTAATATGCAAGTGGAAGTTTCCGAGGCGGATTGTATATTCGCCCGCCGATACCTTTGTTTTGATTTCATAGAGCTCATTCTCTTCCGAACCTCCGATACGACAGCTCTGCTATCGGTAAACTTTATATTTGATTTTAGCAACTTATCTTTTAAATCTAGATAACTTTGGTTTTCAGGACTAATCAATAAATTGCAGCTTGAATTTCTTTTATTTAGAGATATTTTGTGCTTCACAAAAATAGTTCCATACTTAACAAATTAAAATTAAATCAAATTTGAAATTCATTGTTGATATCCCCCATTCAAAAGTAAGTGGTAAAGCTTTGGTAATTTGTTTTTAGTTTTTAAAATCATGATTTACTGTGTATCTTTCAATTTGTTTCGTTTGTTGCATTGTTTAATTATGTTATATTATTAATTATTATAAGATTATCATTATGCTCTAACATTTTGTGTTTTACAAAAAGGAGTTGCAGATTGGAAAAATAAATTTAAATTCATTGTTCATATTTATCGTTCAAGGCTTCTGACTTCAATTGTTCCTTATCTAATATTGTTCATCATGGTTTCCTAAACTGACGAGCTTGCTATCAGTCTATTGGTAAATGAGAAATTTGTTTGGGCAGGTAAGTTTTTTTTTATGTGATGGCATTACAACCATTATTATTCACGAGTAGTTATGACTATAAGATTATGAATTAATTTATCGGTCTTATTTTATTTCATTTTTTACATTTCAGAGGAAATTAGAAAATTACATGCAACACCAATTTATTGTAAAAGTTTCACTGACTAGCGATTTTTCGAAAAGCAGCTGTTGAACAGTGTGTGATAAATCTATTGTAAGCATTTATAATCTTACAAGTATTTAAAATAAATATAACCTGTTGAGATACATGAGCGGATTCTAACATTATTGCAGCCGTTAACTAATAAATTCTTTTTTTTTCAGCTTTAGTCAATCATAATAAGCCTTTGCAGAAGATCACACTTGCAGAATGGAACCAATACATTAAAGAACATTAATTAAAATTGAGGAAGTTCAGATGTAACTAAACGAGCAAACCAAACAACAAAGTGTTAACGAGAGAACAGATCAATTTTGATGACTGTGCACAGCATTCCGATACAGCCCATCTAAGCCACATTGGGAAGGCTCCAAAATTTAATGGAGGAACGGAAGAGCGAAAAGAAGAGCAAGCTGGAGCGGTAAAGCGTAAAAGCAACCGGGATCGAGAAAAGTAAAAGAGACTGGGGCCGGAAAAGCGACAGTGAGCACAAATGCGACCAGGAGTGAGAAAGAGACCGGGAACGGGAAAGCAAGCAGTTAAGGAAATGGGAGCCAGAGAGAAAACGATAAAAAGCCTTTAAAATCCCCGGGCAATGCCGGGTAACCCAGCTAGTTATTTAATAAGTTGAAACTTATACTTTGTTTTTAGAATTAAAATTTATGTTATTCTAAAAACCAGTGTTTGATAAATTTCTTGTCTAAGATGTTTGAGCATGATCTTCCTTTAAAAAGTGGTACGATTCCCATAACCGGCACCCCCTTCAGCTATTTTCAAATAAGGTTGTGTTTTCAGGTTGCATTGCTTTTTACATACTGGAGAATTTCGAAAACGTAGACTAGTTGAGTGTACATAATCGTTTATACAGAGGAGTTAAACTAGTTTAAGCATTTGATAATCAACATTCTTCGGGCAGCTCCATAAGCAAACGGAAAATAAAAGTTTCGTTAAAAAATATGGAAATAAATAACTAAACTGTTTTATGAGCATTTGAGCGTAAGAAGTTTAAATTTCGTAGAAATAATTTGTAAATTAAGCGACACTTTTTACGCAGAAATAGAAAAAGCTGGCTTTTGATTGGTTGGCGTTAATAAACAGATTCGCGAGTTTTGAGCAACTTCTTTTGCTAATAACTTTTTTTAGGGACCGACCTGTGTCTGGTATCTCTTTCCAGCTCTTAGTTATAACAAATACTATAGTTTAATGTACTTATGGCTTGTCTATTAAAATTTCCGAACCAAAAGCTAAATCTACCAGACTACTAGCTAAACCATAGCGGAGCGATTTTCTTGCGGTGATCTGCAGCGCGTTTTGTCTGTGTGACTCATATATATAGAATCTATTCTATATATAGAACCATATATATAGAATCTATTCTAAATATATGGTGTGACTGCCAAATCTTTTGCATGTGTTACCGAATAACTATCATAATGACCGTAGTAAAAAATGTTAAAAATACCGAATAACTAAATAAAAAATTTTATTTTCAAGTAAAATAGTTAAATTTAATTAAAACCCCCTAATTGTTCGTATATCATGCGACGACCGACGTAAACACGACGGCTGCATTGGTACGTTAATACTATTGCCACTGCGGTACGCGATCTTTGATTCGCTATATCTTTATTAATTTTATTTTTTTAACACTATATGGTATATTCAAACTCAGAATTGGTACCTTTATATAAAATATTAATGAATTTTAAAAATAATTATTTTGAAATTTTTGTGTTACTACCTAGGATAGGGTTTAGGGGTAGGGGTAGGGTTAGGGTTAGAGTTCGGGTTAGGGTTAGAGCTAGGGATAGGGTTAGGGTTAGTAGCAATTTTACCGATTGCAATCACGTCGAACCGCCGGGGCAATAGCAGCGACCTAATTGAGAGTGGTAACATGGCGGCAAACTGGCGACATTTCTATTGAAATAATGGGCTAAGCGCAATCTAGTTATATTATAGAGATCAGTGTTTGAAAAGAAAAATACTAATCTTTTTTTCTACGCTCTCTAAGATTTGATCACCACAGACAAACAAGCCAACAGAGAGACGAGTGACGTTAAATAAAAGCATTTAAAAAATGTAAGCATTCTACAGAAAATATCAACAACAATTCAGCAAACTAAAACTGACGAACTGTTACAAAAATAACATCGATGCCTCTGCACCTGCGCTGCGCTCTGTACAAACTGCACTGCATTGTTCTTACATTGCCCTACGGCCTAGGTCAATCCAAAGGTCTACCGCCTTCTGATTTCGCTCTGTACGAGAACAGTGCATTAGCTCCACTCGTGGCTTGCCACATCATTTACTTTTTACATTTTTTTCTTCCTACTTTTGCCGCCCATCAAATGTGCCGTTCCTTTCTAGGTCGGGGTCTTGATGGCCTAGTGGTAAATACGGCACTGGGTCTGGCTACAAACAGAAAGAAATTGCAAGCCATGTTAGAGTGTGTACAAAATTAATCTCAATTTTTTAGAAAAAATTTCTAAGGAGGACAGGGGCCCCTTCTAGATCCGTCACTGTCTTCATAAAATGTTTGAAAGATGTATATTTGTATATGCTATATAGATAACGTGTGTGAAGTTAGCCTCGAGGCTGGCAATGCTAATTAAAAAAAAAAAAAAAATTGCTTGCACTGGGGCTATGCTATACATTGTTGGATGGGGTATAAAAAATGAAATCGAATGGTATATATGGATTGTCTTCGGTTCAACAAATAAAAAAGTTATAAGCGAAAAACGACGATTTTCCGCCGAAAATTGCATAAAACATAAAATCAACCTTGGCTCTTCTTTGAGAAAATCGATCTTTTTTTAAACTTCTGCACTGGGTATATCCGAGACGCTTGTTTTTAATATATTATAGAGATCAGTGAGCTAGACTCGATTGTCCAATCGCAGCGTCTGTTTATGTTTCGCTTTCTCGGTTTCTTTGGTATACGGTCCGACGTTTTATTCGATAACTTTTTTATTTATTAACTTTGAGAAGCGAAAGTTATATTGTTGGATTTGATATTGAATTATCTAAAAACAAGCGTCTCGGATATACCCAGTGCAGAAGTTTAAAAAAAGATCGATTTTCTCAAAGAAGAGCCAAGGTTGATTTTATGCAATTTTCGGCGGAAAATCGTCGTTTTTCGCTTATAACTTTTTTATTTGTTGAACCGAAGACAATCCAAATATACCATTCGATTTCATTTTTTATACCCCATCCAACAATGTATAGCATAGCCCCAGTGCAAGCAATTTTTTTTTTTTTTTAATTAGCATTGCCAGCCTCGAGGCTAACTTCACACGCATTATAGATAAATACATTTTGTGCACAAATAATCCGTTTTGTCGTTAAATTCTGTCAATGTAACGACATTTTTTCGTGGGTAAGCATCAGTCTCTCATCAACGCTAGTTCATTAAATGTTATTAAACTTATATCATCTAAATCTAAAAAATGAATTAAAGTATTTAGCTGCTCCAGAAGAATTATATTGGACAAAATGAATTTTTACATGAAATGTCAGTAGTTTATTATAACACTAAGCAGCAATAAAAAATAACAGCATAAATTAAGAGGCACACCAAAAGCTTTCCTTTGTACAACTAAAATTGATTTGATTTTGTCTACAAAGGAAAGAGAGCTGCAGAATAAGCCATGACACTGTTGCAAATAATAAGACAAATTTCAAGTGGGACAATAAAACTTCTAAAATATGTCTACTTTCTCGATGTGAAAACAACAAATGAAATGTACTTTTGATAAATTTTAGAATTAAATTTTTGATTGATCAAAAACAAAAGAATAATTTACAAAATATCTCAGTGGGAATAGTTGGAAGAAAATTGTTAGAAGCAAATAGTACATATATTTGCTATCTTGTAGCCTGTGTAGCATTCAGCAGACATAACACACAAACCTGGATACAGTAACATAATTACGAGTACAATTCTATGTAATTAATAACATTATCTGACAGCATTGAATTTGCTGAATAGAAAAAGTTAAATGTCAGATTGTAAATGGTCACGATTGATCAAAACCATCTTCTCCTTTCTTATCCATTATTGAACAACAATATGGAAAGGACTGCCGGGAATGTGCTGCTCTCCCCATTTCACGACTAAAACATAATCTCCTTTTTCTCCTGGGCGATAAATAACTGTATACTGGCCATCTCCAGAATGTTTCACTGAAACTTCTTCACAAGGCAATTCTGGTCCCATGACACCCACCAACAGCATATTGCGACCTGAAAATTTAAGTCTTCAATGAAGCATGATTGAGTAGATAAACACATTTAAATTAACAACATAGTTTATACAAATTCAAAGCATTCATTTAGTTTAGACCATTGTGGTAAACTGTATGATACTCTCACACCGCATTGTTCCTTCAATCAATCAATCAATATGAAATTATATAGTGCATTTTTGTAAATTCGAAGACATGCTTTGATAAATTAACTAGATAAAAATGTTTTTAAACCATTTCTTCTATATATTAATCAAGAAATCCATGCCAAACAATTAACTACAAGAACACAGCATTCAGTAGAGAAAGTTAATAAGGTCTTTGTTAAAAAATTATCAAGTGTTGTTTGTGTGTTACTGTTGAATGTCATAGAACCAGCAGTACCATTAGCAACTTGTTCTTCACAACCTTGATATAAACTATAACAAACTATACCAATGGTAGTTAACAATCATTAAAAAATTATGAAATAACCAACACATCCAACAAAACCAACTTAATTATAATAGATTGAATTTTCAGTTTTATAATAAATGATAAAAACTACATGCATTTCTGTAGTTATATGCTATTGAAATATTTTTTTAACTATGTCCGATTTATTATTATATCTGATTTAACTTTAAAAAGAATATACTCTATTGATTTTTTATGTCTAAATGGCAATGTTAAATTTGCACATATAAAGTTTAATCAATTTAACTGCCTTCATAAGAACTCTACATCAAATAGAATAAACATTTTACCAGCTCTAGATGTATCCACAGTAAACATTGCCTCTTTGTTGGCATCTGCCCTTTGCAAACCAGCCCCTCCGCACTGAATTTTGGTTGCATCTGAGTTGTAGAGAGCATCAGGAGCAGAATACATCTGCATCGTTGTTGATTTCGTGACAGTCTCAACGACAACCTTTGATTGCTCATTCCAAGATCCTGCTTTGCCTGAGCCTTGAATTATAAAATATTTAATCTGGGTAAATAAAAACAAATATATATCAATTATATGATATTATTTATAATATTTATATAAAAACTAGCTGACACAGCAAACGTTGTTTTGCCTTTTAAATTATTTCGGTTTTTTACTAAGAGTTTAATGTACAAAATTCTGACAATTTAAAAAAATCAATCTCGAAAAGCAATCGAGTGTACAATGACCGGGGTTTTTGAAAGCTTTTCTATCGTTCTTCTCTCTTGCTCCCGTTTTCTTCCCCGCTTCTTCTACCGTTCCCGTTTGCTTTCCCGTTCCCGTTTACTATCTCGTTTCCGCTTGTTTTAACGTTCCGCTTGCTCTCCCGTCAATTATTCCTTAATGTAAAGTTTTATTTGGCAAGTGATGGCAACTAATTGATATTTGATGAAAGTAATTTAGGTTATGACATTTGATTAAGTTACTTTTAAAGGAAACGGTACATTTAGAACAAAGATAAAAAATAACACACACACACACACACACACACACACACACACATACATACATATATATATATATATATATATATATATATATATATATATATATATATATATATATATATTTATATTTTCTGTCTACCTGTGTCATTACCGATTTGTAAACATCCGCTTTTATAATATTTACATTTGAACAAGTTTCGAGCCGCTTGTCGAAATCTCAAACCATTAGTAAGTATTTATGTATATATCTACTGGTACTTATTTTATTTAAAGTGTATATATATATATATATATATATATATATATATATATATATATATATATATGTCTCAACTTCAGACTCGAACCCACGACTGTCGGATCGGCAACACCGCCTCGCATCATGCCAACTACCTTACCATCTGCGCCACTTCCACCGTCAAAAAACAGTGGTTGTTAAGCGCTTTTGTTGGGGTATGTTGAACACAACACTCGACTGTGAATGGGTACGAATCAATGCTCGATAGTATTATAAGTTGTACGGCGTACAATCCGTCACTAGCTAATTTAATAACTATCGAAGATATATGTTTTATGATATATATTATAAGGAAACATAGCGTTGATATGTTTTTACGAGCCACATATATCAGAAACTTGGATGGCGTACAATCCACCACGAAATAACGCGAATATACATGTCTCAACTTCAGACTCGAACCCACGACTGTCGGATCGGCAACACCGCCTCGCATCATGCCAACTACCTTACCATCTGCGCCACTTCCACCGTCAAAAAACAGTGGTTGTTAAGCGCTTTTGTTGGGGTATGTTGAACACAACACTCGACTGTGAATGGGTACGAATCAATGCTCGATAGTATTATAAGTTGTACGGCGTACAATCCGTCACTAGCTAATTTAATAACTATCGAAGATATATGTTTTATGATATATATTATAAGGAAACATAGCGTTGATATGTTTTTACGAGCCACATATATCAGAAACTTGGATGGCGTACAATCCACCACGAAATAACGCGAATATACATGTCTCAACTTCAGACTCGAACCCACGACTGTCGGATCGGCAACACCGCCTCGCATCATGCCAACTACCTTACCATCTGCGCCACTTCCACCGTCAAAAAACAGTGGTTGTTAAGCGCTTTTGTTGGGGTATGTTGAACACAACACTCGACTGTGAATGGGTACGAATCAATGCTCGATAGTATTATAAGTTGTACGGCGTACAATCCGTCACTAGCTAATTTAATAACTATCGAAGATATATGTTTTATGATATATATTATAAGGAAACATAGCGTTGATATGTTTTTACGAGCCACATATATCAGAAACTTGGATGGCGTACAATCCACCACGAAATAACGCGAATATACATGTCTCAACTTCAGACTCGAACCCACGACTGTCGGATCGGCAACACCGCCTCGCATCATGCCAACTACCTTACCATCTGCGCCACTTCCACCGTCAAAAAACAGTGGTTGTTAAGCGCTTTTGTTGGGGTATGTTGAACACAACACTCGACTGTGAATGGGTACGAATCAATGCTCGATAGTATTATAAGTTGTACGGCGTACAATCCGTCACTAGCTAATTTAATAACTATCGAAGATATATGTTTTATGATATATATTATAAGGAAACATAGCGTTGATATGTTTTTACGAGCCACATATATCAGAAACTTGGATGGCGTACAATCCACCACGAAATAACGCGAATATACATGTCTCAACTTCAGACTCGAACCCACGACTGTCGGATCGGCAACACCGCCTCGCATCATGCCAACTACCTTACCATCTGCGCCACTTCCACCGTCAAAAAACAGTGGTTGTTAAGCGCTTTTGTTGGGGTATGTTGAACACAACACTCGACTGTGAATGGGTACGAATCAATGCTCGATAGTATTATAAGTTGTACGGCGTACAATCCGTCACTAGCTAATTTAATAACTATCGAAGATATATGTTTTATGATATATATTATAAGGAAACATAGCGTTGATATGCGCTTAACAACCACTGTTTTTTGACGGTGGAAGTGGCGCAGATGGTAAGGTAGTTGGCATGATGCGAGGCGGTGTTGCCGATCCGACAGTCGTGGGTTCGAGTCTGAAGTTGAGACATGTATATTCGCGTTATTTCGTGGTGGATTGTACGCCATCCAAGTTTCTGATATATGTGGCTCGTAAAAACATATCAACGCTATGTTTCCTTATAATATATATATATATATATATATATATATGTCTCTCTATCTGTTGCATTTTCTTATAAAAAGAACATAATTTCACCTCATTGTTTTTCCAAAATAACATTTTAAAATAATTTTAAAAAAATATTCTAAACAGCCTAGGACCTATCCTCAGAAATACCAAATGTACACAAAAAATTTCATAACAATCGGCTCAGCCGTTTCGGAGGAGTTCAATTTCAAACACTACGACACGAGATTTATATATATATATAGATAACAAAAGTCTGCAAGTTCAATAAAACATAAACAAATGAGACTTGCCTGTAATGTTGGCCTTGAATGGACTACCAGGTACATGGGAAGATCCACCATATTTGACTGAGATTAAATACTCCCCAGGAGCCGAAGGTAAATATGAAAATTCATATCCATTAGTGACTTCCACGCAGTTCAATTGAGCTTTTGATGGACCATCAATAGTAACAGCAAGGGCGCCTGAGCCAGCCTTAGTTGTGTCCACAATAAATTTTGAAATTTGTCCTTGAAAAATTCAAAGTATGTTTGAAATATTTTAAAAATAAAACTAAAACTTCAGAAGACTCCAATTTTATGGTACGAGCTTAGTTACCCAGCATTGTTTGTGTTTTTTCTTTCTCTAGCTTTCAAACAAATTTTTCTATCTGGAAAAACTTAATTAACTACATTAAAAAGTTTTTGGAAAAATAAATTCCATTATTTATTTACGTGGGGTACCCAGCGTTGCCCAGGTTTTAGAGGATTTTCTACCGTTTTTCTCTCTTACTCCCATTTCCTTCCCCGCTTGCTCTCAAGCTCCTGGTCGCTTTCCCTTTCCTGCTTGCTCTCCTTTTCCTGGTCGCTTTCCCGCTCTCGCTTGCTTTCCCATTCTCACTCGCTCTTTCACTCTCGGTTAATTTTCCTGTTCCCGCTTGCTTTCCCGTTCCCATTAATTTTCCAATTCCCGTTACCGCTCGCTCTCCCGCTCCACTCATTTCGTGACTGATTTAAATCTTTTTTTCACCAATCGTGTTTCATCAACCGAGATCTTACTTCTGTTTTTGCTACAATATCGTACATCGTAAAGGGAAAGCGACAGGGAACGGAAAACGACCGGGAGCGCAAGCGGGGAAGGAAACGGGAGCGGGAAAGACAAACATTAGAAAAACCTCTAAAAACCCCGAGTAACGACGGTTACCCCGCTAGTTATTAATATTATTTCAGTACAAACAATAAAAAGCCATAAAAAACAGATTTTTTTCAGAAATCCCTTATATTTCTGGATTTCCTGGACTTTCATTTATTTCAAAAAAAAATTTTAAATGACATTTTTTTGAATTTATATATGTTAACATTTATTTGAGTGCTTTTGATTTCTTTTAAAAAAGTTAATTTTTATTTTTAATTAAAAAATTGTTTTTTCAAAAAATTTTCAAACTTTAATAGAATGCATTGTCATGAGAAGTGAGCTTATATTTCAAATTTCAGCTCAATTGGATAGCTGGAAGTTAGTTAATTTTCACTTACAAGGTTTGCAAACATTTGAGCAAACAAGATCGGAGTAAAGTTAATATAAGGGATTTAAAAAAGGTCAATAAATTCAACTAACTCTACTAATCTGCTAAAAACTGTAACAAAAATTCAGATTTTGAATTAATAAATCTTGACCAGGTGGATATGTTAAAACTTATAAATCGAACACCAAATTGAAAAAAAAACTTTTTGTACTGTAACATGTTTTGGACTGCCCCCCCCATTCACTAATCCTGTGTCGTCCCCGGTGTGTGTGTGGAAGCCTATCTCTTAATTATTAATTAGGAAGCCTATCTTTTAATTAATAATTAGGAAGCCTATCTTTTAATTATTAACTAGGAAGCCTATCTTTTAATTATTAATTAGAAGCCTATCTCTTAATTATTAATTAGGAAGCCTATCTCTTAATTATTAATTAGGAAGCCTATCTCTTAAATATTAATTAGGAAGCCTATCTCTTAATTATTGGGTAGATTCAAAGAGGTGTTATTTTATTATTTTACAATTATGTAGCCTGAATGTTTAAAAAGCACAGGTGCTTGTGCTGACCAAAACCTAGAAATAATGATTTCGTCTACCTGATCTCTAATTTGACCGCAATAGAAATTTCATAATTAACGCTCTTCACTGAACATCAAAATAAAAAACACTGATAATAATCCACTTATAGAACAATGCAATATCGATTAATTGAGAACCTTCTATAATTCACATAAGACATCAAATACCTGTCTGTCCTTTCGTCAGTCCCTCCCCATAAACTTTGACGAGAGAAGGATCAGCTTCAACGTTGCCAACGAGTACTTTAAACGGACTTCCTGCAATCGGCACGCCATTTTGACGGACAAAGATTTGATGAACACCATTCTCGTGAGGAACAAAACGAACGGTGCATGTTTCTGCAGAAAATTAACATCTTTATTTTGCAGAAGAAGAAATATTTAAGATCACAAAAAATCAATTGGAATATATAAATGCTCAAACCATTGTCAATTTTTTCAACAATTGCCTGGTCTTCAGCACCAGATGGTGCAGCAATTCGGGCATCCAAAGCTCCTTTGCTTCCAGACATGTCCACTGTGAAAGCTGCAGGCTTGTTTAACTGATACAACAAAATAAAAATCAGGAATATAATAATAATTCAACTGTCAACAAAAAATAAAAAATATTTATAAAAATAATTTGGTTAAATGAAATATTCAACCTGGCACCCATGTTGTTGCAATTCCATGATGTTCAATCTCTTCTCGTTACCGGATGGAGCAACATACACTTTAAAAGGTGAGTCAGGGATGTTCTGGTCATTGTATTTCAAAAGGATCAGGTAATCACCTGTGTTTGCAACAATCAATTAAAACATTATTGAATGATTGAAAGAATATAATGAAACAAAAACAAGAAATACATTACCAGGAGTGTAACAAGTGTATGAAACTTCACAAGATCCATCTCGAGCATCCTTGAAATCAATATCTGCCTTCGAAGGACCTTCCATTGCAATCGATAAACAACCGGCTCCTGCTTCTCTCGTGTAAATGTTAAAGTGAGCTATGAAAGAATATAAAAAAAAACTTAATTAATCATCAGAGAACACTTTATAACAATAAATAACCATAAACAAAACGGTTTCTTCATAAATTGAACCTGGCTGAGATAAGAAGAAAACTAATAAATAAACTAAAACTTTTCACCTGGAACATCAACCTCAGCTCTTTCCAATCCAGACCCAATGGCCTTCACCTTGTGTGCTCCTCCTCCCATGATTGGTCCAACCGTGAACTGGAAGGGACTTCCTGTAAAGTAAACAAAGGGATGATTGATTGAATGTTGCTCTAATGTTTAAATCTACAGAAGAACAACAAACACAAAAACCAAGTGAAAAGTAAAAAATCCAACCAGGTATATGAAGACCTCTGTGCTTTACACTGACAGTGTGCACACCAAGCTCCTTAGGTACGAAATTGATGCTGTACTGATCTTTTGCTACTTCTTCCACTTCACATTTTTCTGTTGCTCCAGATGGGCTTCTCACGGAAGCATCCAATTCGTGTTTTTTAGTTGCTAATTAAATAGAAACAGATCGGTCTCCATTGATTAAAATTTTTAATCGTTGTAAAAAAATTACAGGTGAATTCAACAATAAAATAGCAACAGAAAAAAGTACTTTAAAAATTACCAGGTATTCTCAGACTGAGCTCACAGTTACTTCCAACTTGAGCGACATCAGCAGGACCTCTTTTATTCAAAACTTCATCAGATTTTATTCCACCCGATGTACCACCAATCTTGACCAAGAATGGACTTCCTATTTGAATAATTCATGATTTAAAAATTTCCATAATTTAAAACTGTCATGCATATGCCTATATACATTTATCGTAAGTGTCCGTCCACCGATTAAGTACAGAACTGCTTCAACAGGATTATACAAATGTGGAAAATATAAATAAACTAAAAGAATTTAACAACAAACCAGGAATATGTTGATCAGCGAACTTGACATTGACGATGTAATTCCCTGGTTCAGTTGGTTTGTACCTGACTGCACAGATACCATCAGATTCTTCAGAACATTCTAGATCAGCTTTGCTGGGGCCTTCAACTGATAGACTCAATCCTCCATAACCTTAAGAATTAAACAAATTCATTGAGGTTAATTTGAGAATGGGGTACATGTTTGCAAAATCAAATCATTGAATGAAAAAGCAAAATCAAAATACCAGCATCTTTGGAATTTATGAAGAACTCATTAATTTCATTGGCCATTCCTTCTTCCAGACCTTTCCCGTAAGCTTTCACTCGACTGACATTGGCAATTTCAGCCTCGGTGACTGTTATTTTGAATGGAGAGTTTGGAACGTGCTTTCCATTCTTCAAAACGTCAACATAATAATCTCCAGCTTCAGTTGGAGTGAAAACGACACCTGCAAAAAAATTTGAGAAATTAAGCAAAATGTAAACTGAAGAATGTAATAATTGCTTAAGAATTCTAGTTTCTCTGTATGCGCACAATGCTATAAATTTTAGCTTTGTCAGTGTTTAAATGTTTTCTTTATGACTCTAATATGACTTCAATTTAGTTAGAATGAAAAACTAAAAAAAAAATCAATTTTTAATCTTTATTAAAATAAATTTTACAAAAAAAATAAATTTAATAAAATGATTGGACCTGTTTGACCATTATCCAATTTTTTGATGACACATGGTTCAACCTTTCCAGATGGATATCTAATGCTGGCCTTCAGGCTGGATAGATCGGTTTCTGTGAGCTTCAAAGGAATGTCACTTGTTCCTCCCAGAGCAGCATGACTCATCAGTGCATCTTTATCTATATCAAAAACAGTTCAATCTTATTTAACCTAAAAGTCATGCATCAAATCACAGCCATTATTAATAAAGATACAATCCAACCAACCAGATGGTGAAATCTTAGCAGTAAATGGCGATCCTTTAATGTGTTTTTCATCAAACAAAATATTGATCTTGTAACTTCCAGGTGCAGTTGGCAAGTAGTCAACTGAACATGTTCCATCACCATTGTCGGCACATTGCATATCTGCCTTCGACGGTCCTTCAACTGCCAGAGACAATCCTCCTGGAACATAATTAATATTCATTTGAATCATAGCCATAATATAATACAAGGAAGTTATGTTTAAAAGGAAACTCAACACACAGTGAAATGTCTTGAAAATTAAATTAAATTTTATTAACCAGCTTCAGCATCTTTGGTGACAATAGTAAAGTGGCATCTTTCTCCACTGACACCGTGTGAAAGACCAGGCCCATGAGCCGTAACAACTCCCGATGAGATGCTGGAAACGTAGAATTCAAACGGGCTCCCGTGGATCGGAACATCGTTGTACAGAACGAAAAGTTTGTGCAGTCCTTCTTCTGATGGTGTGTAAACAACTCCAACAGTTCCATTGTGGTTGTCTGTAACTTGTGGACATTCTCTTCTACCAGATGGGGCAAGTATTTCGGCTGAGAAATTCAACGTGATATTTGAAACTATTATGCAATACAATACACAATAAAAAAACATGTTCAGAGTCTGCTAATTTTTGTGACAGACCCACTACAAATATTATTCACTCTTGAGTGAATAATATTTGTAGTGGGTCTGTCACAAAAATTAGCAGACTCTGAACATGTTTTTTTATTGTGTATTGTATTGCATAATAGTTTCAAATATCACGTTGAATTTCTTGATATAACATATCCACAACCTAATAAAAATACTTATTTAGGCCTATTGTGTTATTACTTATTACATCATGATAATGAATTATTTATGTAACAAACAAACAACAGTAGCTTTAGAAGTTATGTCACACTTATAAAAATCTTGATATAACTATGGCTTAACTGGTGGTACCATTTGAGACTATTTTATTAGGTTGTGGATCCAGTAGATATATCAAAATATCCATGTTGAGAGATATCTATATCTATATCTATACTAGCTGACCCAGCAAACGTTGTTTTGCCTTATAAATTATTTTAGTTTTTTTTATTAAAAGTTTAATGTACAAATTCTGTCAATTTAAAAAAAAAACAATGTTTTTTGTCAGACCATCTTTAGTCAACACAAACAAGCTGGATGGTTTGCCCTCGCAAGAACATGCCACATATAGGTAATTGTTCGTGAAAAAAATATGGCGTGATCAAATCTAAGCCACAAACAGACATCGTTTGGCCTTGCAATTTATTGATTGTCATTGCGAATGCCAATCTAATTGTAAATTGAATTCATTTGAATTCAATATGCACTTCTGTAGAAATGATTGGGATCCGTGGCAGCAAAACACTTTCGCCTCGGAACTTGCCATTCAAAATGCACAGGAGCCGAAACAAACAAGAAAGTTAGCTCAATGGATTTTTATGTGTATCATCTGATGATTCGACAAGGTCAGGACAACCTCATTCAGCGATGTCATGAGCAAAAAATGTGGATGTCAATTTAACTTTTAAGATACAGCAGTTGTTGCCAGGCGAATTGGTGTCATACAAATCGATTGATACAGTTTGCGATGCCAGCGAAGCAGTAAATTATCCAACAGAGTTTTTGAACTCATTGGATTTGCCAGGCATGTCACTGCATCATCTACAACTTAAAGTTGGATCTCCGGTTATTCTACTTCGGAATTTGAACCCACCGCGGCTGTGCAATGGCACGCGATTAGTAATTAAAAAATTGATGAAAAACATTGTTGAAGCCAGCATTTTGAATGGCAAGTTCCAAGGCGAAATTAGATTGGCATTCGCAATGACAATTAATAAGTCGCAAGGCCAAACGATGTCTGTTTGTGGCTTAGATTTGGGCACGCCATGTTTTTCTCACGGACAATTATACGTGGCATGTTCTCGCGTGAGCAAACCATCCAGTTTGTTTGTGTTGGCTAAAAATGGACTGACAAAAAACATTGTACACTCGATTGCTCTTCGAGATTGATTTTTTTAAATTGACATAATTTGTACATTAAACTTTTAATAAAAAAAACCATAATAATTTATAAGTCAAAACAACGTTTGCTGGGTCAGCTTATATATATATATATATATATATATAAATGACTGTTTGTTTGTCTTTTTTGCAAAACCAAACTGCTGGACCAATTTTAACGAAATTTGGCATGGATGTATAGCTCAAAGAGTAGAAGGTTATAGGGTATTTCTTAATTAAAAATTTTTTTGTTAATTTTTTTATGATTCAAAAACTTTACAGGGCAAAAGTGCCTATGCACGACCATCAAAGGTATTCGCATAATAAAATTCAAATTTAGTTTACATAACAACGTTTGAAGGTTTCAAGCAATTTTAAGCAGATTTATTTTACGTTTTATGGGCTAAAAGAAGTTAGGAGAGAGGGGAAGAAAAAAAGAGCGCGAACGGGAACGGGAGAACAAGTGGGAACGAAAAAGCAACCGAGAACGGGAGAGTGTGTGGGAACAGGAAAGCGACCGGGAGCGTAAGTGGGGAAGGAAACAGGAGCGAGAGAGAAAAACAATAGAAAAACCTCTAAAACCCCAGGCAACACTGGGTAACCTGGCTAGTATAATATAATAAAAATGTGCACAGCTCTACAGATGTTACAATCTAAATTAAATACTAGCATTTTTTTTCATTAACCAACCAGAAACAAAACTGAAAACTGGTCCAATTGGAAGACTGAACTCAACCGGTTCATATTCTTCTGGTAAGGCACTTTGATCTCTTCTAGATTTCAAACCATCGACTCTCTCTGGATGAATAAGATCTTCAACCTTTTAAGGACAAAGCTTTAAGGTTATCACATGAACATGTCTAATAATAGAAGGATAAATAGACAAAATATTTTTAGAAATGTATCCAGAAATGAAAACAAAAAAACGTATTCCTCACCCCATTCTCAATCACATACTTCTCAAAATCCTTTGGATTCAAAGCCTGAAATAGAAGTTTAAATATAACACATTGAATTAGGAATTTTAAAAATAATGTAGAAAAAAACACCTCAACATGCTAACAATGCACCTAAAAAACATAATGTAAACACAACAGAAACAAAAATGTTTGAGACTTCTGCTTTAAGTGTTTCCATTCCTCATAAATCAAACAACAATTACATGCAACTTACATACATACATCACATACACAAAACATACATGCAACTTACATACATCACATACATAAAACATACATGCAACTTACATACATCACATACACAAAACATACATTCAACTTACATACATTACATGTACACAAAACATACATGCAACTTGCATACATCACATGTACACAAAACATACATGCAGCACATAGACAAACTTCAGGCCTCACAAGAAGTGCCTAGTCTTCAGCCTGTGTTTTTAAAGACGTTAATGCAAGTAACCCACATAATATTATCTCTAATCGAATTACTATGAAACAAAAACTTGCACTTGTAAAAAAAAAATTATCAGACGTAGTTTTAAACCACAAAACTAAATAGAAAATATTAAACACAATGTCACAAAAATTAGTCTCCATGAATTACATTACAAAAGCAAATTATTCACAAGTGTATACAAAAATTGTTAAAAAAAATTCTTTTACAAATCACATACTGTGTGATAAACTTTAAAGTAAGAATGCCATCTTTTGAAAACATTTTCACATAAAATATAAAACAAGTTCTCCAAACTGGACATGCTGGGAAAGCCACACTTGAGTAATACCTTACTTGTCAGGATCTCTTTATTCATTCTCCTCCTATATAACTTCCTATCACCGAGTTTTGATGGCTCCACATTCTGGGTTGCACCAAGAGAGCCGCAGTTGTAAACATAAGGATGTGGCATCGAAATACTTTCAAAGGAGCAATTACTTTGTATTGCCGCACATTTCGGAACAACTTCCCAGACAGACTCCTCGCAATACGTCTGCTTTGATCCTTCTGTTTTAGTAGTTTTTTGCTTCTGATTAAAACAATCAAGTAAACCAGCTGGGTCAGCTGATGAAACGACATCCACGCCAGACCAGGTTAGTGGTGGAGAACTGTAAGTTTTATTTGATTTTAACACAATGTTTCTATCGTTTCCAATCAGGGAAGACATCCTGCTGTCAATTTTCGTGCCATCTGTAGAGACTGGACGTTTATTCACATCTATAAAGTTAACTTCATTTGGTTGTGCATCTTTATTGGTCCACTCATATTGCTGCACATCGGTCTCCTCCCAACTTTCTCTTCCAAGATCTCTCCAACGAACATTTCCACTTGAATCCAACTCCTTGACTTGCATTGCATTTTGATTGATAGATTGACATAAAACTACTTTGCTTGTTTTTGTAGTCTTGCCTGATCTTGTTGAGGCAGATCTAATATTTCATTTTAATTTCAAATTGTTAAAGTACTAACAAATCTGCTTCGTTTTCAACTTAAAAGCAAATGTCAAAACTTTTTTTGTTAAATACAAACTCACACAGGTAATAATGATTGTTGCATAATTAATAAAATGCACCAATTTTTAACACTGTGCACCCTCAATCACATTGGGCAAATTTCTGTCTAAAACCCATAAGTGAAACAAGTAAATTTGATAAAATATGCATGAGTTAATCGGTGCTCTGCATGAGGATGAATATTAATTTAAAAATAAAAATCCTTCATAATAGCAACGTTAAGAAGGTCAAGGTCAAACAATATTTCTAAACTTTAAATGCGCCAAAGTAAAAAAAAAAGATGCCATCATAGAATAGAAGAACTCACACACACAAATCATCCTAGCTTTAGTTTAATATAAACAATATAAACGTTGTTTGTTGGACACGCTTGCCTTGCAACACTGCTTCATACTTAGTTAGACATAGACAAAGAGATGTCAAAGAATTAATATTGGGTTCTATAGGCCAACTATGTCTTTTGCCAGAAGTCCTAACTAATCAATGATTATTTTTTTAATTATTCTGTAATATAAATCCCAATTAATGATAATATAGCTTCTTTAATAAAAACAAATTTTAAGTAGACATTAAATTATAAATATATATATATTTTGAGATACGAAGAAAAATGAATAACAATCTATTGTGCAGATTCATTACACAATGAGCAAAAATAATTAATAAGTAAAAAGAAAAGTTGAATCGCCACGAATGGTTAAGATTCGCAAAATAAAACAGGACAACTTACTCGTAAGACGTTTCTGTAAAATCTTTAGAAGATGCCATGGAAAATAAACACTGACAATGGCATTGATGCGTTTATAAATTTTATTTTCAAAACCTAAACATCTAGTTTTAGTTACAGTTCAGAAACAGTCTTTTAGACTCTATTTAGAGTATGCAAGTAGGAAGTTTCCAGAAATAACTGTTCTCTGATAAGATTGATAAGAGAGTGCTGATAGTGGAGTAGCACGAAAAAACAAGAAATTAAAGAAGCACGGAATACAAATAAGCCTATAAAGAGTTACAAACTGCTGGTACAACGAGCCACACCTATAAATGCTATCTATACAGCAACAAGAGGCATTTAAATTCTTAACATGTTATATACGAGAATGAAGGCCTTCTGCATTCTGCATGCCTGTCAGACACACGCACACACAGACACACACACAGTTTGATGTCTAACACACGCTCATCTATCAAAGTTTTTAAAAATCAATCACTGTAATATTTGTAAAAATCATTATATAAATGTAGTGACAAATTTAAAATTATTTCCAACAATGAAATTATTCAAAGAATTAGTTTTAAGCACATTCTGAACTAATTAAGACACCAGCAACAAATTCCAAGAAGAATCACCTGTCTGATAATAATGAGAATGTAGCAGCTCGTATAACATAAACAATAAAACTCTGTGTAACTTGATGTTTAGTGTTTATTTGTCTCCATCATTTCATTAAAGATAGAAAAAACATGAAAAATTATCCTAAAATATTTAAAAACAACCACCATTTATCAGAAAACTGAGATGTTTAAAGAAATGTCTATTTAAAAAAACTCATATCTGTCTAGTAATTTAAGAAGAATCCACATGGATAAACATAAACCAAATATGCATAACAATTTACTCCAACTAGTATCTATACACATCAGCCAAAGATAAAAAAAAATAATTATTTCTATTAATGATGATTAAAACACCATATCTAACATATTTACCTCATACATAAATATCTCACATATTTACAGCATACAAAATATCTTATATATTCAGCATACATAAATATCTCATGTATTTATAGAGTAAACAATGAAACAATTAAAATTATTATTACTTTAAAAAGCCAACTTATTGAAAAAGTTCCCAAATAAAATCGAATCAGTTATTGACAACATGCAATGAAGATTAAAACAAGAAACCAACCTTCTGGACGATCTTTCCATTTGGAATCGGTTTCCCTCCAAATTTGATTTCAAGAGCATAATCACTAGGTTTTGTTGGAGTGTACACGATGCTTACTGTTCCATCTCCGTTGTCAAGAATATCGATGTCAACATCATCATCAGACACACATCCGATGCGGCACGTTATACGTCCATCTCCTGCTTCAGAAGGATCGAGGTTCATAACACACTGCTCTCCGACTGGTACCACATTGAGAACATTGCCTGGAAAAATATTTTGTAAACCATGATTGAACTTCCTTTATGAACAGAACGCAAGTTCTCAATTCCAAGGTCGAAACAATAATTTTAAAAAAATCACAACTCCAAACCAAAAATTTTTTATAATAAATAAAATTTAAATAATTTAGATGACCAACCAACAAATTTGACTTTCTCTGCATTTCCAGTTGGAAAAGATTTCACCTTGAAAGGTGAATTTGGAACAGCCTGGTTGTTGAACTTAATTGGAATGATGTACTCGCCAACACTTTCAGGTGTGTAAGTAACATTGTACATGTTGTTGGCTGTTGTATTAATTTCTGGTCTGACACTGTGACCATCAGGGTCCTATTTTATGAGAAAAAATAAATATCAACAAATTTAAAATTGTCACAATAATAATAACAATCACTATAAAAGCAAAACAAGTCAAGAACCTGGATGAGGACATTGACGTCAGCAGAACCTGCCTCACTGGCATCAACAACAAATGAAACCGGCAAACTGGCAAAAACACCTGAGGGTTTCACTCCATCGCCATAAACCTTCACCTGTCATCAATAATATAATTCTCTAACATCAGTCACATCATTTACTCAGCCATGTTGAATAATAATGTCTGAAGTATGTTATTCTGATATGGCTAATACTGGCCTCGTAAAAATAAATATATTTGACGGTTTCTACCTTTTTAGGGTCGATGTTCGGCTCCACTTTCATGGCAAATGGACTGACAGGGATTTCTTTATCAGCAAAGAAAACATGAGCTTTGTGAACTCCAGCAGTGGTTGGTTTAAATGTAACCCTAAAAGTGTTGTTAGGCTCGTCAGTTATTTGGAATGCCACGTCTTGACCCTTGTCATCGACAACAGATATCCCGATGTCACCTAAACAAAAAAAAAATTTATTAAGACAAAATCATTGTGATGAATAGTAATATAAAAAAATTTCATACCTGGACCAGCTTTTGAGCTATCAACCACAAACTCTGTAACTTGATCAACTTTAATTGTTTCTGTGAGTGCAGGCCCAGATACTCTTACTTTGTTGGGATTACTTGGCTCATGAACATTCACCTGTGATAATAAATGTAATCAATAAACAAGTAAATTAAAAACGAATTTTTAAAACCCAATAATGCTTTTATATGTAATTCAAACACAAATTTTGCAATCAATTTTATAAAAATGAAATTAATTAAAATTAACTAAATTAATTGACTTATTGTAAAACTAATAATTGAATATTGCATTGTCTTCTATTTTGAGCATGTATGCAAAATTTGAAAAAAATCTATCATCAGGAAGTGACTCAAAAATTGATTGCAAGATTTGAAACAGACAGAGAAACAGAAAGACAAACAGAGACGACGAGTAGTAAAAGCATTGTAGAAAAAGACAAATTGATAAAAACTGTTTAAAGACAAGTAAGTAAACACAAACCCGGTAAGGAAACTTTGGTATGATGACATCTCCAAATGTGGCTACGACAACATGTTTGACAGCCTTCTTAGGCACATATTTGCAAAGATAGGTTCCATCTTTGTTATCTTTCACTGTTACTTCTACAGGCTTCTGTTCATTGTCAATTACGTTGACATTTACTTTCCCAGTACCTGCTCCTCTTGTATCAATTACAAATTCAAGAAGCTCATTAACCACTGCATCTTTAGCCAGGCCATTGCCAGAAGCTACAATCTGAAATCAATAGAAAAAATCACAATTAGCTTTATTCAGTCATAAATACTGCTAATATTTATAAAATTAAACAACTTTTGATGGATCAAAATCGCCGCCTGGATTGGGTTTGATGGCAGCCATCCATGGGGAAAGATGAATATCTTCTTCATCACACAAAATGTGAATAGCATACTCTCCTGGCTCTGTCGGGGTGTAAGAAATAAGCGCAGATCCATCTCCGTTGTCACTGCAATCTATCTTGGCCTGTGAAGGTCCCTCAATTGAAAAACCTGGACAGTAAACAAATCACTGTGAGAGCAATTAAAAAATGAACATACGTAATATCAAACTAATCTTCTTCAAGAAAAAGTTATGAGTTTATTTTATTGCTTGAATATAGTTAAAAAATTAACACAAATAACAAACCAAGTCCTCCAGTCTCTCCATTTGTCTCTACAGTGAACAAGGCAGGGTAACCTGCAACACCTCCATGTAATCCAGGGCCAAATGCTTTGATCTTTGTCAGTCTTGTTGGTCCAACTTCAACCATAAATGGACTCTTGAAAACATGCTGTCCTCCATACGTAACATTAACAATGTATTCTCCAACTTTCTTCGGTTCGTATTCACACTCATAATTTGTTGAATCAGTCTGGATAAAAAAGTCAATTAAACTTTTAGCTGTAATGTTGAAGAATTTCCAAAAAACTTATGGGATGAAATTTATTTAACCTTTTTCATTCTAACTCTTTCCTCTACACCACCAGGTCCAGTGACCTGAACTTTAAGTTCACCCTCACCTGCTCCTGCCGTGTGAATCTTAAAGTCTGCAATGTCTCCAACTCTCACTCCATTCATTTGAACTCCTCTCCCGGTTACATAACATTTTCTGGCATCAACAGCTGTAAAAATCAATGAAAAATAGCTGATGATTGAGAGCTATTTCTTATGCAAATTTAAAACTGGCTGAACACACTGAAAAACAAATCTGATTAAACACAGGTTGATTAAACCTTTCATGTAAAAAACATCAAGACCGTTCCACGAAACAACCAATTGATTTCAGAGCAGCTTATGGTTTGAATTAGTTTCACTGTACACTTGTGGGAAACATTAAATGGCCCAACTAGTCATTGTTTAAATATTTATAAAAAAAATTGGAGTTTATCAACAAAACATACCAGGTGAAATTCCTACACCAAATGGACTGTTGGGGATGGCTTTACCCGCAAAGAAAATGTTGACAGAATGGAGCCCATCTTCTGATGGGGAATATTCAACAAGCCACAAGTCATCCGATTTCTTAGTAATGATTGGTTTTGTGGTGTCTTTGTGACCATGCGGGTCAAGAATAACAACATCAACAACTCCAACACCAGCATCTGTTATGATAAATTAAAAATTAATGCCATGAAATATTTATCAGAGCCCAATCTAGCTCCAGAAAATAAATAATTGTGGGAAACTAATTCAAACAAGTAAAGGAAAAACAAGTTTTTCAACACAAACTTTGATTTCAAATACACTCGATTTAGAAATATGAAAGATGTTCAAAATGAGTTGTTTTTTTTTTTTAATTGAATCATGTATTGTCATCCAATATAAAGCTATACTGAAAGTTTCAGCTTCCTAGCTAGTCAAAAAGCTGGTTAAATTTTGCTTGCAAGATTTGCATACAGAGAAAGACACACACCCACACACACATGCACACACAATACACAAACACACAAACAGAGATTGTAACCTAAATAAAAGTTTGTAATAAAGCATCTCAGACAGAATAAGACTTTTCAATAACTGCAGACTGATTTAAATAATTTTTTTTTTAAATACAACATTAGATTAGCTCGGTAGGGTAGCAACAAATTTAGATTAAGGTAGCAACAAAGTTATATTGCAAACTTTACAATGGCTGAGTTACAAAACAAAGGTAGAAAACATGGCTGATGAAACCATATACATATATCCATAGACTAAAATCACACTTTAATAGAGAGAGAGAGAGAGAGAGAGAGAGAGAGAGAGAGAGAGAGAGAGAGAGAGAGAGAGAGAGAGAGAGAGAGAGAGAGAGAGAGAGAGAGAGAGAGAGAGAGAGAGAGAGAGAGAGAGAGAGAGAGAGAGAGAGAGAGAGAGAGAGAGAGAGAGAGAGAGAGAGAGAGAGAGAGAGAGAGAGAGAGATAAAGGTCAGTATCTCAACAGGATGTCATTATTATCTGAAGAGCTACAGTTCATTCATGAAAGCTAATCTGAGTTCAGCAGTTAAGCATTGGGTACATGACATTGATCTCAAATAAGCCAGAGAACTAGAGTAAAACTACTGTGGAGTGGTTTGAAGATCAAGTGACTGATTGCCATAAAGTTGTTTCACAGTTAGGCAAAGCATGTAGGTATGCCACAACCTTATTCAACTAACTATTTCAACAAAAAAAAAAATAGAGCTTCCTAAATAATTGAGAGATGAGATTTAAAATATCCAGGAAACTTAAATTTATTTATAAATTCACACAAAAACAAAGAGTGTAACATAGGTTTGTTTAAAATAGTCTAATCTCATAGTGTGCTGCGTAATGTAATATGTGCAAGAGATAAAATTTTAATTATTTAAAATAGGGTGGGCCCAAACAATAATTTCTTAATATTAAAGACTCCTATTTCAATTATATTTTCAGTTCAATTTTGTGTAGAGAAGCATTTAAACCTGCCATGTGGGTGTAGCTATAATGTCAGCCAAGCAGATCAAAGCTGACTATTTAATGCCTCAAGGCAACAATTCATATTTGAATACACTTGAATAATCTCATTGATCAAGAAGCTCCATTTTAGAATTAAGCTCAATTGTTAATGAATAAACACCTCTGCATCCATTGCAATTGAGCAGAAGCATATGCATACAATTAAGAAATAATTCAGAATGCTAATGATAACGGTATGGTCTAAACCATGAAATTGTCACAATTAAGGTATCAATTAGGCATCCTGTTATAACAGGAACCCTTTTATACCTTCAAGAATATGCAAGCCTACAATTAGCAATAAAACAAGCAGCAACTGAAATAATTTCACTCGAAAACAAGTTGTTTTTGGTGGATCATTGAAAATATTACCAACAACAATCTTAAAATAAAAACCTTTTAGTTTGCCACAATAACAACAAATAAAAACATTTATTTAAAAAAAAACAAAAAAATAAAATACATGAAACAAAAGAAATAAAAGAATCCTCACTCTTGGTATGCACATCAAAATATGTCTTCTTTCTGACCATAACGCCAGTTTTCTCCAAACCAGGTCCTGAAGCAGTAACTTTAGAAGCATCTCCAGCCATGCCTTGAACATTGGTCACAAACGGACTTTTAGGGATTTCTCTATTTGCAAATTTGATTGTTACTTTGTAGGAGCCTTCCATCGTAGGAGTATAGAAACACGAGTAAGTGAGGTTTCTATCTTTGTTGAAGATGACTTCACACTGTTCTTTTACTCCATTTGGATTCGTAACATCTATATCAAGATCTCCTCTTCCAGCACTGAATGTTTCAACGGTGAATCTGGCAGGAGCACCAACACTGTTTCCAGCAGCTTCAAGACCTAAACATTTAAAAGAATAAAACATATTATAAAACAAACAAAAAAACAAAGCCAATCACTTGGCATCTTTGAAAACATTTGGCATGAGCTTGTTAAAGAGATACTTTATTACACAGACCTGGTCCATAAGCACGAACTCTTGCAGGATTTGTTTTTGGCCTCAAAGGAGCACCAGACTTGAGTTTTGCATTGGGGAATTGAGATAAATAAGTCATCATGCTGAGTTCGTCAACGTTGGGATTGCACATTTCAGCTGGTTTGATTAGCTGAAATTTAAAAAAGAGAATTGTTAAATAAAAAAATGATTTCATAAAAATAGAATATATTTCACTTAACAAATATGAAAACACACTTGGGGTACGTCAAGCCACTGTTCTGCAGCATTCATGGCCTCGGTTGCATTAGGAACAGCATCTTTGGTGTTCCACATATCCCAGTCAGGACATAAACCTAAGAAACAAGTCAATATGTTATCTGCAACATTCTCATCATTAACACTCAATGTTAACAAAAAATTGCATTTTAACCTGGAGCAACACCATCAACCAAGGCACCAATAGCTCTTCCATCATTCCAATCGGTGGTGAAGTTTTTGACAGGCACTTCAGGGAGCTTGCCAAGAATCCAGTTAAGGAGTCTCTGTTTTGGAGTTTGTTCAGGTTTCTTTGCTTTTCCCTCTTCCTCATCCCATATAGGCATGGATATGGAATAGTGGAGAATGAGAGTCCATATCAACCCGAGTATGAGTTTCAATTTACAATCAACAATAGCTGAACTATCTGCATAATTTATAATTAATTTAACAAATTAAAAGAAGCTGCATGAAAAATCATAAACATAATTAAATATGCTGACAGAATTCAACTGGTGCCTGTTCTGTATGCTAATCAAATCCAATTGATGCTAATTGATCCTATGTGTAAGCAATGTCTGAACTCTTATAGAGTTATTTCTCAGAAACACAACTCAAATATTTCCTATAAGTTATTCACATCTACACAGAAATCAGGCAGACAACATGACAAATGAGTGGCATCAACAAATTAGCTTGAAATAAAGAAAGTCAACACTCAAGGAGCTGAGAAATCATAGAAAATATTACAGTTGCGTTTTTATTGAATTGGAACTCAGTAGATAATAATTGCTTCCAAGTTTTAAAAAAGACGGCAGTTTAAATGAAACTTCAAAGGGAATGAGCCTCTAGTCTAGACAATATAAACAAATTAGACACTAACTTATGTTACTTATGGCAAAAAATTACATGCACATAATATTTATTTTCCACTTGGTCTCATTCATGCATATATTAAAATAAATTGATTTCAGAATATTGTGCACTCGATTTTTTGACAAAATAGTTTTAAAAAGCTAGTGGCCAATAAATGTGAGCCAAATGATAATACAAATTATTGTGATATGAACATTGCCATTGTCAAAATTGATTAGTCATCTGAATATTTGAATTAAATGACGGTCATATTAAGCAGCCAGCTAGCTATCTATACAAGAAAAGCCAAGTCTGAGCTGAATATAGGAATGCACTACGGAATATCTGGGCTATGTGATCAGTCCGCATAAATTTTGCGGCAGGCGCGTATGAGTCAGACTGCTGGTCAACTAATAGCTAATAAAATAAAGTAATAAGCTATCAGATACAAGTCTTCTATAAAAATAAAGAATGAACAGATAGTTTCTCCTGTGTATAATTCTATTAGATTTAAGAAATAATGTTCCACGTTGTTTTTTCACTTTTAAATTATTCTCATATTACCGTTAACGAGATTCACTCTGTAATTTGTCCTCATTAATCAAGAATTCACCTGAGCTTCGATGCGCCCATTGACATTAATGCACTAATGATGACTAATGCATTAATACTTTATCATTTAAAATTCCATAACAGTTACCAGAACTTAACAATTCTATATAACACTAAGAAATCCTACTATACTTTTAACGCTGAAAACTAATTAAGCAAAAAAGTTTCATACTACTAAGTCAGAGAAAACTTAAAAAAGCGAATACTTACCAATGTTCACAATTTTAATACCCTCCTCGTTCTGTAAAAATTCTAAAGCGAGTGTCACATTCTCGAGCTTCTGAGATCTAATTTTAGGGCGTTTGTTGTATCGCATGAATCTTTTGCCACTGAGAACTTCTACGAGTGCTATGAACCGCAGACCATCGGACAAATCGGTCTCTAAATCAGCTACGTGTTTGTTGACAGTTTTCAAATGTTCATTTGTCCAACGAGTAAAAGTATTTTTTTGAATCATCTTCCACTGTGCGTCCCCTGCCAAATCTCTTTCGGCTGCATCAGTCGGGGTTTGGACATCACCCAAAATGTCTTGGGAATGCCTTCTGACAGACATTTTATTTTCTTAAAGATGTTAAGGAAATAATATAACTTAGAGACTCGCAAAACGTATCTAGCTCGCACCACACAAGAAAGTTGAAGAAAGCGAAATCGGGATGTCGGCGACAAACGACCTTATATACAGCGTGCACCTACTAATGCCTCCCTAGCTGTAGTCACTTGAGTGAGTGTGCTTAGCAGAACGCTGTCTTTCTTTTGCTATATGTGTCCTGTATAAATATTCAAGACCAATATCGATATCAATAGTGAATTTCGGTGCTATGAGGCATCTCAAAACATTCAAATAATGTTCGCGTTTAAATGTCACATACGCTAGCGTGCACGCCGTTGTGTGCAGCATAGGTGTTTTAGCCTATGATCAAAACTCTCATTCGCTATTGCCTGTTGAACAGGTACCTATACATAATTACATACGCACGATGAATTATTTCATAAATGTGTTTGAATTTATGAATACCGGGATGTAAGAAAGTAAGTAGCTCGTAAATCGTGAATATCAATGAACTAACGGAGAATCGACCTCCATATGAGAAAATGGTTTTCGCCGAACCTTAATTGTTCTGCTGTGCGTGGGATGGCATTCCGTTATTCATCTTCTTGCGAGGTGGTGGCCGATGACGTCCAGATGATGACTAAGACTGACTGGCCAGCAGAACCCTGGTCGACAATCATACTCATATGGAATGTCATGGACATATTTGATTCCACAGCTGAATTGTATGAATGAAAAAGCAGTCAAATTTGATAACGTCACATGGGTTATGTCTATGTGATTTTTAGAGTCATTGAATTTTTAAGAGTCGAGTTTCACGGACTTGTCCTATAAAAACATTAAAATCGTTAAATTCTTAACCGGTAGTATTTTTTTAAAAGAGAAACTGCATGTCCGGGTCTACAAATTGTATTTTAGGGGGGAGGAATATATTTATTATAATATAGGTGCTAGAGTAGCTGAGTAAGTGAGTGTCGTGGTACCCCGTCAAATGGGCCCAAGACAAAAGGGCCCCGACAAAAGGGCCCCGACATTACGGCCCCCGACAAATGGGCCCGTCAAAACGGCCCCAGACAAATGGGTCCGTCAAAACAGTCCCGTCAAAAGAGCCCCGACAAAAGGGCCCCCGACAAAACGACCCCCGACAAAAAGGCCCCCGACATAAGGGCCCCGACAAAAGGGCCCTTACTTTTTAGATTACATCAAAGCGTTTACGTTGTTTTTTACAAACTTTTTACGAACTTTTTACGAACTTTTTACAAACTTTTTACGAACTTTTTACAAACTTTTTACAAACTTTTTACAAACTTTTTACAAACTTTTTACAAACTTTTTACAAACATTTTACAAACACTTTACAAACATTTTACAAAATTTTTACAAACTTTTTACAAACCTTTTACAAACTTCTTACAAATTTAAAAAAAGCCCGCATTTTTGACCGTATTGCTTGAAGCTTATTTTCTATAGCCGAGATTTTCTGTATATTAGTGTACCTACATATGAATAGCATATGTAATATTCGCTTTTTTTAGTTATTTATTGAAAATCATTTTTTGTAATTATTTTTTCCATGATTAAAATTGTAATTTGATATAAATATATAAACAGAAAAAATAAAAAATATTATAAAGCACAAAAATTATTAAACAGCATTATTAATCTGTATATATAACAAGTAAATTAAAAACGAATTTTTAAAACCAATGCTCTTATATGTAATTAAAACACAAATTTTGCAATCAATTTTTTCTTATATTACTCTTTTATTTTATATTAAAGTCGAAATATCTTAATTATATCGAAATATCGAAATTAATTAAAATTATCTAAATTAATTGACTTATTGTAAAACTAATAATTGAATATTGCATTGTCTTCTATTTTGAGCATGTATGCAAAATTTGAAAAAAATCTATCATCAGGAAGTGACTCAAAAATTGATTGCAAGATTTGAAACAGACAGAGAAACAAACAGACAGACAGAGAAACAAACAGACAGACAGAGAAACAGAGACGACGAGTTAATAAAAGCATTGGTAATAATAATAAAAATATCATCAAAAAGCATCGAATTTAAATATCTCAACTATTTTCATGAAAATTTCGTACACGCTTGAGAATCGCGGTCAGTGAGTGGTTCGTGTTAACTTGGTAAAATAGTCTGCCAGTCGGTTAGCGTTTTGTGGTCAAGAAAACCCTCAAGAAAACCCTCAAGAAAACCCTCAAGAAAACCCTCAAGAAAACCCTCAAGAAACCCCTCGATAAAACCCTCAAGAAAATTAACTAAATTAATTGACTTATTGTGAAACTAATAATTGAATATTGCATTGTCTTCTATCTTGAGCATGTATGCAAAATTTGAAAAAAATCTATCATCAGGAAGTGACTCAAAAATTGATTGCAAGATTTGAAACAGACAGAGAAACAGACAGACAGAGAAACAGAGACGACGAGTTAATAAAAGCATTGGTAAAAATGACTGTCTGCGCGTGTGTGTGTGTGTGTGTGTGTGTGTGTGGGTATGTTCTTTATGCATTGCTACACCATTCATCCGATCGTAATGAAATTTCACACAACTTTGAGAGTCAATAGAGGAAAGTTTTTGTGAACAAAATTTAAATCGGTCACAAAATGAGCGGAGCGGAGCGGGATAGCGAGCGAAACTGGAACTAGAGAATGAACGGGAACGGGAAAACAAGCGAGAACAGAAAAGCGACCGAGAACGAAAGAGTAAGCGGGAAAGGGAAAGCGACTAGGAAGAGGAGAGCAAGCGGGAAAGTGATCGGAAGCCGTAAAGCGACTGGGAGCGGGAAAGCAACCGGGAGCAGGAAAGCGACCAAGAGCGTGAAAGCGATTGAGAACGGGAAAGCGACCGCGAACGGAAAACCTACCGGGGCGGGAAAGACACCGGGAGCGAAAAAGCGACCGGGAGCTGGAAAGTGACTGGGAGTGGGAAAGTGACCGGGAACGGGAAAGCAAGCGAGAACGGGAAAACGACCGGGAGCCTGAGAGAAACTGGAGAAAAAAAGAAAAACCTCAAACACCCGGGCAACACCGGGTATCCCGCTAGTGATCATTGAAAAAACATAAAATTTTATTTTCAATAATCAAACATGAAATTATCTTAATAGTTTTGATAAGCCTGCATTCACTAATTTGATCAATAGCTGACCCTTCAGAAAATAGTGTGAATATTACAATAATGTAAGAACTATCCATTTTAATCTGACCTTGTAAACAAGTAAAATAAAAACTAGTTTTTCAACACAAACTTTGATTTCAAATACACTCGATTTAGAAATACTAAAGATGTTCAAATTAAGTTGGTTTTTTTAATGAATCATGTATTGTCGTCCAATATAAAGATATGCTGATAGTTTCAGCTTCCTAGCTACTCAAAAAGCTGGATAAATTTTATTTGCAAGTTTTGCTTACAGAGAAAGACACATACACAAACACACACAAACAGAGATTGTAACCTAAATAAAAGTTTGTAAAAAGTTTGTAAAAATTTTGTAAAAGGTTTGTAAAAAGTTTGTAAAAATTTTGTAAAAGTTTGTAAAAAGTTTGTAAAAAAATTTGTAAAAAGTTTGTAAAAAGTTTGTAAAAAGTTTGTAAAATGTTTGTAAAAAACAATCTAAATGCTTTGATGTAATCTAAAAATTAAGGGCCCTTTTGTCGGGGCCCTTATGTCGGGAGCCTTTTTGTTGGGGGCCGTTATGACGGGGGTCGTTTTTTCGGGGGCCCTTTTGTCAGCGCTCTTTTGACGGGGCCGTTTTGACGGGGCCCATTCGTCGGACTTAAAAGGGAATGATTCATAGTTCAGCTTCTACTATAGCTGCCTTACTGACTAGTGTTATCGGAATAACAGCGGGTAAAATCGTTTCTCCGTGGGGCGTGTTTTTTGTCCCCGGTTCTTATACCCCGATTTTGTGCTCCCAGTTTTCGGCCCCAGTTTACCCCGGTTTTTCGCCCCCAGTTTTCGCTCTGCTTTTCACCCCTGTCTTTTTTATCTGGAAAAGTTCGTCCCCGTTTTATAGGGCTCGTTTTTTTGCAAGTTCTTCTCATGAGACGTTAGTACCTGAAGGTTTCAATCTTTTTCCTCCTACAGCATTTTATCCTCGGAAAAGTTATAATATCCCTTGAGAAATATTGCCAGCAGTTTTTCAGCTAGACCACTTGAGTTTGAGAAGAACTTTGAAAATTAAGGAAGGCAGGAGCGTCATCTATATATATATATATATATATATATATATATATATATATATATATATATATATATATATATATATATATATATATATATATATATATATATATATATATATATATATATATATATATATATATATATATATATATATATATATATATATATATATATATATATATATATATATATATATATATATATATATATATATATTAGTAGGATGCACAGCCAAATGGACAACAGTGGGATGACGTTCGTGAATAGAGAATAAGAATATACGCCAAATTGCCTCATTGCAGTTCACATATCTACCAATTTGATAGCGTCTAATCTCGTCGTTATCTGAGCTTTCGAGCTTTGAATGCCAAAAACTGCCATATCGCTGCCTTTCGTTACATATTTGCAGATGTACTTAATTGACTTTACAGAATTGCAATACTCAACATTGCAATGTGTCTTGAATGTTTTGGAAAGAAGTGGCGAATATGGAACAATCCAACTGTTGTCAACCACGAAATCGTTTCCTTTCACTTTCTTTGTGACAGTTTGACCGTTATCATTGGGTGATCGACGTCGATATAATGGATAGCCATCAGTGCCAGTGATGGTCTCTGTCGTAAATTTTCGTGGATAACGTTTGGAACACTTGCCGTCAACCATGCACGGTGATTGGGGGTTGATGGCGCCACACGGTCCATGAATCATATTCATAACTACAACATCATGTAGGTCTGGATCAATTTCGGGATCAGCAATCTCGGCATTTATGATATCATCTATTTGGTCAGGTCTAATTTTTTCAACTAACCAAATAAAAATGCGTGCATGAGGCAAGCCTTGTTTTTGCCATTCGATTGTTTTTTACTGAATTACTCTGTTAATTTTTTTGATATTTTGATGAGACTTGGACAGATTAATTTGTTTTTAGAATATCTATTAAAATATGTAAATTTTATTAAAATGCATCAACTTTGAATTTTCTATATAAAATGCGTGAAGAGTTAGCAACGGATTTTGAGTAGCCTATTGTAATTAAAGTCCGCGACCGATTTAATCGCAATAGTTTTTACCATATAACTCCGTTAATAATTGATGCATTTAGTTGAAAATAGTACAGATCATTTTGTTTTTTAATTTCCTATTAAAATGCATTAAAAAAATAAAATGCATCGACTTTGAAATTTCCCTATATAATGCAGGCAAAGTTAGCTACTGTTGCTAGCTTCAGCGACGTTGTCCATTGGACCAATGCACACGAAAGGATGAGAGCCGTAATCAATTGTGCCATCGTAGAGAAATGCTGCTCGATTCAAATTTGCAATCGTGTGTCGAAAATTAACTGTTTGTTGATCACTGACATAAGCAGTTTCGGGTAGTAAATCTTGAGAAGAACAAAGCCGGGCCATACTAACGCGGCGCCTTTCTCGCGCTAATTCCAGTTCTTCCGCGGTGGATTGGTTAACATTGTTCCGATGCCTAATTGCCGGTTCCACGACAAAACGTTCACAGACAAAATATTCAACGACAAAATGTTCCCGACAAAACGTTCACGACACAACGTTCACGACAAAATGTTCACGACAAAATGAACACCGACAAAACGTTCACAGACAAAATGTTCAACGACAAAATGTTCAACGACAAAATGTTCACGACAAAACGTTCACGACAAAACGTTCACGAAAAATGTTCACGCACAAAATGTTCACAGACAAAATGTTCACAGACAAAATGCTCACAGACAAAATGTTCAACGACAAAAAGTTCACGACAAAACGTTCACGACACAACGTTCACGACAAAATGTTCCCACTGAAAAATAAAAAATTTGTTTTATTATGTCAAGATCGCTTGCAAACTAATTATTAAGTCATTTTTAGTGATGTGTCTATTCACCATTTTATTTACCTAAGCAAAGTATATGTGCATGACAGCATGAAACTAATACGTATTGGCAACATCAAATGATCTTCAATTAATAAATAATTGTATGGAGTTATAGCTATTTGGCTTGTTTCTTTTTCATCTATATTTTGATCCTTCTTATCATCGTTCCATTTATTAACTAGTTAATGCCGGTTAATTGCTTTTGGATACCCTAACTTTTTAGTTTTTAATTGCTAGAGATGTATTTTCAATTCTAGTTGAAAAACGCAAGTAGCTGCATGCTGCTTTACCCAAGTCACCGTTACGTTAATTAGCTAATTAAAGGAGGCTATATTGCTTTTGGAAGCCGATAACTTCTTAATCGCTAGGCTACAACGATCAAGGCTTCTTTCTGACGTTCACGTAATTAAAATTGAAACATCAAATGAATCTCAATTAATACCTAATTGCATTACTTTTTCTTTTAATCGGAGTTAATAAAGATTTCATATTTCGACCCTTTTAATCATCGTTCCATTTATTAACTAGTTAATGCGGGTTGGTTAATTTTCTCTTGGATACCCTTAACTTTTTAATCTTTAGAATACAGCCATCAAACCTTATTTACGTCGTTTGCTTAATTGAAATTGAAAATTCAAACGATCTCAAATTAGTAACCAATTGTATTTTCCTATTATAGCTATCTCATTTCATCTGTTTTTTCCTTCTTGCTGAAACAGTTTACAGTCCTCCGATCCATACTCATCTGGTTGCCGTTTGAGTTAGGGGTATCAAAGAGGAAATTAACATTGCATTTACTATTGTTAACGTTTTATTTGCGCTCATTTTGTGAAACACAAAATATTTTATCATTTAAAACTAAACTAAATTTAAAAGTTGCAATCGTGAACATTTTGTCGTGAACGTTGTGTCGTGAACGTTTTGTCGTGAACATTTTGTCGTTGAACATTTTGTCTGTGAGCATTTTGTCTGTGAACATTTTGTCTGTGAACATTTTGTCGTGAACATTTTGTCGTGAACGTTGTGTCGTGAACGTTTTGTCGTGAACATTTTGTCGTTGAACATTTTGTCTGTGAACATTTTGTCTGTGAACATTTTGTCTGTGAACATTTTGTCGTGAACATTTTGTCGTGAACGTTGTGTCGTGAACGTTTTGTCGGGAACATTTTGTCGTTGAACATTTTGTCTGTGAACGTTTTGTCGTGACACCCTAATTGCCTGACGGCTATTTTGGGAAAGATTAGATCTTCTGGGTCGCGGCATTGTTATTAATAATGTTTTTGTTAAAAGTAATAAAACTTTAAAACTCGCAAATTAATTCCAACGAACGAAAATATAATATTGACAGAACAGCATTGACACTTTGTTAATGCCAAATGGAAAACGTAAAATGCGAATCTAAAAATTATATATCTATGCTAAAATATCTTTTATATTTCTATGGCCCATAAACAATTATTTTATTTTTTATTTTAATTGAAAAAGATATTTATTTTTTCTGTGAGATTTTCAATTGTAACCAATGAAATAGTCAGAAAATTTAATAACATGCGCTCTACCCCATTTGCGCATAAATGTCATGTCGCGGAAAATTAAACATCTGTATATCTCGATAACCCAAACTCCAATTTAAAAATTTATTTTTTCCGTAAGACCAAATAGAGGGTGCTCTACAACTTTGCCATTTAAAGTTTTTTTCTAGGACGCACTGTTAAGGCTGTATAGCTACCGGGGTACATACTGCGATCCCCATGGGCCACTCCATAGTTCAATGTCAATTTATTTAGTTATTCTGTTAGAGGAGCTGAGAGAAATCCAATAAATCAAAAATCTCTAAAATTGGTTCAGCCGTTCTTGAGTTATAAGTGTCGTAACACAAACCCGACTTCCTTTTATATATATATATATATATATATATATATATATATATATATATATATATATATATATATATATATATATATATATACAGTGTTGGAAAAAGTACTGTGTTTCAGTACTTAAGTAAAAGTACAAGTAACGCCTCAAAAAGTTACTTAAGTAAAAGTAAAAGTATTTGCTAAAAAATGTACTTAAGTAAAAGTAAAAAGTAACAGCACTTTAAAGTTACTTTTAAAGTAAAAAGTAAAAGTACTGAAGCCGCTTTTTGTAATGGTTATTCGTCAATCATCTAACTCTATTTTATCATAATTCCATTGTCTTTCAAACGCTACTGCGTTGATAAAACTGATAAACTAATTGGTAACACGCAAACTAATGAAAAAATTCTATTTTTACGTGCCTTTTTGTCAATTTTTCGTATTTCGATACATGCGCTGAATGCACGCGTATCACGTGTTTCTTCAAGTTTGACGGAGAACTGTGGAATGCTAAACACATAATTACTTTACTTTAAGTTTGCCCAGCAAGCATGTGAACCTGAACGTTTTAGAAATCTGAACATTTTAACTAAATATGGCCATGGGCGTTCTTTATTAAGTTCATTGTTGTTACGCGCCTATCATCGTCACCTTCGCTCCTTTAGAAGATTCCATATAATAGTACGTAATCTCGAACAATCTATTGTACACCAAAACAAGTATGACCGCGAAAAACTTAGCTCCACCCACAAGCTTCAATACTACTAACTACTAACATAAAAGTAAAATGGGGTTCGAAAATGCATACGTTAATAATCATAGATAATTAATACAACATCGATTTAGACTTTATGTCGTTTTATTAATTTTTTACAGTACTTTGTAACGGTTTGTCCTAGAAAAGTAACGAAGTAAAAGTAAGTCCGAAAATATTACTTCGTTACAAGTAAAAAGTACTGAAGATAATCTGTACTCCGTTACAGGCAAAAAGTACGTCTGATGTACTTAAGTAAAGTAACGCGTTACTTTTACTTCGTTACCGAACAACACTATATATATATATATATATATATATATATATATATATATATATATATATATATATATATATATATATATATATATATATATATATATATATATATATGTCTCAACTTCAGACTCGAACCCACGACTGTCGGATCGGCAACACCGCCTCGCATCATGCCAACTACCTTAACATCTGCGCCACTTCCACCGCCAAAAAACAGTGGTTGTTAAGCGCTTTTGTTGGGGTATGTTGAACACAACACTCGACTATGAATGGGTACAAATCAATGCTCGATAGTATATAAGTTGTACGGCTTACAATCCGTCACGATCTAATTTAATAGCTATCGAAGATATATATGTTTTTATGATATATATTATAAGGAAACATAACGTTGAAGTTGAGACATTTATATCTTGCTTTATTTCGTGGTGGATTGTACGCCATCCAAGTTTCTGATATATGTGGCTCGTAAAAACATATCAACGTTATGTTTCCTTATAATATATATCATAAAAACATATATATCTTCGATAGCTATTAAATTAGATCGTGACGGATTGTAAGACGTACAACTTATATACTATCGAGCATTGATTCGTACCCATTCATAGTCGAGTGTTGTGTTCAACATACCCCAACAAAAGCGCTTAACAACCACTGTTTTTTGGCGGTGGAAGTGGCGCAGATGGTAAGGTAGTTGGCATGATGCGAGGCGGTGTTGCCGATCCGACAGTCGTGGGTTCGAGTCTGAAGTTGAGACATTTATATCTTGCGTTATTTCGTGGTGGATTGTACGCCATCCAAGTTTCTGATATATGTGGCTGGTAAAAACATATCAACGTTATGTTTCCTTATAATATATATCATAAAAACATATATATCTTCGATAGCTATTAAATTAGATCGTGACGGATTGTAAGCCGTACAACTTATATACTATCGAGCATTGATTCGTTCCCATTCATAGTCGAGTGTTGTGTTCAACATACCCCAACAAAAGCGCTTAACAACCACTGTTTTTTGGCGGTGGAAGTGGCGCAGATGGTAAGGTAGTTGGCATGATGCGAGGCGGTGTTGCCGATCCGACAGTCGTGGGTTCGAGTCTGAAGTTGAGACATTTATATCTTGCGTTATTTCGTGGTGGATTGTACGCCATCCAAGTTTCTGATATATGTGGCTCGTAAAAACATATCAACGTTATGTTTCCTTATAATATATATCATAAAAACATATATATCTTCGATAGCTATTAAATTAGATCGTGACGGATTGTAAGCCGTACAACTTATATACTATCGAGCATTGATTCGTACCCATTCATAGTCGAGTGTTGTGTTCAACATACCCCAACAAAAGCGCTTAACAACCACTGTTTTTTGGCGGTGGAAGTGGTGCAGATGGTAAGGTAGTTGGCATGATGCGAGGCGGTGTTGCCGATCCGACAGTCGTGGGTTCGAGTCTGAAGTTGAGACATTTATATCTTGCGTTATTTCGTGGTGGATTGTACGCCATCCAAGTTTCTGATATATGTGGCTCGTAAAAACATATCAACGTTATGTTTCCTTATAATATATATCATAAAAACATATATATCTTCGATAGCTATTAAATTAGATCGTGACGGATTGTAAGCCGTACAACTTATATACTATCGAGCATTGATTCGTACCCATTCATAGTCGAGTGTTGTGTTCAACATACCCCAACAAAAGCGCTTAACAACCACTGTTTTTTGGCGGTGGAAGTGGCGCAGATGGTAAGGTAGTTGGCATGATGCGAGGCGGTGTTGCCGATCCGACAGTCGTGGGTTCGAGTCTGAAGTTGAGACATATATATATATATATATATATATATATATATATATATATATATATATATATACAGTGTTGTTCGGTAACGAAGTAAAAGTAACGCGTTACTTTACTTAAGTATATTCCTTCATATATATATATATATATATATATTCCTTTTTTCCTTCATATCAGTTACAACTTCTGACAAAGACCGAACTTTGTTTTTCAGACGTCGCACCATTGTTTGACTTGATTTCAATTTTTTTCTCATAATCAGAGCTCGATCAACAATATAATTCATTTTTCTTTTCATTGCCTTTGGGGTGGTTTGAATATTGTACGAGTGTTCCCTAGAAATTAAAACAGCTGATGACGTTGAAGGAATGTATGACTCTGCAGATATGACTTCAGTTGTTGATTGCTCTTCATGTGGTCTTGGTTTTCTTGACTTGGAAAACTAGCAAAATATACAAAAGCAATAATTCATGAAAGATTTTGTAAAAATTTTACAACGTAAGCATGCTTGAAAAAATAACATCTTGTCGTAGTTTTCTAAATGTAGGTTATCTAATGTAAAGTAATGAAAATGTATTTAGTGTTTATACCTCACAAGACATTGTAGGTATGTATGGGTCTGCAGTTGCAACTCTAGTTGTTGGTTGCTCTTCATGTGGTCCTGGTTTTCTTGACTTGAGAAAATAGCGAAATAATCAAAAGCTATAAATCATACAATATTTTATATCAATTTTACATGGTAATCAAAATATAAAAATAACATTTTGTGGTAGTTTTCTATATCATGTAGCCTATGTAATGTAAAGTAATAAATATGTATTTAGCTTTTATACCTGAGTGCAGCGATCTGGAAAATTAAAAATAGTTGGAATAGCACCATGGCGAAGTCGAGTTGTTTGTCCAGTTCTATCGAAGCAATTCTCTTCAAAATGATCTGAGCAAACCACAGACGTCTTTTTACAATTAAAATCTGAACGATTCATATTGGCCACCCATTGTGTTAACAACTCAGGCTTAGTGAAGGGAAACCTGCAAATAGGAAGATACTGCACATTTTACTAGTTTCCATTGTCTAAACCTACAAGTTGCTAGTCAATATGACCAAAGAACAGGAGTTTTCTAGTTTAATGGTTGTTGAGGTGTTAAGATATTTTATGATTCACCGTTATTTTTCTTCAAGGATCAAGGACACTTATTGTCCCATAACAAAATAAGAATAAACTATAATTCATAAGGTGACTAAAAAATAGAACTGTTTGCAATGATGTTGATAGCAACAATAATTATATTATATTGATGGGAAAAGTAGATGAGATGATTCAGTGATAAAGACACATTGTAGAAAAATGCACATCATATCATAGTCAAAATGTTTGCTGTTTTTCAATATAGACACAAGCAAACAGTTTTGACATTGAAACAATGTTTACAACTTACAAACATTTCAATAGTCGTCTACTTTTTGTCAGGTTTTACAAGAAAAATTAATAACTAGTGAATATAAAATATAATATGATCTCTCTCTACCCAAACTAAATCAAGATAATTCTCAAAGTACTTAAAATAGAAACGAAGTCAGAAATTCTACATTTCATCTTTGCGAACTTAAAACGTAAACAAAAACTATTTTTAAACCTTTCAATAATGAGGTTGAGGACACAAGGCTAGGCTGACATAGTTAATAGTTTAGTTATTTGCTCAGCCAAACGACAGTGTTGCTAAATATAGCTCAGGCGGCAAATAAACCTTGCTAAAAAAAACTTAATTAAGTACTTACAAATGAAATGACTGTTTTGCTCCCTTATATTTTCTATTAAAGCAATTACAAGCAGCGCAATTCGGCATTTTTAAACTTCTAAAAAGATTCCGTCAATAGCATCAGATAGTTGGCCTTCCAAAATGGCGACCAGCGGCGACACCCAGACAGGTCTAAGCGCAATCCAGTTATATTATAGAGATCAGTGGTCTCGCCACACCACTTTATATATTTTCGTTGTAGCTGTAAATTGGTTTTATGAGTTCTGATGATGGCTAATAAAGCCGAAACCTGCAGGTCAGCTCATGACCAAAACATTAATAAAAATATATACCAGTTCGTTCAAAAGTGTCTTGGTATTTCTGATTTTCGAAAAGTTTCACGTCTGATAGAAAAAGTTTGTAATAAGAAATGGGCCATAGTCTTTAATAAAGCGTGTCTGAAAGAACATCTTGTTCCTAATTATTTGAAAAATAAATATCAACGCTCTAGGAATTATCATTCTCGTTGTTCAATTTCTGACGCAATTGAAAGAGAAGTTGTGGCCGCTCAAGTGGAGTTTAACAGACTTTCTACATTATTAAAAGAAACTGTGGACACGTACCAAGCCTTATTCACTGATAACGACTCTGTGGTTACATTCCAACGCTTTGTTGATATTAGCGTCGACCGTGTTAACAGAAGGAAGAAAAGCATAATTGTGAACAAACTGTCTACATTATATGGCGGAAGTTTCTTGCTGAAAGAAAACCTTAATCACGTCATAAACCTCTCATCATACACTCCTACAACATCTGAACTAAAATTTTTAGAACTTGGTTACAATTGCCATGTTCCAGGCAAATATCGTCCGGTACTTAAGCAGATCGAATTAGAAATGTTGGTTCGTCAACTTGAGGCGCATGTTCTCAGTGGTGAGCTTTCTGTTGATAATCGCCTTTATACGTTACTTAAAGCTGAGGGTTTCAAACACCGGAACACTCCTCGTAAAATGGCCGATGAATTGTATTCTGCTGCCCTATCTTTAAGAAATAATCCCACCATTGTAATACGGAAGTCTGACAAAACTAATAGCTATGTTATCTTGGAGCGATCTGATTATCTATGCAAATTAAACAATATATTAAGTGATTCTAACAAATTTCTGGAAATTTCTAAAGATCCGACTTTGGATATTAAAAGGAGGGCTAACAAGATCATCGGTAGCTTACTCCGTAATAATTCATCAATAAACATAAAGCAGATCATTGGAGATTTTTCACCAGGATACATCTATTGTAATGTCAAAACACACAAACCTGGAAATCCACTGAGACCAATTATATCTCAGTGCCCAACACCGACGTTTGCTCTCTCAAAGTTTCTTGTTGCTTTGCTTTCTCCGTATTGTTCGTGTCAACATGCAGTGAGATCATCTTTTGAATTCGTCGCCCTAATCAGAAGTAATCGCCACATAACTGGCGTTATGGGCTCTTTGGATGTTACAAATTTATTTACAAATGTGCCCGTCGATACTACCATCGCTATTATTCTTGAAAACGTATATCACAATGCTACACTATCTCCCCCAACTGTTCCAGAGAGCTCCATGTTGCAGTTGCTGTTGTTGTGTACTAAAGAATTGCCATTTAAACATCCCGATGGCCGATTGTTCAGACAGATCGACGGTGTGGCCATGGGCTCACCCTTGGGCCCTCTATTTGCCGATTGTTATATGAGTCATTTAGAAAATCGTGTGTTCGACGCCATCAATAAATCTACATTATATGTAAGATATGTCGATGACATCTTTGTGATTGCTCGAGATACTACACATTTTGAAGAATTAAGAACTAAGTTTCAGCAATACTCTGTGTTGAATTTTACAATCGAATATAGCGACTGTAATCATACGTTACCTTTTCTGGACGTGTTGGTCTCTCAAACGGATTCCGGCCTTGCACATGAAATGTATGTCAAGCCTTCCTCCGAGGGTCTTTGCATGAACGGTGCCGGCTACTGTTCTGATATATACAAAGAGAGTGTTATATATAACCTTCTTGCTCGCGCTTATGGGCTGTCAGAAGATTGGTGTAAATTTCACACAGAAGTCAAACGTCTCAAAACGCTGTTGATCAACAATAACTACACCAACACCATGGTTGATTCTGTTGTGAAAAGATTTGTGAATAAAAAGATTTCTGGCATTCCAGCAAACACTCCTAATGATGTCGTCAGGACTGTTGATATCCGTTACTGTTCCCAGATGCATGACAATTACCGTCTGGATGAGAGAATATTACGTCAAATTATTACAAGTTGCGTTAAAGTTAAAGATCGACTCCGACATAGACTGTCATTCTCCATATATTATAAAGACAGAAAATCACACAGCCTTATCATGAAAAATAGCCCTCGTCACGCCAGCATTTTCCAGTGTACAAATGTAGTTTATAAATTTACTTGTCCTGCACCGCATGATGTCATTGCTACCTACATTGGCCAGACACGTACTACGCTCTCCCGCCGGGTTACTATGCATTTACAGGGTGGCAGTATTACAACGCATTTGCAACTGGCTCACAACACAAAGCTCAACAGACAAACACTCGTCGATAACACTGTTATTCTCCATCACGAGGCCGACCCCTCTCGATTAAAAATTGCCGAGGCCCTCTACATTGTCCGGGATAAACCAATACTAAACGTCCAAGATGACCATCTTGGACGGACCCTTAAACTATTCAACAATAGGCACCACTTGCAGTGCCACAGCGTTGGTGTGCTGCAGGGCTCGTCATCCACTGTTGCCCCTAACACTTGTATATTGAATGATCATGCACTTGACAGGCATAGCAAGAGCCCACGTTGTGATCCGGTTTCCTGTGCTCCGTCCACCGGCGCAATGGACCATGCTAACCTTATTGAAATTTGTGGTTTGCCAAACTGTGATCGGCCTACTGGTCCTCCGTCTGCCGGTTCTGTGGATGATACCGGTTGCATTGAGGCTGTGCGTTTGATCGAACAGTGCTTTATCGATCCGTCGGCCATCTGCCGGCCTTCTTCGGACCCGGTGAATGGTGATATGCCACAGGCCTCACCATTGACTGTTCTCCCGCTTTCTCCCTTTGTCACACCTCGTCTCTTGCTCTCAGATTTATCTGTACTCCGTACTAGAAGTTCGGCAACCAAAACTACAGGTGTTCCCCATTACAGTTACGACCATCCTTGTGACCAGTACGACAACGGTTCCATTTCTCGTCGAGTTTTATCTCCTTTGTCTGCCAACGCAATAGACGCTGCCAACGAAATAGACCCTACCAACTGTATCGATATTTCAAATGCAACCGAACTGTGCCCTGCCGACATGCCAAGGACTCCGCTATTCACTGTTCTCCCGCATTCTCCTTTTGTCACACCTCGCCTCTCCTTTTCTGATTTATCTGAACTCCGTACTAGGAGTTCGCCAACCAAGACTACAAATGTATCTTATCACAGTTATGATCATCCTTGCGACCAATACGACAACGGCCCAGTTTGTGGTCCTGTTTCCCAACCATATTGAAGTGTTGGACGCGGTCGAACAGTGCTCCACTGGCTTGTCAGCCATGAGCCAACCTCCTCGAGGCCTCGAGACTGCTGACCTGCATGATGGTGATGGGACTGGTCCGATGTGTCCGCATTTGATTGATAACTGCAATATTACTATACGTAGACGTTGATCATTTTCAACTTTTAATTAAACTCTCAATTTTATCGATATCCTATTATCTTTGAATTGTAGCTTTAAATTCTTATTTTATTATTTTACCTCTTTGCTTTTATTAGTAATTTTCTTTTAATAGTTATATTTTACTACTTAATTTGTTTGTATATTTTAGCACATGTAATTTTTTATTTTTTCTTATATTTTTTCTTATATTTTTGTTTATTTTTTGTTTATTTATTTACTCCGAGGCAAAAAATTTGGTTGTTTCTTAGCGGTTTTCATATTTTACTTTTACTCTTCTTTGTACTTTGACCTCGATTGATGTGTAAACATATCTGATATGTCTCGCCACACCACTTTATATATTTTCGTTGTAGCTGTAAATTGGTTTTATGAGTTCTGATGATGGCTAATAAAGCCGAAACCTGCAGGTCAGCTCATGACCAAAACATTAATAAAAATATATACCAGTTCGTTCAAAAGTGTCTTGGTATTTCTGATTTTCGAAAAGTTTCACGTTTGATAGAAAAAGTTTGTAATAAGAAATGGGCCATAGTCTTTAATAAAGCGTGTCTGAAAGAACATCTTGTTCCTAATTATTTGAAATATATATATATATATATATATATATATAAATATATATATATATATATATATATATATATATATATATATATATATATATATATATATATATATATATATATATATATATATATATATATATATATATATATATATATATATATTAGGGATGTCACGGGTACCCGAACCCGAGTTCGGTACTACCCGGTCTTTTTCTGATACCCGAACTCGAACCCGAAAGTGTGAAAATTTGATACCCGAACCCAAAAATGTGAAAACTTGATACCCGAACCCGAAAATGAGAAAACTTAATACCCGAACTCGAACCCGAAAATGTGAAAACTTGATACCCGAACCCGAAAATGTATAAGCCTAATATCCGAACTCGGAGTTGTGAACAAATAAATTTTTTTAGTAAATAAATATTTATTCCATTTTAAAAATAGCAACACAAACAGAGTTTTCATAACTTTTCTAGTTTATTAAAAATGAAATAGTATTAGGAACCGATTTCAATAAATTACAAGTTTTGTTGACGTAACATATTATACTAATCGGGAGCCGTAGAAGTTTTCTATTATCACCTTTGCGTAACAAATAACACAAATACGTCATTTTATTAGTGACTAGCGGACCCGGCGAACTTCGTTTCACCTTAAAGAGTGTATGTTTTTTGTTTTATTATCGGGCGAAAAAACAAATAAATCTGATGGTCTGCCGACACGTGAACACGCCACATACAATTGACCATGAGAAAAACATGCATTATCCAAGTTGGGCACACTATAATATTCATAGTTCGTAGTGATCCAAAAGATGTTGGGTCACAAACATTGACCAACAACAACCTCAAATAGAAGCATTCATCGTTTTTTGGGTGAACTGTATAAATACGACCAAGAGCATCAGTAGAATTTTTCACCCGGGTGTCCAGGAACCGCACTGCCTTGCTTCCGACGTTGAAATTTCTTTGATGAAGCGTTCCAAGTGTAATAAGGTGGCATCTCCGAGTAAAGCAACGTTTGTGCAAATGGATCGCTTTGGCAAATCGCAAAAAAACTCGTTAATGTTGTTGCTGGAGGTGTTTCAGCACGTTGAATAATATTCGACGCGTTAAAATAAACTCGTTGACCATTCTCCAGATGCACAGCCAAATAGACAACAGTGGGATGACGTTCGTGAATAGAAAATGAGAATATATGCCAAATTGCCTCATTGCAGTTCACATATCTACCAATTTGATAGCGTCTAATCTCGTCGTTATCTGAGCTTTGAATGCCAAAAACTGCCATATCGCTGCCTTTCGTTACATATTTGCAGATGTACTTAATTGACTTTACAGAATTGCAATACTCAACATTGCAATGTGTCTTGAATGTTTTGGAAAGAAGTGGCGAATATGGAACAACCCAACTGTTGTCAACCACGAAATCGTTTCCTTTCACTTTCTTTGTGACAGTTCGACCGTTATCATCGGGTGATTCAGTTCTTTCGCGTGGATTGGTTAACATTGATCTGATGCCTAATTGCCTGACGGCTATTTTGGGAAAGACTAGATCTTCTGGGTCGCGGCATTGTTATTAATAATGTTTTTGTTAAAAGTAATAAAACTTTAAAACTCGCAAATTAATTCCAACGAACGAAAATATGATATTGACAGAACAGCATTGACACTTTGTTAATGCCAAATGGAAAACGGAAAATGCGAAACCAAAAATCATATATCTATGCTAAAAATATCTTTTATATTTTTATGGCCCATAAACAATTATTTTATTTTATATTTTAATTGAAAAAGATATTTACTTAATTTTTTCTGTGAGATTTTCAATTGTAAACAATGAAATAGTCAGAAAATGTAATAACATGCGCTCTACCCCATTTGCGCATAAATGTCATGTCGCGTTAAATTAAACATCTGTATATCTCGATAACCCAAACTCCAATTTGAAAATTTATTTTTTCGTAAGACCAAATAGAGAATGCTCTATAACTTTGCCATTTAAAGTTTTTTTCTGGGACTCACTGTTAAGGTCGTATAGCTACCGGGGTACATACTGCGGTCCCCATGGGCCACTCCATGGTTCAATGTCAATTTTTTTAGTTATTCTGTTAATAAGAGCTGAGAGAAATCCAATAAATCAAAAATCTCTAAAATCGGTTCAGCCGTTCTTGAGTTATAAGTGTCGTAAGACAAACCCGACTTTCTTTTATATATATAGATTGTGTAAGCTAGACCACTAATCCGTTTGATTATCAGGCCGGACCGAGCCGCGAACGAACTAAAATAATTAAGCCTTCTTCGGTCGAAGAAATCGCAGATGGCCATGACGCTAAACTCTTTACTTCCGTTATATAACCTTATATTTATTCATTCATATACTCAACCTTTTTCTGATATAACAAAGACCCTTTGTTATAAAGATAATCTGGCATAATCCTAAACTTTATTTTTTTTTATTCATTTATTGAGTACCAACATAAGTATTAAACGTAAACAAAAGAAAATAACCAAAACGACAAGAAAAATATAGAACCAAAATTTCAAAAAAAGAAAAAAAAATCGATTGGTTGAGAAAGAAATAAGGTGCCCAAAAGGTTCGTCCGAAGGGAATTCCTTCCCGCTTAATGGACAACCTTTACAAAAAGAACCAAATGAGCTGGTTGAGTTAAGACATTTCAAATAGTAGTTCAATAAACTTATCAAGGAAGAGACTAAAATTGGTATGCTAAGGTAATAGGTATTGAGTAGTTATGAGTGAGACAATAATAAGTAAGATTTCAGAGCTTGCTTAAATAGTGAAATACGTTTCAAGGAGGAGACAGATATTGGAATGATTGAATAAATACGAGGGCCAGAGCATTTAATAGAGAATGTTTTAAGAGTTGTCCGAGCAAAATCCGTTCGAAAACAGCGACCGGGGCGCAGATCATAGGAATGAACATCAGATAATTTTACAAACATGTTATCGAATGATGAGGGTAATATAAAATTATCATATTTATACATGAAAATGCCAGTTTGGAAGAAATTAATCTGATAAATATTAAGAATGTTGTTGTTAGCCATTTGAATTTTACAAGACGATGTGGGAGGCATGTGAAAAATAATTCGAATAATTCGCTTTTGCAAAATATGAAGAGGCTTTAAACGAGTTGAATAATTTGAGGCCCAGACAATATTGCAGTATAAGTACGGAAATATAAGTGCATAGTATAACATCATAGAAATATTGGCATCAACAAACTGATGTATACGAGATAGCACTCCACAATTTTTTGCAACCTTAGATGTAACATGTTCAATGTGAGTTTTTAATGTAAGGTGTTCATCAAGCAACACGCCCAAGAACTTGCAATAAGGAACCCGCAAAATTGGTATATCATCAATCTTCAGCTGACAATTACAGAAAGTATTTTTGTTTATATGGTGAAATAAAATGTAATTCGTTTTGCTAACATTTAAGGAAAGTCTACTAGCAGAGAACCATTTAGAAACAGAAAGTAATTCACTGTTGGTATCGTAATATAAATTTTCTAAGTTATCGCCAGTCGCAAAGAGGTTAGTATCGTCCGCAAACAAAACAAATTCAAGGCGATCTGAAACTGAGCATAGGTCGTTAATATAGATGAGGAATAGAAGCGGTCCCAGCACCGACCCTTGAGGCACCCCACAAGTTACCTGCTTCATCGAAGAGATAGAGTTGCTGTACTGGACGCATTGTGATCTACAGCTAAGATAGTCACTGAACCATGATAGTGGAGTTCCCCGGATTCCATAGTACCTCAATTTTTCCACCAGAATGCCGTGATCAACCGTATCGAAGGATTTAGCTAGGTTCAGGAAGATGCCAACTACATATTTCCCACGGTCCATGGCCTCGGCAATCTTTGAATGTAACATGACCAGTGGCATATAAGTTGAGTGATTTTTTCTAAATCCAAACTGATTTGGTGTAATAATGGAAAATTTATCAAGATAATTATAAAGTCTGGAGTGCATCACTCTTTCAAAAAACTTTGAGAAATAGCACAAGACAGATATTGGCCGGTAATTAGAAAAGTTTTCTTTTTTCCCAGATTTGTAAATTGGAATGACTTTGGCTGTTTTTAGTTGAGCGGGGAATACTCCTGAAGTTATTGAGCAATTTATTATGGCAGACAGAGGACTAGCGATCGCCGTAATTGAATTTCGTGCGATGCATGGGTCGACTCCATCGGATCCGCAGCTGTGAGAGATCTTTAAGTCTGAAGCTATTTTGATAATCTCATCGGGCGTAGTGGGTGCAAAAAAAAAAGAGTGAGTCACAGGATTGCCAAGATATTTTTCAAACGTTGTATCCGGTGGGGATATCTTTCTTGCGAGGTTGGAGCCAATATTAGAAAAGTAATTATTAAATGACTCAGCAATAACAGAGGAAGATGTCAATAGACTACCGTCATCCGTACAGAAAGTCTTGCATTGTTCCATGTTGGTCTTTTTATTTAAAATGTTCCCAATTAACTTCCATGTTCCTTTCATGTTGTTGTTGTTTAATTTAAACTTTTCGGAGTAGAATTGTTTGATGGTTTTTACCTTAGTTGATTTGAAGAGGTTTCTAAATGTAGTAAATTTCTGTTTGTTAGACGGAGATGGATTCCTGGTGTATGCTCGGTAAAGCGCATTTTTTTTCTTGCAGCTTTTCATAAGTTCAGGTGTCATCCATTCTTTATCAAACTAGTTAGGTCCGTTAGATTTGCCGCTGCAGCTCACCAGAGGAAAGGAATTATTATATATTTCAAGATATCTATTGATAAACATTGAATAGGCGGATGACGCGTCGCCACACTCGGCCACCTCTATTACCCTAGACCAATCGGCTCCATGCAGCGTTTGCTCAAAAATTTCTTTATTAACGAAACTCCTTCTCAAGGAAAAGACATGATTTTTTCCGACGCAATCAGGTGTCGATAATGTGGCAGAGAGAAAAATAGGGAAGTGGTCCGAGACATCATCAAGTACAATCCTGGCGAGAGTCTTCTGTAGTGGATAATTAGTAAATATATTATCAATTGCGGTGGCGGTTGAAGGGCATTTTCTAGTTGGCGTTGTAAAGGCTGGAAGAAGGCAGTGGGAAGCTAGTAAATTAAAAAACTCAGCTGTAAGTGAGTTACATTCTTTGTCAAGAAAATCAATGTTGAAGTCGCCCAGTAGAAATATCTTCATATTTTTTCTGTCAACGTAATCCAAGATGTTACTCAGCTCTGCATTAAAAACACGTATATTGGTATCCGGTGGGCGATAGATTACTCCAACAGTAAAACTTCCAATTCCTCGACACTCCGCAGATACCAAGAGAATTTCAAATGAAGTAATATCAACACTCCAGGAACTAACATCAAGAACAGAATATTTTAAGTCAGAGTCAATAAAAAAACCAACTCCGCCACCTTTTTTCATAACTCTATGTCTAGATACGAAAACAAAGCCCGGTATTTCCACGCTCAAGGATGAATTGTCATCCAGCCAGGTCTCTGTAACCGCCAAAATCCTAGATCTACTCCAGTGAAGTAATATTGCTAAGTCATGCAATTTATTTTTTAAGCTTCTGCAATTGACGTGAAGAAATGAAAAATGATCAGAAGCTAATCGACCGGTTAACTCGTTTAACTCATCAGAAGTAACATAAACATTTATATTATCATAGATTGGATGGAAGATATTTTCATCAGGATCAATGTTATAATCAAAAAAAGAACAGCTTCTTATAGACTTCAGTAAACTTAAACGTTCTTCTTCAGTGTTCGTCGTATCATAAGCCATTTTAACAAGTCTGTAACTTTTCAACCTCCTCGAGACTTAGGATTTTAATTGGCTTGTCAGATTCAACTCTTTTTGCAAAAACAACGCCATTCCATGTCCAGATGGAGGAGATTTTTTTTTCTTTGAGTAGTCTCCTGCCTCTCGAAAAGATTTCTGAGCACCTCTTAGTTAAATGTTCGTTGATATAAATTTTATGTTTATCTTCTTGTTTGTGAAGTAGGCGTCTTGAAGAGTAAATTCGGTCTCTGACTGTCTTTGAAGCGAGAGTTATAACTATCGGTCGTGGTGCGTTTTTAATGCCAGGTATTCTGTACCCGGCAGTGATATCCTTCATAGATATGTCGAGATCTAACCTCGTCCTGCAACACTCCACGACAGCACTCATTGTATCCTGCCGAAACATATGTTTAGAGGAATCACCTTCTCCAGCAGTCACACCCGAAGCCACCTCAGCGTAGGACGATTCAGGGATTCCGTGAATGACGAGATCGTTGCTTCTCAATTGCATCTCCAGTCTGTCAACTCGAATCTGTAGAGTTTTGTTTTCCTCCGTTATGGACTTTATTTTATCAACCAGCGGCTTAATTTCGTCCTTTATCAGTTTTTTCACTGTCTCCAACATTAAGTTCTTCATCATTTCTTTAATGCCATGTTCCAGACTGGGAAGTATCTTTTCTTTAATCTTATCCGATAATGCTTCGATTGTTTTACCTTCCATTAACAAGTCCAGAACCTCCTCTTGCCTTTTACGTGACATCACAGTATGTAGTACAACTTACAGGAGTGGCAACAAACGACAACAGAACTAAACTCACTAAACTATTCAACAGTATTTGACAAAACCAGGTATCAAAATCAGATAAATTTTGTACCAATAGTTAGCTTGTATTGAGACAAGTTCAGTCATATAAATTTTTACCAGATATGTTTACTAAAACTTTAACTGGCAAAGTCTATAAATGATCTATGCGTCACAGTCATTTTATTGGCAAATGTGTAAGCTAGAACCATGGACTCCTAAATAAAAGCTATCTGGACACAAACCTGAATGGGTGAGAACCTAAGAGCTTAGAATGACCTTTTGTTTTCTGTTCCATCGAGATCATCGGGTCAAAAATTGTAAAGCAAGATGCAAAAAAATTCAGACTCGATTTTTTTAGGTATTCAACACACATGTTCTTTTATCATTTACCTATTAGTTTTCTTCATGACTGCCAGAGACTCAGATCATCATCGACAACAACTGTTTGTGCTGGTTTTGTGATGCTCAGCACTTGACGACAGAAATTTTAGCATAATCGGCCAAGAACTTAGAATGACCTTTCGTTTTCTGTTCCATCGAGATCATCTTAAATGAAGTTTATAAGACTAATTAATTATAGGCTTGGTCAATTTCAGTCTGATAATTTATAGTTTTGTTTTGGATGGTTTTATCAAATTTCAGAAGCAACTATTACACTTTAATGCACCAGGTGTTGGAGAGCGATAGAATGATTCGAGCTGTGTCTGTCCTTAAATTTTCTAAATTTTTGTTTTATGACAATATTATCTTTAAAGAAGATACAATGTCAACTTTAATTTCCAAAGAGCAATACAACACAGCAAATTTTATAGTTTAAAAACTTTTCATGGATGGACATTTGTTAGCCGGTGAAGCTCGTATAATATTATATCATGGACAAAAAACATGGAACGGGAGCATTGATTTACCAACAAAGTCACATCGTTTGCGAGCCTTTCCACATTTTAATCAAAATATAAGTGGAGGAAATAGCAAGAGAAGCAAACAAGAATAATAGAGCTAAAGAAGAAAAATAGATAAACTAATAAATTGCACTTGAAAACATTTTAACTTAGATTATTTTGTGTTTTAAAATAAACTATTTGAATGTTAATTGTCAGATAATAAATGTTTTATTTATGCCTTTCAGTTGTTCAAGTGTAAAATAATAAAAGTTGTCAAAGTTTTTAAAATATGTAGCTCTCTCTAACAGCCAAGCGTAACGCGATACAATCGCCCCATGTGGTAGATAACGCCGTGGCAGATTTGTGTCCAGATAGCTTTTGTTTAGGAGTCCATGCTAGAACACTAATCCGACTGATTACCCGACCGGAAAAAAATTAATAAATAATAATGATTTAAGAAGTTACGTATTATACTAATCGCAAGCCATACAAGTTTTGTATTATCACTTTTGCGTAACAAATAACACAAATAGGTCATTTTATTGGTGAGTGTGTAAGCTAGACCACTAATCCGCCTGATTATCTGGCCGGACAGAGCCGCGAACGAGCTAAAATAATTAAGCCTCCCTCGGCCAAAGAAATCACATTATTTGGAAAGTTAAAAAATAACTTGTTAGAGTTTATTCAATACGTGTAATGTTCAATGGATGAATTGATCGCTCTTGTTTGTATATGTATATACACTAGGCAAATTTAAAATCAATCCAGGAATTTGAAATCATAAGCCAGTACCCGAACCCGGACTTTGGAAAACTACAAAGCCGAACCCGAACCCGAAAACCTGAGTTTCACAAACCCGAACCCGAAAACTAGAGTTTTACAAACCCGAACCCGAACCCGAAAACTCTAGTTTCACAAACCCGAACCCGAAAACTCTAAAAAGTACTACCGTGACATCCCTAATATATATATATATATATATATATATATATATATATATATATATATATATATATATATATATATATATATATATATATATATATATATATATATATATATATATATATATATATATATATATGTTTAGAATGTAGGACATTTCCCCCCCGGACGTTTCCCCCCCCCCCGACAGACCCTAGGACATTTCCCCCCTGGACATTTATATATATATATATATATACGTATATATATATATATATATATATATATATATATATATATATAAATATATAATATATATATATAAAATATATATATATATATATATATATTTATAATATATATATATATATATATATATATATATATATATATATATATATAATATATATATATATATATATATATATATATATATATATATATATATATATATATATATATATATATATATATATATATATATATATATATATATATATATATATATATTAATAATGTAAGATGGCATAAGATTTTCAGCCTATTTTCATGGGAGTTTCAGCCTAATCATAAGTGTGATATGTATAAAACAAACAGTCCTGACGTTTTGGACGAATGCTCTTTTTCGCAATATTTCGATACCACGCAAGATCCGTCATCTAAAGATACTTTAGAAAATATCCTCACAGAAAGTCCTTGTTCTTACACGACCGTTGTTGATGACTTGGATCAACCTGTTAGTCCTGATGATACCGCGCGCACCTGTGTCGAAGAAGAATGTCCGATTGATGACAATTGTTCGTACTCATCCAGTTCCTTCCTCCATTTACTTTCAAACGAGAACATCACTGTTCGACGAAAGCGGAGATATTCTTGATTTTATTTATTTAAATATCTTATGTAATTTCGACTTAATTTAATCATTTATTATCATAATACTTGCTTTTATTATTATTATTATTACTGCTACTATTATTTTATCCTTTAATTAAACGTTTTTAATTATACTTATTTTATCCTCATAACTCCAGTTTATTTTATGTACGTTAATTTAATTACATTGTCTAAATTTGATTATTTTTATTAATATCCTTCTATTGAGATAATTTCTTGAGGATATTAGTTTATTTGTATATTTAGTTATTACATGTTTTCTTATCTTTTGCCTCCTTTTACGCGATCGTATTTACAGACTCTGAAGATGGCGAAAGCCGAAACGGCCCGTAAGTCTGAAATAAAGAAAGTTTTAAATGTTAATACTTTTCTTAATACGTGTTGCAGTAAACAAAAACGTTGTTCCGAAATATTGAGAAAGTATCTATAAAACTCATAGCGGCTAAATGGAGACTTATTTTTAATCGAGCTTGTCTTAAAGAAAATATATATATATATATATATATATATATATATATATATATATATATATATATATACGCCCTGCGCCCATTTTTTAATAGGCGGGCCGGCCACATCCAGCATAGTATATAACAATTCATAACTTTCGAAGTAGAAAATACGTTTAAAAAATTAAACTAATTAAAAAATATAAAACAAACTATAATTGTGAACAAAAACTATTTTAAAACTATTTTTTTAAAGTTTGCCTAAAAAAGAGGTTTGCCGACTGTGCAAATGCTCAACCAATGGTGCGCCCTTTCACCAGAGATGTGCGGATTGCGGACGCTAATCCGCAGCATTTTTGCGGACGCGGATTCGAGAAAATTAAAACTAGCGGACGCGGATTGTGCGGATCAATAGGCCAAATTTTGAAAAATAATTGAATAAAATAATTGAATAAAATAGAAAAAAAAATTTCCTACAACTGCAATACAGTACGAAATTAGAAGTTAGAACAGGCGCGTCTCGTTTCGAATTTCCATCCACCTCTCCCCCTTTAACATATCAGTGTTATTTTCTGGCAAAGCAAAATAAGCAAAATTGTATTTTGCTCTATGTATGACGTCATTTTAACTGAACTAGTAGTCTAAAGGCGCGTTTACACAGGCAAAGATTCGCTGGCGCCAAATTAGAGGTGTGCACGGTAGTGGGGACAGCGGGAATACCGCTGATTTTGCGGTATTACCGCGGAAATGGGGACGAATGAGGTGGGGATATCGCGGTAATGGGGATGAAGTTGCGGGGTTACCGCGGGGATAGAAACAAACGTTGCGGGACTACCGTGGGGATGGGGACGAGTTTTTGCGGTGTCATCGCAAAATTAAAATAGGTTTTTTATAAAACAAAATTGTTTCAAATTAACCGAAAATGTATCGAGTCATACATATCATTGTTTATGTTTTTTAATCTTTGCAACGCGCTGTTGTTTTATCGCTGATATATTGAGTTACCGAAAGTTTTATAGTCATGGGTTGCATTATTTGTTAAATTTCGTAAGTCCTAGTTCGAATTTTCATTTAAATATGGAAAAGGCTGAAATTCAAAAATTAGCTGCAACAGTCAGTACTTTGTTCTTGCGCCTTTACATTTCACTCTATATTCTATAACCGTTATAATAACTATTACCAAGACAGTAGGCGCCGTTTGCCGGGCAATAAGCGCTAACATTGAGCCGGCGGTTTTGCCAAAACAATTGATTCTTCGATCAATTGATAAAGATGTACATATTTTCTAAAGGGTTAAGGGTAGGGATAGGCTTAGGTTAATTTTAGGTAGACTTACGGCGCGATTGCCGGCTCAGTAGCAATTTTACCGATTATTTCTACGGCTAACCGCCGGGGCAATAGCAGCGACCTTCTATAACCCCGAGTGTAGAGCAATGCGAGAAACTGCAATTAAAGTAGGTTTGATTAATTTGCTTTCACATTATAAGGTTTTACATATAATTGAATTTTTTTAATTTCGTTAGAGATCTATTAAAGCTCGTTTATGTTGTAACACTACATTCTGAGCCACACAAGTGCCACAAGATGACTTCATAGAACATCAACTAGTCAAAAATGAAAACCTGAAGACAACTTTTATGCAAACTTGTACACTATAAACTCAAAAAGCTCATTTTCGAATGAGGTTTTGTTATTAAACTGTTTTTTTATATTATAAGCTTGAATAAGTTTCTTAGACCTCCGTAATAACGCATAATTTAGCTTGTTCATTGTTATTAATTATGCTTATATGAGCAACTAGTTTCACAATGTTAATAATTATTTTTATAAGGTTGCTGACTATTTAGCATTCAACGATGAAAGTGATTTGCTGAGATTTTTGCAAAAGAAATGGTCAAAACTGTCTCAAGTGGCAAGGATTATTTTGAGTGTGCCAGCAGCAAGCGCCTCTTCTGAGAGAGCATTCTCTATGGGTGGGTTAACCATTAGTGATAGAAAAACTCAGCTAGGTGGAAAAACATTGATAGACTTTTATTTAGTCATGGACTTAAATAAATAAATTGTATTAAATCATATTACGGTCTTATTACAATTCTATAAATCAACACGTAAGTTATAGTTGCATTGAAATGATGTACGGAAAAATAATGACTAGTACAGAATTGATTAAAAATGGGGATGAACAGCGCGGGGATGGATGGGGATGGTTGGGGATGAAACACTGTGGGATGGTTGGGGATGGGAATGATGCTGGTGGGGATGACACTCGCGGGGATGGTTGGGGATGGGGACGAAAAGTCGTCCACGCGCACACCTCTACGCCAAATGTCAATTTCGCCTGAAATTAGAAAAAATGCATGCGTAAACGCTCTTACGCATGACATTGGCATCTTGGCAGCCAAGATTTTGAATGTTGGTTGACAGGCACCTGCTGACCAGACTGAGATAAAATGGCAGCAGCCAATCAGATAACAGCAGCTTGTTTCGCTATGAATATTCATTATTCATCTTGTTTATGTGTAGTACCGTGGCGGTTTTTTCGTGTTTCTATCATATCAATTCTATTGTTCAAGTATCAAACCAAGATGAACAAATTTAAATGTGATTATTGTGATAAGAATTATAGTGCTAATAAAACACTAAGGGATCATGTTAGAAAAACTCACCCTGGCAATGTCTTGTCTTCCCTACCTAAGGGACGCAAAAGAAAATATGAATCCATGTCCATATCGGACCCAGACCAGGTAGAAATAAAAAAGTTTAAGTGTATGTATTGCACTAATATATACACAGCTAAATGCGATCTTAGTAACCATATTAAAAATGTGCATCCTGGTAATGAATTGCCAGCTGATAATAATAATCTTTAATGTCGAAGAAGAGGCTTGCCTAAAACTATTTTAACGTTTAGCTCATTTCAAGGTTTGTTTAATTAAAAAAAAAACATTATTATAGATCTTAAAGACTATACATTCAAGTTGAATTGATGAAATCTACAGAATATGAGTTATGGAAGGTGCATGAAGAAACTGAGACAAGCACAAGATTTGTGAAGAAGTATCGTGACTATAAACATGAAAACGGTCGTTGATATTGCCCCGGCGGTTTGCCGTGGAAATAATCGGTAAAATTGCTACTGAGCCGGCATTCTCGCCGGTGAAATAATAGGTAAAATTGCTACTGAGCCGGCAGTACCGCCGTGGCAATAATCGGTAAAATTGCTATTGTGCCGGCATGAAATGTATTTTGGCGGTCATTTTTGTAATGTTTTTCTGATTATTTTGCAGGACCACAGCGGTTTTTTTTATAATAATAATTTTTTATGAATAATTTGCAGAACCACGGTGGTTTTTTTATAATTATTTTCTAATGAATATTTTTTAGGACAACCAAAATCAGCGACTAGGACTAGAATAACTTATGAGAACAGGTTTCTCAAATAGAGAAGAAATAGAGAGATGTTAAGAAGTTAGAGATAGTGTGGCATGCAAAAAAATAAAGGTGAACCAACTACGCCACTTGCTAGGAAAATAGAAGCTTTAGTGAGCTTGCGTCGACGCTTCTGGAATAGTATAAGTTTTTTGCGTCATTAACTAGCGCATGCAAATATCTGTTTGCCCTTCCCCGTTACGCTTTCGGGCTTGAAAAAACGGCTTTGGTGATTTCGTCGCTGTCATCGTGACGTAACTGTACATCGACCAGTCATTATGGTGTGCTCGTGCTACAGGTTTAGACAGTTTTTTTTCATTATAGTGTAAATAAATTTAACTTAATTAATTTAACAAGAATAAAAAAATCACAACTAATTGCATGAGTACACTTTTTATTACTAGTCTGGCACAAAAACCAGTTGATATGAAACAAGTAAAGGAAAAAACGAGTTTTTCAAAAGAAACGTTTATTTAAAGTAAATGTGATTTGCAAATCTAAAAGACAAACAGAAAAGTTTGTAACAACAACAACAATAATAATAATAATAAAACAAATCAAAACATTTTGTAACTGCCACGACAGTGGGTGCAAAAAAAAGCCCTGCTAGTTGGTGTTTTAGTTATTTTCTGGCAAAAAAATGCACCCATTGCAGGCAGCAGTCACACATAATCGTGTCCCCTACGCTTGCATTTCTTCGACACGTTCTACAGGTGTAGTTTGGATGCTCCTTCTTCGTTTTTACTGTAAAAATTGAATACATTAAAAATTAGTTTTCTGTTTACTTGCAACACAATTTCAAAGTTATTTTAACTTACTCAATTCTAAAACTGTGGTCCACGCATCCGAGGATCGGACATTCCTCCCCCCCGGACATTTCCCCCCCCCCCCGGACATTTCCCCCCCCCCCCCGGACGTTTCCCCCCCGGGGTAGGACAATTCCCCCCCCCGGGTTAGGGTTAGGGTTAGGACGAAGCAATGGCGTCAACCTCAGCCGTTCTTTGCATAGAAATGTAGGGTTAGGGTTAGGGTTAGGACGAAGCAATGGCGTCAACCTCAGCCGTTCTTTGCATAGAAATGTAGGGTTAGGGTTAGGGTTAGGGTTAGGACGAAGCAATGGCGTCAACCGCAGCCGTTCTTTGCATAGAAATGTAGGGTTAGGGTTAGGACGAAGCAATGGCGTCAACCTCAGCCGTTCTTTGCATAGAAATGTAGGGTTAGGGTTAGGGTTAGGGTTAGGGTTAGGGTTAGGACGAAGCAATGGCGTCCACCTCAATCCTAAGGGAGGCTCGAGGAGAACCACCAGCCAAGAGAGTGAAGCGATCGACGAAGGCAAACCAATAACCAATAAATGTTTAATAATTTTGTTTGTGTTTCTTAGAAAAACTACTACATAACCACAGGGGGGGAAATGTCCTACCTTGGGGGGGGAAATGTCCGGGGGGGAAATGTCCTAGGGTCTATCGGGGGGGGGGGGGGGGAAATGTCCTAGGGTCTATCGGGGAGGGGGGAAACGTCCGGGGGGGGGGGAAATGTCCGGGGGGGGGGGGGAAACGTCCGGGGGGGGGGGGAAATGTCCTACATTCACGCATCCACCGCAAACAGGCCTTCGAACAATGGAAGATGTTGAGACACTTCCGGCTCTGTTATGGCTGTGGAGACATCTATAAACGGACTCACGCTTTCAACGAGGCATCCCTCCTTCACCACCTTTCCAGCCTCCTCTTCACCGAGAATCAATGAAAGAAACACTAATTAAGAAAAAAAATAGTTAAAAACAAAAATGATTTCTTTACTCAAATTTTGAAACTTACGCTTTTTTTTCTTTTTCCATCATAGCTGAAAATTTTCGTGGCAGCTTCTTATAATGGTCCAAGCGGCGGGTTTTTCTGGGCCTTCCGGGACCATGAGCAACTTTTGGAAGCTCGAGGACTGACAATTCTATCGATAGCTGGTTCGGTTGTACAGTGTCAGCTTTATCCAAACGCCGCCGCTTGTTTACTGGCTGATCCACTGCTCAAAAAGCAAAATTATTTTAATAGCTTATAGGGATGTCACGGGTAGTACGTTTTGGAGTTTTCGGGTTCGGGTTCGAGTTTGTGAAACTAGAGTTTTCGGGTTCGAGTTCGAGTTCGGGTTTGTGAAACTAGAGTTTTCGGGTTCGGGTTTGTAAAACTCGAGTTTTCGGGTTCGGGTTCGGGTTTGTGAAACTCAGGTTTTCGGGTTCGGGTTTGGGTTCGGGTTTGTAGTTTTCCAAAAACCGGGTTCGGGTTCGGGTACTGGTTTATGATTTCAAATTCCTGGATTGATTTTAAATTTACCTAGTGTATATACATATACAAACGAGAGCGATCAATTCATCCATTGGACATTACACGTATTGAATAAACTCTAACAAGTTATTTTTTTAGCTTTCCAAATAATGTGATTTCTTTGGCCGAAGGAGGCTTAATTATTTTAGTTCGTTCGTGGCTCGGTCCGGCCAGATAATAAGGCGGATTAGTGGTCTAGTTTACACACTCACCAATAAAATGACCTATTTGTGTTATTTGTTACGCAAAGGTGATAATACAAAACTTGCAGGGCTTGCGATTAGCATAATACGTTAGCTCTTAAATTATTGTGATTTTTTAATTTTTTCGCGGCTCGGTCCGGTCGGGCAATCAGGCGGATTAGTGTCCTAGCTTACACATTTGCCAATAAAATAACTGTGGCGCATAGATCATTTATAGACTTTGCCAGTTAAAGTTTAGGATTATGCAAGATTATCTTTATAACAAAGGGTCTTTGTTATATCAGAAAAACTTTGAGTATATGAATGAATAAATATAAGGTTATATAACTGAAGTAAAAAGTTTAGAGTCATGCCTATCTGCGATTTCTTCGACCGAAGGAGGCTTAATTATTTTAGTTCGTTCGCGGCTCGGTCCGGCCTGATTATAATCAAACGGATTAGTGGTTTAGTTCACTAATAAAATGACGTATTTGTGTTATTTGTTACGCAAAGGTGATAATACAAAACTTCTACGCTCGCGATTAGTATAATATGTTACGTCAACAAAACTTGTAATTTATTAATCTCTAAGACACAGCTTTTATAAAGATTTATTTGTTCACAACTCCGAGTTCGGGTATTAGGCTTATAAATTTTCGGGTTCGAGTTCGGGTTCGGGTATCAAGTTTTCACATTTTCGGGTTCGAGTTCGGGTATCAAGTTTTCTCATTTTCGGGTTCGGGTTCGGGTTCGGGTATCAAGTTTTCACATTTTCGGGTTCGGGTTCGGGTTCGGGTACCAAATTTTCACACTTTCGGGTTCGAGTTCGGGTTCGGGTATCAGAAAAAGACCGGGTAGTACCGAACTCGGGTTCGGGTTCGGGTACCCGTGACATCCCTAATAGCTTATAACAAAAAATTACCTCATAACATGTAATTTTTACCCAGGGTGACTAGCGGGAAATCAACCGGAAGCGGGAGAGCAATCAGGAACGAGAAAGCGACCGGAAGCGGGAAATCAATTTTTATGGGGTGCCAAAAAATTAAGCAGGCATTTTAAAAATTTGCAAGCAGGAACCACTGATTTCTATAGTATAACTGGATTGCGCTTAGACCTGCTGGGAGTCGCCGCTGGTCGCCATTTTGGAACTCTTAGGCCACGCCTACCTACCTGATGCTATTGACGGAGTATTTTTTGAAGTGTAAAAATACCGAATTTCGCTGCTAGTAATAGCTTTAATAAACAATATAAGGGAGCAAAACAGTCATTTTATTTGTAATTACGTAATCAATGCAGAGTTTATTTGCCGCCAGGGCTATATTTAGCAACACTGTCTTAAGGCGTTTGGCTGAGCAACCTTATTATTGCCTAAATAATTTAATGTGAGCCTCAAACTCATGTTGAAAGATTTAAAAAATTGTTTTTGTTTAAGTTTTAAGTTCGCAAAGATGAAATGTAGAATTTCTGACTTTGTTTCTAGCTTCGTTGAATGCTAGAAAAGCAGTAGCATAAAAATTAAAAAAAAATTAATTGATACATTTTGAAAGACAATTTAAACAAAAAACATAATATTCAAACAACCATTTAATCGTACAATTTATTTTCACAAAGATATTTTGATTTTAAGATCATAAATCGCAACATCAGTCGGGCCTTATTAAAGCATCCAAAAAGTGAGTTTGTGGGAATAGAATACGCCTTAGTTATTGAATAGAGCCGGGCATAGCAAGAACCTTCACATCATATCACATGTAGCCCATTGCTATAAAAACCTCAGGTAATTGGTTTGTATATAAATCAATTAATATTTAAAGAATACAAATAAAATAAAACAACAACGTATAATATAGTAATAGCGGAGCTTGTTACTTTATAAATTGATCAAAACCGGCGGATAAAATAATTTTTAGTTTTTCTGATTCCTAACATTGTGTAGAAGAAAGTGTGGGGTTGTCTAAAGTTGTGCGTAGCTTATTTTTGTACATTTTTGGATCATCTCGATACGGTGAGCGAAAATATGGGTAAATGACATATCATGACTTCCAAGTACCACTAAAAAGGTGTGTTACTTACTTTATACATCGTTCAAAACCGGCGGATAAAGTAAAGTCAAGCGTTAAAAATTATTTCTGTTGCTGTAAGTTAATAATGCGAAGGTGCTTATGTTAGATTTGTTTAAGTTAGGTTGAGGGCCCGAGGGTTAGTACACAAGCTAATTGGAAATTAATGCTTATAAAATATTAAAAATTAAATACATTTCCTATAACAATAGTATTCAATATTTTATTTTAAAGTGCTGTATGCTTGTTACTTTATAAATCATGCAGTAGATTTATAGTGGCAGAAGAAATTTTTCGTTAATTATCATATTACTGTAGTGTATTCATAGCAGCAGAAGACAAGCACTCAAAATATATCAACAAGTAAATATAATTTATTTAATGTTTACTTTCAGATATACGTCTACGCTTCTGTTGTATTGTTTCAACATTGATTTGAATAAGAATAGTACAAGATGGCAAAAAAGTCAATGTCATGTATGGATTCTGGATTGATGGACTCAACATTATCTTTGTCGAGTAAGAATTTAATAACAAATTGGTTGAAATGTATTATATGTCAGGCTGACAGTGAGGAATGCTTGATATGTCCAGCATCTTCCAGCAGGGTAGATTTAGGTCCTGGAGCTGGATATGCTACATTTGAATGTGATATCACAGGCTACAAAGATTTCAGTGACTTACCCGAGACTATGAATTTATCCAGATTGGATAACGGGAGTGGAATTGCTTCTACAATGATGCTTAATGAAGCCAAGTGGCACAAAAATTGTCGTAAAAAATTTAACAGTACGAATTTGCAACACTTGAGAAAAAGAAAAAGTAAAGAAACTTCAGACCAACCAGACATCATGAACATCAGTAAGAAAACGAGAGCAAAACTTTACACATCTCATGTCCTTGCTGATTTCACATGTTTTTTTGTGATGAAACTAGTGAAAATGAAACTTTGTTTAATGCAAGTACTTTTAGTTTTGATTCTAACTGTTTTCTCTATTAAGCAATCAACTGGTGGACAGTGCTTCTCGAATTTCTGGGGATGTATTTGCAACAGTTGGTGAAACTGTTCTCAATTCCAGTGCAAGCGACTTAAGAAACTTGATGCCTTGTACACATGAAGAGGCTGATACACGTATCATGATTCACTGCAAAGATGCTGTTTTGAAAGGTCATCGATCAATTACCATAAGAACAGTTGATTCTGATGTCGTCTGCATTGCCATTTCAATGCATGAAAACATCGGAGCGGAAGAGCTCTGGATTGCTTTTGGAACTGGAAAGAACTTGAGATACCTACCCGTACATGACATGGTTAGTGTTCTTGGGCCAACAAAATCTCGAAGTGTTGCTTTCTTTCACGCTTTCACAGGCTGTGACACAGTTTCTAGTTTTGGTGGACGGGGTAAGAGAATAGCATTTGAAGTGTGGAATGCATTTCCAGAAATAACGGAAACTTTCTCATGCTTGTGCACTAATCCAAGCGATGTCACTTTGGAGCAATTAAACAAACTGGAACGATATGTTGTTCTTCTGTATGATCGCACAAGTTATTTGGATAAGGTATTTTGGTAGCTAATTTGATTATTTAATAATACAGCTGGATTATTTTTCTAATAGATATGTAGTTATTTTTAAAATTTATTTGTGATTTAATACAGGTTGACGAGTGCAGAAAATATTTGTTTACTAAAAAAGGACGTTCATACGATGCTATACCACCAACTCAATCTGCCTTGTTACAACACATATGTCGAGCTACGTACCAAGGAGGATATATTTGGGGACAATCTTTAGAACTGCAGCCGAATTTTCCAAGTCCACTTGATTGGGGTTGGTTGCACTCTGGTCAATATAAACCAAACTGGACCTTACTCCCACAATTGTCTGATACTTGCACTGAGCTTATTCACTGTGGGTGTAAAGTGTCTTGCCGTGGTCTGTGCAAGTGTAGACGAAATAATCTCCAGTGTACATTCTTGTGTGAATGTGATGGTGAATGTTTTAAATAAAGACAATTTACTCACATTTTTAATAAGAGTAACAACATGTTCATTAGAAAAATATTATAAATACAGTTTTTACAAATGACGTGTTTTATTTTTTTATAACCATCTATGACATGTGGTAGAATTTTTTTTAAACCTCAGCTGTTTTTTCTGTATCAATTTTACCAACTGGTTCGAGATAAAAAAAACATTTTTGAGAGAAAAATAACTGCTTAAATGCAGTACTTCACGAATTTATCGGTTTGGGGGGCCATCTTGAACTTATGCAATTTGACGAAGGGTGCGTTGTAAATTACAGAGCTAGTTGAATCCGGTGTCACCAGTGATCCAGTGCTTAACTCCTGCTTAAACTAGGAGTGAGCTGATAGGATTGGTTAAGCGTTAAGAGATCGGGTGCGCGCGTGTTGTTAAATTATAGATCTAGAGATCCATTGCTATCCGGGTTAACGAATCTAGTAAAAAACAGCGCGCCCGAAATATTTGAGAGTTAGACAACCCATAACATTGATCAGTATGCTTTTATCTATCAAATAAACCAAATTTTATCTTATCTGCCACTTTTGATCAATTGCAATGGATTATTGATCTTACCCACCGTACTATAATGGCAATTAGCTTACGTGTTTTGCTGCGGCGCGGATGTGCTGCGTTGCACGTTAAATTACCTCAAAGCCTGAATCAAATTAAACACCTTTACGAATGATAAAAATTAAATGAAATTTTAATATGTTATAGTTTACATGTAACTTATTTAGTCTAAACTAAATATATTATTCGTTGACCAATGTTTATAGACCTAGATAACTTTTAAGATACCGTTTACATTGAACAAATGCTCAAAGAAAATGTGCTTATTGAATTTTTTTATATACACAACATAACTTCCTACTACATTTCACAAACATTTTGATGTTAAAAATTACTAAATAGACTCAAAACTTTTAGAGTAATACAGTTTCTTGTACAACCTATTCTGCACTGGCTAAACCAAAGCGGGGCGATTTGGTTGCGGTGATCTGCGAAGCGTTTCATCTGTGTGTAACCGAATAACTATCATATTGACCGTAGTAAAAAAATGTTAAAAATACCGAATAACTAAATAAAATTTTTTATTTTCAAGTAAAATAATTGAATTTAATTAAAACCCCGTAATTGTTCGTATATCATGCGACGATCGACGTAAACACGACGGCTGCATTGGTAATTGAGAGTGGTAAAATGGCGGCAGACTGGAGACAACATTTCTATTGCAATAATGGGCTAAGCGCAATCCAGTTATATTATAGAGATCAGTGGCAGGAACAAGAAAGCGACAGGAAGCGGGAAATCGACCAGGAAAGCAGGTGTGGACATGTGTCCCCGGGCGATTTTTTTAATAGGCGCCAAAAAATTAAGGAGGCATTTTAAAAATTTGCAATCGGGAAAGCTACCGGGAGAGGGAGAGCAAGCAGGAACGAGAAAGAAACCGGAAGCGGGAAAGCGACCGGGGGCGGGAGAGCAAGCGAGGTAGGAAACGGGAGCGAGAAAAACGATAGGAAAACCTTTAAAACACCGGGTACCCCCGCTAGTATGAAACTTAAATACACTTTCTTCAGCTGCAATACACAACAGACAATCAAAATTTATCACAAATGTTGAACACGCCTGGCGCTGAATGGAAGAAAGGAGTGGAATTTCTGCCAATTAGGAACCGATAGCAGATCATTAACAATATGCACTGATGTTGATCTTGGACCTATTCTTACAGCCTTACACTGCACCCGACTTACAGTTTATATAAACAATTTTAATTTGCGTAATATGAATACTATTCTAATTCTACTGCAAGAAAATATTTTAAATCAACAAATGCAATTGCAATTTAAAATTAATCGTGTTATTAACGGCGGGAAATTATTGATTACTATATTATTATCTATGCTAGAAAATATTTTAATTACTTATTTGTTTAAACTTAGAAATAGAAAATGTAAAAAAACAGATTTTGATACAATTATTGATAAGTTCGCGGCGGGAAATCAAGTGAGGAAGGAAACGGGAGCGAGAGAAATAAAGAAAAACCACGGTAGTAATAGATAATAATTTAATTTTAATAAATCAATTTACCTTGTTTTCTTGCATGACAGAAATCACTGATTACAGAACCCGAGAACGAAATGCCCAGAAAGAGACGAGAGAGTTATGGCGGATTTTCTTAGCTCGCTGATTTTATATACTGTGCGTCACATAGGCTGCAATCTTCTCGCCATTCTCCGGAGGCCTAAGCCGTCGAAATTATGAAATCGAGAATCCAAAGATAAAAATAAACTATGCAGGCAGTCGCCTGAAGACGACACATTATTTTGTTAATTATAAATATTTGATTAAATAAAGATTATTTTATTAATTATTTAAGAATTTAATTGCTGCTATTGCACCGGCGGTGACCGATTATTTCCCCGGCAATCCCGCCGGTGAAATAATCGGTAAAATTGCTACTGCGCCGGCATTGCCGTGGTAAAAGTTATAACGCATGAAAACTATACAACAAAGAGATATTATTGTCACATGAGTGGGGTGTACAGGGGACCATTAAGCAGAAAAAAATATATAAAAATTCAAGGTTCTTGTAAAACTGGGTCTTTTTCCTGCTGCAATTATTGCCATGGTGTATGAAACAGGTGAGTTAAGTTGTTCATCAAATATGGTTTCTAGATTAAAAAAAAATTGTCTAACATTTTAGGGAAAGTAATAAAGTAATTGTTCAATATTTTAATGAGTACAGTGGACACTTTTGACCTGGCCCATCTTTTTCTTAGAAAAGAAGAAAGACTCCAAATTGCAACTAAATTGGCTGCTGGAATTCCTTTTGAAGATGTTTTAGATTCTGTAAGAGGCAATCCCAGATTTTCCAAAAATGTGTTATTTCTTGGAAAGAAGGATTTAAGAAATATTCGTAAAAAATTTGGATTAGGCAACAGATATGTTTTGGACAAAAATGATGCTCAAAGTGTTGCTGCATGGGTTGAACTTATGAAAAGTAATCCTTCAAATTCAAATCTAATTCGTTATGTGAAATTCCAAGACCAGGTAAATATGGATGGATTTAAGTCTGAGGATTTTATAATAATAATACGGAATTTATCAAGCGCCAAGGCACGCGACTGAGGCGCCCTCGGATAACCTAAAAATTGCATCGTTCAAAGGCTAATTTAAAATAAAAGGTTTTGAGTTTAGTTTTAAAGGAAGCGACGGATCCACAGTTTCGAATTTCGGCTGGCAGTGCATTCCAGACAATTGGCGATGCGTGTCGAAAGGATCTCGCACCGATATTGTTGTTAGCTTTTGTCCGTGCGAGTTCATGAGCTGTGGATGAGCGGAGCGGTTTTTGGATGGTTCTGTTGTGAAGGAGTTGGTGAAGATATGTGGGCGATGAACAAAACCGAATTTTGTACGTTATCAGAGCGATTTTGTACAAAATTCGATAGTGTACCGGGAGCCAGTGAAGTTTGAAAAGACGGAATGAAGACGACAACGATGACAGAGATGACGACGACGATGGTAGAGATGACGACGATGATGACAGAGATGACGACGAATCCAAAGGGTAGACTCCAAGGCCCTATTCATCATTCTGTGGAGACGTTTTTGGTGGTTCAGAGAAATGCCAAAAAGAAGGGAGTTACAATAATCGAGCCTTGACAAGATCAGACAACAAGCCAACGAGTTGGCGTTTTCCCTCGATAAAAACTTTCTGACGTGGGCGATTGCTCTGATCTGATGATGGCATGAACGAATGACTGATGAAGCGTGATTTGCAAAAGTGAGACGATTGTCAATCAACATACCAAGGCTTTTTAGAGTTGGGGAGAAAGGAATTGAGTATTCTTCAACGGGAAGAGATTTTAAGTTGGAGAGAGCCTTAATTGAGTAACTGGATCCTAACAGAACAACCTCAGTTTTGGATGTATTGAACTGAAGGTTGTTGTGCAGAAACCAGTGTTCAATGGATCTGATGCAGTCGGTCAGTCTCTTAATTTCCAAGTCGGAGTCCCGGTAAGAGAGCGACTGGAAAAGCTGCGTGTCATCAGCATATTGGTGATACGGTACATTCTGTTCACTGATAATGCTAAGTACAGGAGATATGTAGGTGGTGAAGAGAAGAAGCCCCAAGACAGAGCCCTGAGGAACACCGCTGGTGATCAGAACAGAAGATGAGCTGCAACCACCCAGTTTGACAAACTGCGACCGACCCGACAAGTAGGAAGCAAACCACAACAAGACGCTACCACTGATGCCGAATTCGTTGTGAAGGCGGTCAAGAAGGGTGGAGTGACTAATTGTGTCGAAGGCAGCAGAAAGATCAAGGCCAGCAAGGAGAGTGGCCTTCTTGGAATCGCAAGAATGAAAGACGTTATCAAGGATGTGGAGCAGAGCAGTGGAGTGACATGAGCCATAAGCAGACTGATAGAAAGAGTAGTTAGAGTTGGTTATGATATGAGGTTGAACTCTCTTTAGAACCGTCCTCTCAATTATTTTGGAAATAGTTGTGAGGTTGGAGATAGGTCTAAAATTGGAGAGAATACTGTTATCTAGGGAAGGTTTTCTCAGAAGAGGTAGTAATTGGGCTCTTTTGTGCACAGACGGAAAGCATCCTTCACGGAAAGAGAGATTACATAGGTTAGAGATTGCTGTCGACAGCGTGTCGGAACAATGTATAAAAACTTGGTTAGGAAAAGGATCTAGGAGAGGTTTTGAGTTAGCGATGAGTTTGCTTATTTCGGAAGGAGTCACTTCCTCAAAACTGGTTAAGAGAGGAGAATCATTTGATCTCCAGTAATGCTCAAAGTTACTGTTGTCAGAAGAGATGCGCTGACGAATGCTGTCATTGAGCGATTTGATCTTCTGAGTAAAGAAAGTACTAAAAGAATCTGGCAATTTTTCACTATCACCGTCGAAAACTGTCTGCTTTTGCCGTCTATGAAGAAGGTTGTTGAAAGAGCGCCACAGGCTGCGAGGATTTTCAGAGCTTGATAGTGTTGCTCTGATAGATTCGGCCCGAGAAGCTAGGATGGCATGTTTTGCAAGAATCTTGGCTTCGTCATATTCCTTTTTATTCTCTGAGGAGAGGGAAGAAAAGTACTTTCGCTCGCATTTCCGTCGATGTTTCTTGGCAAGGAGAGCTGAGTCAGAGAGAGTGTTGATGTGGGAGGTGAAGCATTTTCTGATTGTTTTTATTTTGAGGGGTGCATGTAAATTAAGAATGTTGGTGATTGTTTCATCTATTAAATTGGCATATTGATCAGTGGATAGACCGTCCGTGATGAGGAAGTTAGATGTTAGTAGGTCGTTCTTGAAGTTGCACCAGTTTATTGATTTTAGATTACGATAAAAAATAGAGGTACAGACTGGTGCAGGCTTTGACAGGTTGATGACAGAAGAAACAAGGTAATGATTGGAAATGAAATGAGATGGGTGAATGACAATATTGGAAATGATGTTTGGGTGCAAGTTGGGGGTTATCAAAACATCAAGAATGTTTCCTTTCACGTAAGTAGGCTTGTTGATAAGTTGTGTCATGTCGAATTCGCTCAGAAGACCGGCGATGTCGTTGTTGATGGATGATGATGTGGCCGGGGTGTTGAAATCGCCACACATAATTAATTTTTTAGCGGAATGAGATTCGAGAAGTAGTGTGAGCTCGTCGGCAAAACCACTTAGAGTCCCAGGATGGCGATAGACAATGATAATGATGAAAGGATGTGTTACATTGGTGACCTGAATGACAATGTGTTCAAAGGTAGTGGTGGTGAGAGATGTTAAAGGCTTACAATGAATGTGATTGTAGTGAATGAGAGCGAGACCACCGCCTCTGGAGGTGGTTGATGATGTACGATGTTGGTGAATAACTGAAAAACCAGGTGGTGCAATGTCATGTTTGATAGCATCGGGATCGTTCGGTTTAATCCAAGTCTCGGTGAGACACAACAAACTCAAGTCGAAATCGCCCATAACGTCGTGAATGAGAGCAGCTTTGTTGACTGCGGATCGAGCGTTGAGGAGACCCATATTAAGTTTGTTGTGCGGTTTGAGCTTATACAACACTGCACTTTTGTGATGCGCTCTTGGCTTCCAAATTCTATTTTTAAAGAGGTTATCTCTCACAGATCGCTTTAATCTGATGGCGGGAGACTGAGCAAGTTTTAACAAGTCGGCTGAGGTGTAAACAATGGGTGCGTTGTTAAATTCATCGGATATGTTAATCGGATGTATCCGATGAGCAAAAATGCGTTGTTAATTACATCCGGGATTGAAGTGTCGCGCGTTGTTAAATCATCGGATGTGCATCCGATAAATCCTGCTCGACGGCGGATTGATTGATAAAATTTAAGATGGCCACCGGGTATGCGGACTTTTCATCAAAGGACGATTCATCAAGGGACTGTTCATCAAGGACTATTCATCAAGGGACTATTCATCAAGAGACTATTCATCAAAGGACTATTCATCAAGAGGGCGGTTCATCATAAGGACTGTTCATCTAGAGACTATTCATCAAGAGGACTATTCATCAAATTTTGAAGCCACTCAGCAACCTTTATCAATATATACCCAAGATATTTTCAGCGTATTTATTTTTAAAAGACAGTTCTTCATCTTTGATAAAATAAATTTCACAAATATCAGTAATTTAAAAAAAATAGTGATGGCGACCAGGGTTGTTAAGAGCGGTACTATTGGCTGACAAGATCGTTGATGACAGCACCGCAACATTTTTTAGCTGTTCTCAGCGCTATTCGCTACCGCAACTTTTATTAGAAAAACAAAATAAGTTTTTTCATATCAATTAAATGAGTTCCAATGTATTTAGTTTTTATTTGAAGTTTGCATGAAATCTGAGTCTGGTTGATTTATCGACGATCCGGACGAGCATAAGCGTCTCTTTGAAATGACCTTTCCTGACCTCGCTAAAGCGAGCGTGTTCGTCTCTTTGAAGTGTGGCAGAAGTGGTATACCGGGTGTTAGTGATGTTTTGAGGTGTATGGTATCTGGCTGTTTGAGTGTGTATATACTTACAGTTTGTACGAACAGTTGAAAGCAGTTTTTTTTTTAATTTTTTATTCAATTGTCTTTTGTTCGTTTGATCTCAAGATTTTGACGTTATTTCTTGTCCAGTTGTTTTATTTACTGTATGTGACGAATAAAATTGTTGTATATTAGAACCAAGTCTTCTACAAACTTGCTGATTGCTCGAGGCAAAAGTGTCTTTGAAGCGTGGCCCCTTGGTGTTAAACGACCGATGCCAGATTTGACATAGCGGGAATGGGTGATGCTTTGACGTGTTTGTGGCCTTTTGCCATATATGTACCATATATGTGTACATATATGGTTTACGAAAACAGTCAAATTTAGTTTTTCTGGTGCTGTGACCGGGAGCGGAAGTGGGAGACAAGCGGGAAGAGAGAGTGACCGGGAGCGTGAGAGCAAGCGAAGAAGGAAACGGGAGCGAGAGAGAAAAACGACTGAAAAACCTCTAAAAACCCCGGGCAGCGCAAGGTACCTCGCTAGTTCTATTATAAAGAATAAAGTATTTGGATGCAAGCAGAGTAGCACTGTAAACTTGATATAGATTACCCTACATTTTGGCAACATATTTTGGTTGAAAATAACATCTTAAACAATTTTATTAAATTTTGTGATGAATAGTCCTCTGGATGAATAGACATTAGATGAACAGTCCTTATGATGAACCGTCCTCTTGATGAATAGTCCTTTGGTGAATAGTCCTTTGATGAATAGTCCCTTGATGAATAGTCCTTGATGAACAGTCCTTTGATGAATCGTCCTTTGATGAACAGTCCTAGAATCGGCCACCGCCATACCACTGCAGACGAGACTTTCTTAGTTCGAAAGGATGGTTTTAATTTGAATTTAAAACTTAGATTTTCTAATATTGTGGAAGCGGAGAGGTTTATTGCTGAAAGTTAGTATTTTGATTTTATTTTAGTAAAACGTCGTGATATGGTTTACCTAGGTTGTTAGGCAATGTTAGGCCTTTCTCTGAGATAGTTTAAAATTTCGTTGCTTAGTTTCTTCACAAAGCAATCAATAAAGTGTAGTGTTTTAGCTTTAAAGTCAAGTTTTATTTGGCTTTTGATGGGCTCAAAAAATTGCTCATTTCAAAGGTTCACCCTTACATTGATGCTTCTAAAATTAACATAAGATGTTTATCTTCCTTCACAATGGTTAAACCAACCTTGATAATTTTTTAATCTTATCAAAATAAACTGTGCTTACCACTCATGTGTTCTAATAATTGGCTGTATAATAAATTTCAACCACCACCCATCCTTTATTTTCAATCTTGTGATTTATTTTAATTGTTTAATAGTTTATAAGCTAATCATGTCATGAATCAATAACTAAACCTGTTTAATTGTGAATCCTCATATTTTAATTGAAATGATTTTTTGTTTCAAGATTCGTATGATCATGGTAAGGTCTAAAGTCTAGACTGACTCTAGTCTAAACAGAATTTGTATGTGATGATGTTGTACTTGAACACTTTATTTAATGGTCTCCTGTAATCATGGAGGCATCCTCCCACAAAATGAATTGTACAGTTTATTGAGAGTCACATATGTCTGCATTACTACTGGACAAAACTGATGTTTTGAGTTGCAGCAAATTATATTTAATGTATGTATCAATTTAATGTATCAATTAAATAGCAGATAATGTTTATTTATCTGAAGTTATGCAAGAAGGCAGTCCAATGAGTTGGTGAGGGGATTATATGGGATTGAACCCTGAATGACTATTGGCTTAATCATTATGTTCTGTATAATAAAGTAGAAAGTTTTGCAACTTTAATAGACGGAGATGGCTTAGGCTGGATGACTATGGACCTTAAAATCATCTTTTAACTATTAACTATTTGTAGCACTAAGTTTTGTTTTGCAGCTGTGATAGACAAAAGTGGGAGCATGATCAGCGTTGTCGGCCCTCCATCACAAACTGTTTGGCTCCTAGCAGTTGGTATGATATTGCTATAAATTTTTTAAAAATTATTATAGATTTAAAGGTAGTTTTCCTGTTTTCTTAGACTTGGTTCCTGAGACAAATCAAGAACTCAACAGGAAAAACAAGAGAAGGATGAAAAATTCTTTGGACTTATAGACGTTAACAAAGAAATTTAAAATTTATAGAACAAATTTATTTAAATCAAAATAAACAAATTTAATTAAAAAGTTGTTGTGTTATCAAATCCTTTTTTCGAGTTAGCTTTCAAATCTTTTTTCAGAGGGGTAAATGAGTGATCATCATTAGTGTTGCTCTCCTTGAAATCAACTAAATCATCAGTCCAAGCCAAGGTTGTGTAAGCAACAAGCTGTCAAGACCATTGTGGAAGCAGTTCCTGGGCAGGCAACCTCTAGGTACTTCAACCTTCTAAGCTTCCCTTAAGAAAAAACTAGTATTAGTCTACAAGTTTTAAAAATAAGGGATTTTCAACTATTGTAAATTACTTCAAATGTTGACTTCTTCATTTGAAAATGGGATTTAAAATCTAAATCACACATAAGAAGAAATCTTCTGTGGCCTTGTTGCTCTGTAACTTTATCACCTACAAAATAATTGCACTGAAAGTACACAAAGGCTTTTATAACAATGAAATTAAATCTAGTATTCCTTGGATGGCTGAATTCCAATTTTTTTTAATTGATCATATACACATACAAATTAAATTTTAAAGGAGACATTAATCTAGATTGGTCTATCACAGCTGCAAAATAAAACTTAGTGCTACAAATATATTTGTATAAGATGATTTTAAAGTCCATAGTCATCAATCTAACATTAATCTAGATTAATCTAACATTTTAATACTTCAAGATTATTCTGTACTGTATATCTCTGTACACTGCAGAGCTGTATTAACTTGAATTCAGCACCAATAAACTAATAAAGCGTCTCAAATAAAAATTAAGCTATATCCTAGCTAACCTTTGTCATCTTCCGATTCAGAGTCATAAAAAAAGTGTTTTATACATTCAGTGGCAATTATTAAATTGGAATTCGAAAGATCGGCGAAAACATTTTATTGGATCCATTTTGCCAAAGCTTTTGATAAAGTGTCCCACAAAAGACTGAGCAACAAAATTTATAAAAGGAATGCAAGATTTAAGTTATAATGACTTGAATAGTAGTGAATATTACACAGTCATTTGACTCTTTATTCACTTTAATAAAGTTATATTATATTATGTTATATCCAGCTATATACAATTTTATTTATATTCATAAATTTTATTTTATGAAATGACTAGGTAAAAGTGGATCATCAGGTGATACAAAACGGATTTCGACGGCCAATAAATCTGCTGCTCTCGTCCTGCCAGTTATTGAACTGGATGAGTCGCTAGAAAATGCAAAAGAGATGCCGGCAGGTTTATCTTTGTTTAATAAAAAATCAAAAAATCAGATCATACTATAATGCTCATTTTCTAAAAGCAGGAACGGGGGAGCCGTTATCACTACAGACCTACGTGTTACGTTGGGGAGAGAAAAAGAACTTCACGGATTTCTCGTCTTCTTTCAAAGTTAAACAGGATTCGGATTCCGTAGTGTGTCTGCTAAAGTGTGGCTTCAACTCCATCTGCAAAAAACAGTTCAAAGCTCAGCTTCTCGGAAATACGTGGAAAATTTCAAACTACACCAAGCACGTCCTTAAGGATCATCCGATCACCTCTAAGCCATCGAGTCACGATCCTGCAAACCCTGCTCCTAGTCGTTTACCATTTCAACCAATTAGCAAAGAGCCCAATAACTTTGCTGAAAAAGCAACGCAGGAGGTAGTGATGGTCCATGCAAGTCCAGGTGAATTTATAGTTGTTTTTTTTTTACAAACTTTTATATAGGTTACAATCTCTGTTTGTGTGTGCATTTGTGTATGTGTGTGTACAAGTAAAATTTAACCAGCTTTTTGACTAGCTAGGAAGCTGAAACTTTCAGCATAGCTTTATATTGGATGACAATACATGATTCAATTAAAAAAAAGTTGAACATCTTTCGAATTTCTAAATCAACTGCATTTGAAATCAAAGTTTGTGTTGAAAAACTTGTTTTTCCTTTACTTGTTTTCAATCAACTAAACTAGCGAGTTTTCCTATAATAGAACGAAATGACGAGGATGATATTATGGACCTGGATATTACGACAGAGAACTCAGGCAGCTCTCCATCGTCAGCAAATTCAGTGCGGCGTTCACGCAGCCGATCTCCACGTGGTTTCCGTCGCTCCCGCAGCAAATCCAGTAGCCATTCCCGGCCAAGGAACAGTATTCGCTCCTATTTGAACGATGGTCGTCTCGAAAAAGGTACATTCATTGAATTATGAAATATTGACAACTTTTCGAGACTGATTTTTTTAACATTTTAGGACGTGGAGGCGTCAGTCAGCAAGATGAAACTGCTCCCAATGGGGCCGGCGGTGGATCCAGGAGTGGGTCTTTTTCGGATTGACTAGATCCCACTGGAGGGAACCCATCGCCGTCCCTTTCCTCCAGTGCAAAATGCGTGTCATTTCCGAATTGCTCAGACCAATTCGCTCATTTACTGAACCTTTTATCGATGATTTTGCTATTTACTCATCCACTTGGGATGAACACTTAGAACATCTAACAAAATTCTTGAGCTTAATTCAAGAACATGGTTTGACGCTCAATTTAAAAAAATGTTGTTTTGCTCAAAGTTAAATAACATTCCTTGGTCATGTTATCGGCTCAGGTCATATAGCCCCTGATCCTGTCAAGATTGCTACGGTTAAAGATATTAAACCCCCGACAAATAAGAGGAAAGTAAAACGATTAATTGGTTTCTTCAGCTATTTTAGAAATTATATTCCACATTTAGCAGAAACGGCTTATGCTCTTACAGAGTTAAAAAAAAATATGCCAACTAAAATTGATTGGAAAGAGAAACATCAAATAGCTTTAGATAGACTTATCTAATTGATTTAACCTAAATACAATCGATTATTCTCAATCGTTTGGTTTGTCTACGGATGCTAGTTCGATAGCAGTAGGTTGTTGCCTCTTCCAATGGGATATAAATAAGCATGAAGTTCCTATAGCTTTTGCTAGCAAAAAGCTCACTTCAACGCAGAGTAGATGATCAACAATTGAACGCAAAGCTTTTGCGATTGTATGGGCACTAAATAAATTTCGACAGTGGATTCTGTTTTCGAGAGTGATTGTTTTCTCGGATCACAATCAACTTACGTATTTGACCGAAGCTGCTCCTAAGAGTGCAAAGCTCAATAGGTGGGCGCTAGCCTTACAAGAGTATGATCTGGTGTTTCAATATAGGAGAGGACGCGATAATTCTGTCGCAGATTTTATGTCCCGAATTTAAATTCCGTACGTAGTTTCATCCGTATTTCTTTAAGTTTAGATAGACTAGGTGATATAAATTAAGTCTTTTATGGTGTGGATTCATACGGTTTGCCTATTATTTTTAGTTTGAAATATTCTTTGGTTGGAGTAAATGATGTTTTCCTTTTGGTGATTGGTATAGCTGTAATGGGCAACCGTGTATGATTCGGATAAATTTGTCTTAGTCAATTCATTCAGGTAATCCAAAAGAAGAAGAAGATGTTTTCCTCGCCAGTTCTCAGTTGTGGGGAGGATGCTGAACCTCCGGTGAACGTTGTGTGGCGCCTTTCAAGGACAAGCTTAAGGAAGGAAGAAGATCAGAAGATGCCAAACATTTACACAATATTTGCGATGTTTATGTTCTGTGAAAACACTTTGATTATGTACGTAGCATTTTTTTTTTGTGTGGCCCCGTTGGCTAGTTCGTGATGTATATTCTTATGTGTGGCTCCGTTGGCTAGTTCGTGATGTATATTCTTATAACGATAACCAGATACTGGTTATCGTCTTTTCGGGTGGGAGGTGTGTCAGTGCTGGACCCCCCTCCTTTTTCTTTTATACCAGACGTTTATTTTATTTCTAGAAATACTGTTTAATATTAAGTAATTAATGAAACTTACTTATTATCTTCTATTTTGCCACGTATGCCTTTGTTATTAACGAGCCAATCAGAGCGCATGTTAATTCCCGCAATTATTATTGGTGTATATTTCTTAGTGTAGCGAGATTTCTACCGATTATTTAGTTATAAAAATCTTGTGGATTGTAGTTTATATATATGTTTATAGTCTGTTAAAATTTTATATCTTCGCGGTTAGGATTTAGGGAGCTAATTATATGTTTAGTATTTGTTTATATCGGTTTATCGATTATTGACTGTTATCGACCAATCAGAGTGGTGGATTCTGATTACGTAACCTATTTTTCCTTATATAAGCCAGTCCCAAGCCTGGAGAAAGGAGGAGGGAAGAGTTAAAAGGATCAAATTATGATCCACGACTGGAAGTACTTAGGTGCTTCTGACACAGCCGTTTCAGTCTTAAAACACTTGGTGTAAAGGACTATAAACTATTATAAAAAAAAATGCTGTTAAGAGAGAAACTCCGCCTTGCTTTTGCAAGTCAGTCCCAAGCCTGGAGAAACGAGGAGGGAAAAGTTAAAAAAATCAAATTATGATCCACAACTGGAAGTACTTAGGTGCTTCTGACACAGTCGTTTCAGTCTTAAAACACTTGGTGTAAAGGACTATAAACTATTATAAAAAAATGCTGTTAAGAGAGGCTCCGCTTGGTTGTTTTTGTTAAGAGGGAAAGTCCTGCGCGACTGTTTTCCACGTGGTTTTCTCTAATCGCTAGTTTAAAATCGTTCCTGCTTGCTTTTAAAATTTAATAAAGTTGCTTCTTGAACTTCTTCAAAATAAAGTGTTTGTTATCAGTAAACGTTGGGGCACGCTACTGACACCCATGTAAAAAGCAGCGAAGGTGGGACCAAGAGGAGAACCCATCGCCACACCGACGACTTGAATATATAGTTGACCACTAGGATGTCTGAAGGAAACCTCGGTGGTGCAAAGTAGAAGAATATCCTTTAATAGATTTTTGTCAAAAACTAGAGGAGCCATAGTGGGATGGTTATAAACGTATTGTAAGATAGTGTTCATGGTGTCAGACACTGGAAGACTGGTGAACAAGCTTTTGACATTAAGCGAAGCCATGATACCAGAGTGTTCAGGCACGGCACGAAGAAGGCTGATGAAGTAAACTGATGATGAAAGAGAAAATTGAGTGGGGCAATAAGGAGAAATAATCGAATTGATGGATTTTGCTAGCTGGTGAACAGGTGTAGGGCACTGCAAGATGATGGGTCGAAGAGGGTGTCCAAACTTGTGGATTTTCACGTTACCGTATATATATATATCAAAGTATGTATGTGTGAGTATGTATCTATGTATGTATGTATGTATGTATACATGTATGTATGTATGTATGTATGTATGTATGTATGTATGTATGTATGTATGTATGCATGTATGTATGTATGTATGTATGTATGTATGTACGTAAGTACGTACGTACTATGTATGTATGTACGTACGTACGTACGTATGTATGTATGTATGTACGTATGTATGTATGTATGTATGTATGTATGTATGTATGTATGTATGTATGTATGTATGTATGTAGAATCGGATCTTTACACAAGCTTGAGAGGCAATGGTAAAAGGTTTTTGTGAAAAAAAATTGAAATCGGTCACAAAATGAGCGGAGCGGGAGAGCGATCTTGATGAAATTTGGCAAGGAGGTAGTTTTCATGCAGGGGATGAATGTTAAGAATGTTTGGATTCCCAACTCCGATCTCCCGGCTAAGGTAGGCTAAAAAACTTTCCAGGCCGAAAGTGCCTACGTACTTTGTAGGGATGTCACGGGTACCCGAACCCAAACCCGAGTCTTTTTCTGATACCCGAGCCCGAACCCGAAAGTGTGAAAATTTGATACCCGAACCCGAAAATGTGAAAACTTGATACCCAAACCCGAAAATGAGAAAACTTGATGCCCGAACCCGAAAATGTGAAAACTTGATACCCGTACCCGAACCCGAAAATTTATAAGCCTAATACCCGAACTCGGAGTTGTGAACAAATAAATCTTTATAAAGGCTGTGTCTTAGAGATTAATAAATTACAAGTTTTGTTGACGTAACATATTATACTAATTGCGAGCGTAGAAGTTTTGTATTATCACCTTTGCGTAACAAATAACACAAATACGTTATTTTATTAGTGATTGTGTAAACTAGACCACTAATCCGTTTGATTATCAGGCCGGAACGAGCCGCGAACGAACTAAAATAATTAAGCCTCCTTCGGTCGAAGAAATCGTGGATAGCCAAGACTCTAAACTTTTTACTTCAGTTATATAACCTTATATTTATTCATTCATATACTCAAAGTTTTTCTGATATAACAAAGACCCTTTGTTATAAAGATAATCTTGCATAATCCTAAACTTTAACTGGCAAAGTCTATAAATGATCTATGCGTCACAGTCATTTTATTGGCAAATGTGTAAGCTAGGACACTAATCCGCCTGATTACCCGATCGGACCGAGCCGCGAAAAAAATTAAAAAATGACAATAATTTAAGAGGTAACGTATTATACTATCGCAAGCCATGCAAGTTTTGTATTATCACCTTTGCGTAACAAATAACACAAATAGGTCATTTTATTGGTGAGTGTGTAAGCTAGACCACTAATCCGCCTGATTATCTGGCCGGACCGAGCCACGAACAAACTAAAATAATTAAGCCTCCTTCGGCCAAAGACATCACATTATTTGGAAAGCTAAAAAAATAACTTGTTAGTGTTTATTCAATACGTGTAATGTCCAATGGACTTGGATGAATTGATCGCTCTCGTTTGTATATGTATATACACTAGGTAAATTTAAAATCAATCCGGGAATTTGAAATCATAAGCCAGTACCCGAACCCGGTGTTTGGAAAACTACAAACCCGAACCCGAAAACCTGAGTTTCACAAACCCGAACCCGAACCCGAAAACTCGAGTTTTACAAACCCGAACCCGAACCCGAAAACTCTAGTTTCACAAACTCGAACCCGAAAACTCCAAAAAGTACTACCCGTGACATCCCTAGTAATTTGTGTAATAAAATTCAAATTTAGTTTACGTAACAACGTTTGAAGGCTTCAAACAACTTTTAGCAAATCTATTTTACGTTTTATGGGCTAAAAGAAGTTAGGAAAGAGTGGAAAGGAGAATATGAGCGTAAGCGTGAGCGGGGACGAAACGGGATTATGTATGTATGTATGTATGTATGTATGTATGTATGTATGCATGTATGTATGTGCGTATGTATGTATGTGTGTATGTATGTATGTGTATGTGCAAGTGTGTGTCTGTGTAAGTGTTTATGTATGTATTAGACCTCCTAGCCGCCGCCGGCCGCCGCCGAACTTTTTACAGCCGCCGTAAATCAGCCGAAAAAAAATTACGGTTAGCCGGCGGCCAGCCGAAAACGGTACGCCGAAAATCCGCTATAAGATTTCCGAACGCCAGCTTAACCTAGACCTTTTTTTTACGTTTGACTCATTATAAAGCTAATTTTCAATGTAAAAGTGCAAAATCAACTATTATGTATACATTGGTGTGCAATGTTTAATTTCCTGAATTTCTTTCTGAAATCAATTACGTTGTCTAATTTTCATTATATTATCTTTGCTTTACTTATTATCGCTACTGACAGACGCTTTAAAATAGTAATAAATTTAAGTATCACAATTCTTTTCTCATGTTAATAGTTAATAATTAGATATTATAGATAATTAACATGTGGATTAGTTATGAACAGCCGCAGATCAGCCTTAAGTGCTGATAAATTAAATCAGATTGTTTTTATACATGACAATTTTTAATTTGCAATGTAAAAAAAATTTTTCATATTATTTTTTATGATGTAATTTTGTTTATCATATGACATTTTTGATGATTTAATTAACTTTTATGACAATTGCTATTAATTTGATAATTTATATATTGGTAATACATTTTGAACTTTATTAACTTTAGTATTTAGTTTTATATTAAATTTTAGCCTAATTTAAAATAATTATCGGCCACAAATTTGAATCATGAGCCGGATAATTTAAAATTCAAGCCGAATAATAATTTTACGCGTAAATTCGGCTAATCCGGATATCAGCCAAAATATTTGTTCAGCCAGCCACAAACATAAAAAAATTCGGCTAGGAGGTCTAGTATGTATGTATGTATGTATGTATGTATGTATGTATGTATGTATGTATGTATGTATGTATGTATGTATGTATGTGTTTTTTACAATATTTCGGCACTAAATGCTCATTCAAAGTATGTATGTGTATGTATGTATGTGTTTTTTACAATATTTCGGCACTAAATGCTCTTTCAAAGTATGTATGTATGTATGTATGTATGTATGTATGTATGTAGAATCGGATCTAGGGGGGGGGAACTGAGAGTGAAAAAATGAGCGGGAAAGCGACAGGGAACGGATAACGACCGGGAGCGGGAGCGAAAGCGGGAAGGAAACGGGAGCGAAAAAGAAACGCATTAGGTAAACCTCTAAAAACCCCGGGCAACGCCGGGTGCCCCCGCTAGTATATATATATATATATATATATATATATATATATATATATATATATATATATATATATATATATATATATATATATATATATATATATATATATATATATATATATATATATATATATAATTTAATTTCTCGTTTGATGTTCAAGTTATGAACCTTTATTTTTGGTACATTGAGCTACTGACGAAATTTTGGTATTATCTTTTCAGATAGTTTAAATATTAATAATGTACCTGTAATTTTATTGCACCTGTTTATAGGTGAGTTCTACGTAAACAGTCTTGTTAGCTGTCAAAGTATCGTAGCGTCGGTGGTTTCAATGAAAGTTGTATTGCTGGTACGTGTCTGGAATTTTTCATTTTCTATTTTTTAGCTTATATTTTGAAGGTTTTATTATTGTTTCTTTATCTTTCATATTCGGCTTCTGTCTACTGTTCAATCAAGCATGCTTACAAGAAAATATATATATATATTTTTCATTACACACACACACATATATATACACACACACATATATATATATATATATATATATATATATATATATATATATATATATATATATATATATATATATATATATATATATATATATATATATATATATATATATATATATATATATATATATATATATATATATATATATATCATTATACAAGCTAAGATTCATATAATTCATACTTCGTCTTAAAGCACATGGTGTAAAAGTCTATGAACTATAATGAACAAGTAGGTAAACGAAAAAAGGAATTTTTTAACACAAACTTTAATTTCAAGTACACTAGATTTAGAAATACGAAAGATGTTCAAATTAAGTGTTTTTTGTTTTGTTTTTAATTGAATCATGTATTGTCATCTAATATAAACCTTTGCTGAAAGTTTCAGCTTTCTAGCTAGTCAAAAAACTGGTTAATTTTTACTTGCAAGATTTGCATAGAGAGATTGTTACACACACACAAACAGAGATTGTAACCTAAATAAAAGTTTGTAAACAAAATATTTCTGGAACGGGAAAACGACCGCCACTTCCACCGCCAAAAACAGTGATGGTAAGGTAGTTGGCATGATGCGAGGCGGTGTTGCCGATCCGACAGTCGTGGGTTCGAGTCTGAAGTTGAGACATTTATATTTGTGTGTTATTTCGTGGTGGATTGTACGCCATCCAAGTTTCTGATATATGTGGCTCGTAAAAACATATCAACGCTATGTTTCCTTATAATATATATCTTAAAAACATATATATCTCGATAGCTATTAAATTAGCTAGTGACGGATTGTACGCCGTACAACTTATAATACTATCGAGCATTGATTCGTACCCATTCATAGTCGAGTGTTGTGTTCAACATACCCCAACAAAAGCGCTTAACAACCACTGTTTTTGGCGGTGGAAGTGGCGCAGATGGTAAGGTAGTTGGCATGATGCGAGGCGGTGTTGCCGATCCGACAGTCGTGGGTTCGAGTCTGAAGTTGAGACATTTATATTTGTGTGTTATTTCGTGGTGGATTGTACGCCATCCAAGTTTCTGATATATGTGGCTCGTAAAAACATATCAACGCTATGTTTCCTTATAATATATATCTTAAAAACATATATATCTCGATAGCTATTAAATTAGCTAGTGACGGATTGTACGCCGTACAACTTATAATACTATCGAGCATTGATTCGTACCCATTCATAGTCGAGTGTTGTGTTCAACATACCCCAACAAAAGCGCTTAACAACCACTGTTTTTGGCGGTGGAAGTGGCGCAGATGGTAAGGTAGTTGGCATGATGCGAGGCGGTGTTGCCGATCCGACAGTCGTGGGTTCGAGTCTGAAGTTGAGACATTTATATTTGTGTGTTATTTCGTGGTGGATTGTACGCCATCCAAGTTTCTGATATATGTGGCTCGTAAAAACATATCAACGCTATGTTTCCTTATAATATATATATATATATATATATATATATATAAGATGAACAGGCAATAAAGAAAATAATCTACAACAACGTGCGTGTTGCAGACCCATCTTCACATGACTTGAAACTACATGTCTATTACAACAGTAGTAGAACTCATAACCTCGTGTTAAAAAATAATCCAAATAACAGTGGCAAACTTCAGAAAACCAATGTTGTGTATATGTTCACTTGTCCTTACAAACACGACCATCCGGCGACATATATAGGACATACTCGCACAACTCTTTCTCGACGATTAGCAATGCACACACAGGGCGGAAGCCTCTTTGCTCATCTTACTACAGTTCACCATCAAAAACCTAATAAAAAACTGCTTGGTGATAACACTGAAGTTATTGCCTCTGATACAGACCCTGACCGATTAAAGATCAAAGAGGCTTTGTTGATCTTGAGACACCGCCCCACGATCAATGTTCAAGATGATCGTTTCAATCGAACTTTATTGTTACAATATGGACGCGGTCCGACTGATGATGTTGTGACAAATATAACCCTGCTCAACTCTAACAAACAAACGATCTCTTCCGATAACATGGGTGGCAACTCGACGACAAGTTTACCTGCTTCTGTAACTTGTCATCAGCGTACAAGTGATGTGCAAGACAATACCCGTGATAGATCCGTAGACTCTCATACCTCGGATCTACCACTTACAAAAGTCAGTTGTTGTATCTCTCGTGGTGACATACCCGTCACCCTCTCTACAACTGAAAACGAGTCTGATGTGGACGATCAAGTCTTCATGATGGCTCTGGACGGCACAGAATTGTCCCTCGTTTCTTGCGTTTCTGTCGGCCGTGACAGCGGATCTCATTCGCTGAGCGCTGGCAATCAAAGGCGTCACACTTCAGTTCATTCTTTTGGATCGCGCGGTCGGCCTGATTCCGGAAGAAAAGTCGATCTTCATGAAATGGCCCTATGTGCTTCAGCTCGGGACGTTACACATGGAGATGGCCAAACACTGTTTGGCGATAACGTCGTTTTCCCCACCAGCTTCATCTCGTCTTCAGTCGATGGTGCTGCAGGCAACTTTGAAGAAAGTAATCTTCTATTGTTGTCTCATGGCTTGCTCGGCGATGAAGACAATACTTTGACCTGCGGGCAACTTGACGCTTTCGTCCCAGTTGAACTTCATGACGTTCAGTCTGGATGCGAGGATGGTGCGGGGCTCAGTGGTTCGAATACTACTTTTGAGCATCTCACTTACAATGATAATATTAATAAGCGGCGACGGCGCTAATTGCCGTCCGACCGTATACAATAGCCTTGTCTTAGATTATGTTACTGCCAATATTTTTGTGCCCGTGCTTGTCGTTCTTTGTGTTGTTCACAAGTCGTACAACGCCGCTCTGTATGGTTACGTTTTTCACCTATCGAGCGTTTAACGTGTTTTAACTTGTCTTTCCTGTGTTTTAATTACTTATTTAGTTCTAAATTATTGAAAAAATATCATCGATTTTGTTGGGCTACTTTTCCTCGAACTCTATTTAATTTCAAAGTGAGTTTCGCTCTTTGTAACTCATCTAATGTGGTCGCTTTTTTTCCTTCTGTTTTTTTAACCTAAATTCCAGTGTGTTCCATCTATCAATAGCCGTATTAATTTATTAACTGAAAACTGATTCAGCCTAGCTCTAATTAAATGTCTCCGTCTAAGCCTAAGTATTTCTGATTTTTAACTCTTCCTTTTCAACTTTTATAATATTTAATATTTAATTTATTGTTTAACATAGGGTTCTGAAGATGGCTTTTTATAGCTGAAACTGGCCAGTTAACCCTGATCGTTTTATCATTTAACTATTTTAACCAATAAATTCTTCAATATATGTCTCGTCGTTTCAAATGGATGAAAAGGGCTTTAAAAACTTGCTAAGAAAGATGACTAATGTTAAGTGGTCAATTGTGTTTAATAGAGCCTGTTTAAAAGAATATATATATATATATATATATATATATATATATATATTCTTGTAAGCATGCTCGATTAAACTTTACGGCCCATACTCTGTTGCAACGTTTTTTAACGGACATTTCAAATCGTCTCCATTTTCCACCAAGTATCACCAACACTTCTCAGGTTTCGAACTCTTAACACAGAGAACAGATGTTGTTACTGGAGAGGATTTATTATTGTTTCTTTATTTTTCATATTCGGCTTTTGTTCGGCACTACATTGATTTTAATGAGGTTTTTGTGAAAAAAATTGAAATCGGTCACAATATGAGCGGAGCGGGAGAGCGATCTTGATGAAATTTAGCAAGGAGGTAGTTCTCATACAGGGGAAAAATGTTAAAAAGGTTTGGATTCCGAACTCCGGTCAGACCCTAGGACATTCCCCCCAGACATTTACTCCTTCCAGGGTAGAAGATTTTCCCCTGTTGTAAGATTTTTCACTGATATGACGTTTTTCTGACAGATGAAAATAAATAAAATAATGCAGTAATATGAATTTGTGGTTTTGCAAGATTTTTTTTGATGTTAAGGTGCAGGAGCTGAGGCTTTCAAAAGTTTAGGAAGAGAAAAATCGCGTAAAGCATTTTTGCCGAATGTTGGATGCCCTTGCTTAACTGCCGGTGAACGAAGTGGCTAGTTGGATGCTAACCCTAATCCTAGCCCTAACCTTAACGATAATAAGCGATATTATGTTCTAGTACATCTATCACGTTTTATTTAAATATCTTTTATTTCTTTAAATTGGCATTTTTACATTGGAAGATTATCTGGAATCTAGAGCATCAAATTTTCAATCACTAAAGGATTGAAATCAACAGCGTGCATTCATAAAATCAAATTCTAAGCTTCCCAGCAGCACAGCTGATGAACGATTATTTAGTATTGATGGCATGATATTACCGCTACGGAGATGCAAAATGGCAGACACTTTGTTTGATCGTATGGTACTTTTGAAGAGCCGTTCTAGTTTTAACAATTTTTCTACTTCTTTGCGATTCAAATTTTATGCATGACACTTTGTTTTCATTATTAAATATTATTTTAAATCCATTAAAGGCAAATTTGTTTTGTTTTTATTTGCCTGAGCAATATATATATATATATATATATATATATATATATATATATATATATATATATATATATATATATATATATATATATATATATATATATATATATATATATATATATATATATATATATATATATATATATATGTGTCTCAACTTCAGACTCGAACCCACGACTGTCTGATCGGCAACACCGCCTCGCATCATGCCAACTACCTTACCATATGCGCCACTTCCACCGCCAAAAAACAGTGGTTGTTAAACGCATTTGTTGGGGTATGTTGAACACAACACTCGACTATGAATTATATATATATATATATATATATATATATATAAATTTTTATGTTTTTTTAAAAAGTAGTTCACTACTTTAGTAGCAGGGACGTAAATTGGGGGGGGCAGGGGGGGGCATTTGCCCCCCCCTGATTTTCAAAATTTGAATTTTTTTACCTAGAGTTTACTATATATTTATTTAATTTTAACTTTACTTAACCTAGTGATGATGCAATACGTATTGGAATCCTTCTGGCGTGTATAGACAATTCGCCCTCCCTTGATTTCCAAAATTAAAAAATTTTTTTACTTAGAGTTTACTATATAATATGTTAATTTTAACTTTACTTAACCTCGTGATGATTCAATGCGTATTGGAATTCTTTTTGCGTGTGTAGACAATTTTATATCTTAGCTCGATGGTAGATTTACCAATAACTGCAGAGTAATAATTTGTGTATCAGTGTTGGTCCAAAGATTAGCTGTTTTCTGTGCCAAAATACAATCAGCGAACTCGTGGAACTTTACCGTATTAGCGGTATTGATACAATGTTGATTCCCTCACAGCTGTCTACATCAAAGTTATTATTTATTACACAAAAAGAAAACAAAATTATACCCACCCCATTTTGGACATCTTTTTTACAAACTTTTATTTAGGTTACCATTTCTATTTGTTTGTTTGTGTGTGTGTGTGTCTTTCTCTGTACGCAAATCTTGCAAGTAAAATTTAACCAGCATTTTGACTAGCTAGGAAGTTGAAACTTTCAGCATAGCTTTATATTTGATGAAAATACATGATTCAATTTAAACAAAACTTTGAACTTCTTTTGCATTTCTAAATTGAATGTATTTGAAATCAAAGTTTGTGTTGAAAAACTCGTTTTTCCTTTACTTGTTTTACTGCAATATGATTAAATCATTCACCAGGTGGCTCGTGGCGAATCCAGAATTTTCTGGTGGGGGATTCACTTCAGAAATTTTTTTATATTTTCCAAAAAGCTGATAACCGGTAAGGGGTAGTCGTAAGTATTTTTCTAAAACTTTTCAAAGACTTCCAATTTCTCCTCCCAAAAAAGCTGAGGTCGTTTTCCAAAAACAAGGTATTATACCCAAAAAATTTCAATTGATACTCTGATGGGGGATGCATTTCCCCATCCCTCTCTGCTTGTACCTACGAATTTATATCAATGTAAAAGGTAATGTGTGTGTGAGAGCATTCGTTTATCACATCCAAACCGCCGGAGCAATTTTAACAACATTTGGCATGCAGGTAATTTCATTGATAAGAAAATTTTGAAAAATTAAAAAAAAAAAGTTATTTCTTTGACGTTTCATTGGCAAAAACCAGACAAAACTAAGCACAAAAACCCGGACAACACCGGGTAACCCTGTCAGTAAGCTATATAATGGCGGGAAAATTTTGCCCCCCCCTGGAAAATGCTGAATTTACGTCCCTGTTTAGTAGTAGTTAACAAAGTAGTTATAACTACTTCTCTTCTAAAGTAGTTAACATGTAGTTATAACTACTTATGTCATGAGGTAGTTATAACTACAATTGTAGTTACTGCCCATCACTGCTAAACAGTATAAAATAATATTCCTATGAGCCTGGCAGAATTTCTGAAAGCTTGGTCACAATATGGTAACATACTTTATAACAGTTTCTAAAAAAAATCAACAGTATTTGTTAAATCTGCAGCATACAAAAATCCAGAAACATTTTCATTTTTGTTTTGGCTTTCGTTAATATTACAAATAATTATTGCTGTAAGAACTTGCATTTAAAACATCTGGGCTTATTCTTATTTGGACAAATGCAAGTGTCATTTTCAATTTCTTTTGCTGAACCTGTCGGTGGAGGTCTAAATGTTTTTCGAGATATTACTTGAAGTATATTTTGCATTGTAATGGTTTGAAAAAAAACCCAACATTTTTAAATAACTGCCAAATATCAGAACTATTGATGGTCTAAAGGTGAATTTAGTAAAGATAAAGCCTCAGGCTAAGCAAAAAATTAAAGAAATTTGTTTGTGAAAACGTCTAAAGGGAGCCCGGGCCCTTCCCCTGGTAGTAGCAGGGTTAATACCTACTCTTTTCATTTAAAATAGTTGAATATAACACTGTCAACTGAATTATTTTCCTATTAAAAGTTTTGAAGTCCTAGAAAGTTAATAAACTTATTAAAATTTTGACCAAAATATTACTATAATGAATGGTAAAACTATTATTGTATTTAGAAATTGATTTGCATAATGTAAAAATATACGTTTTTAAAAATTTTGTTAACTTCACGGTAGATGGCAGTTAAAAAACTAAAAATTAGAAAATAATTTATTTAATTTTATTTGACGAGCGTCTTACAACTATACTTGTATACAATACATTAATACAAATAATAATTTAAACTTCACAGGCGCATTAGGTTTTTATTGATTCGCTATATGGCAGCTGAAAAAAACTAAACACTGGAAAATAATAATTAAATATTAATTTAATTTTAACGGCGCCTTATTCGCCTCACAACTACCTAGTTGTTGAATAAGAATAAAATGATTTAGTCAGCGCGGTCAGGCTTATTCAAGACAAGTCGTCATCAGTCATTTAGTTTTACAAGTCAGTCATAATGTTCGCTAGTCAGCTGCATCGGAAAATGTGACTGACTCCGGGGTCCCCTACCAACTACCCCCTCCCCACTATTTTTGAAATAAAGTTTCCAGATGGGCATTTTTATCGTTTGTCCCGGATGCCTAACACCGATTTTCCCAAGATGTAGAGCAGGGTCTCCAAACTTTTCTGCCGGAGGGCCGCATTAACTATCAACAGCAGTTTGGGGGGCGGACTACAGACTAGAGGTCAATATAAAAAAGAATCAAAACATAGATGTTGTTTTTAATTATATATTTATAATTTTAATATTATATTTAATGTTATGTAAAAATAAAGTTATATTTCAACATGAATTAATAGTGAAACTGTATCTTGCACATAATATGGCTCAAAAAATGCACACTGACAAGTCAATATCACTAATTAAAATAGAGTGCTACACATTTCACAATTATATGACAGTACAAAATAATGGTAATCATGGAGCTCCAGGAACTTAGCAACGCTTCGGGCAACGATTTTCGGCAATTATTATTTGTCACTAGGAAAGTGTAAAATGTAATTAGATATTTGAATTCTACGTTAAATTTGATATAAGAATACATTTGTTTGAAGGGGCGGATAATTTTATTTATTTTTTGATTAATTTGTTGATTATTTGGAACATACCGTCAGGCAGCGATAAAAACTCGAGTACGCAGGCTGACAACAAACTAAAAGTGAAGTAGAATAGGAAATAAAAGTAAAAATTAAATTGTATGTTTTGTTTAAGATAAATTGGAAAGATATATTTAAAAAAAATTAATACAAATTATTATTTTTTAAATATAAAGTCTCCGCAGGCCGCATGAGAGGGCCTCGTGTGCCGCATTTGGAGACCCCTGATGTAGAGTACAGCAACCCAAGTGCGTCAACATTGGTAAATAGAGCAGATTTATATAGTACTAGTTATCTGTGCAGTAAACTGCAGTTAATGTCACGTTATTTGTTTGTATTGTGACTTTCCTGTGTTCTGTTAGGTTTGTTTACTACACGAATAAAATAATAATTTTGATACCGCTTTTTGTTGTTGCAAGTCCTATATTTTTAGAATAGCTTTCCTCTAGACATACATATCATCTTCACCAAGATACATCCTTCAACCAAACAAGCTGTCAAATATTGAATCCTTTCAGATTATACTATTATCTGAACCACAAAAAAAATTATAAATTTGTAGTGCTGTCACTTATGAGGACCTCATTTTCTGTCATGGTGGTTAAAAAAATAATGTTCTTAATATTGGTATAAAAAAAGTATTCTTGAAATTTGTATACAAAAATAATTCTAAATACTCATATGAGCTGTCTAACAAAATGAGAAGAACTGGAGATACATCACACAATAATTTACGGCACAAAACTCATCATTTTAACAAAAAAATTATTGAGTTAAAAAAGTTAGGATGCCTTCTTCATTTCTGTTTGTATTTTTCTTCTTTTCAGATCTATCATACAATTGATTGAGCTTAACATCCACTTCACCTGTCAAATAGGATGAACGTTAGCTGTGTTATAAATTTCAAGCTGGAACTAGGTTTCATTACATAAGTCATATAATGAAAATCAAACTCACAACAAAAACAAAGGCAAAAAGCAATAATGGTGATGAAAAAACTATAGATATGAACATGCCACCATCATCAAAATATTGGTGCTTGCTTATGAGCCTGCAATAATGTTAACAAGTTTAGTTAGAAAATGTGTATTAAAAAAATAATAAGGTTATACCTGTAGTTACTGGCAGCAAATTCGTTTATGTTTTCAGCAAAATAAACAAGTGACACTAAAAAGACAACTTGAATAATTAGATTCATGATCTATTGAAGTCCTAAAAGCAAACCTATTTGAACTCCATAGGGTTAAAAAAACCACCTGGAATACCAATAGGAACCTTCAAATCTTCAACTTACAAAAAATGGCAAAAAGAAGATATTGAATGGAATATTTTTCATAAAGTATGCTGAGAAAAGTAACCAATCCACAGGCTACGTGAAATAATGCAAGTCCACTCAACCATTTTTCAGACCAGTCGATCTATTAGAATAGAATAGAAGTTTAGAATGAATAATAATATAATCAAACACTACTGAGATGATTTAAACTTCTAAATATAATTCTTAAATAATGCTAACCTAGTTCTAATAGCTTCACTTGTTGTTCACTATAAAGCAGGAACTCGCAGTGGAACTTTTATTTTAATAATGTTTGCCAGTGAGTTTAATTTATTTTTCAGGAGCTACTTATTATGAGAGATAATATTTTATTTGCTCAGGTCCAAAAGTGTCAAACCAAATTTTTATACATCTTCATTTAACTTTAAAATATTTATTTGCTAAAGTTTCTTGAAACAGCTACAAAATTTCAATTCCTGAAGATTTAAAATTGTATCTTCAAAAGTTCATAACAACCCATTTGAATTTTAAAAAAATGCTCGACTGCTTTAAAGCTTTATCTGACATAGCCCCAAAATGTGTACTTTACTAGTCCTGGTAGCTCTATGAGTTCAGAAAGGCTGGTATCGTCAATAAAAAACATTGTATGTGTTGAAAGAAACAAGTATAATGACCAGCATACTATGAAAGGAATTTTCCTTTCTTGTTTATCAAATGAAATATGCGAAGAAATGTTTAATTGACACTTTAGCTTTATGTTTGAACTTTTTTTTATCACTTCATTTGATTTTGTATTAGAGCTTATAATAATCTGTTAGTAACATTATTGTATTTTCATTTAAACTTTATCCTAAAAATAATGACATGCTTTTTTGATGAACATTATTAAAATTACCAACAAAGTGTGTATTAACATAGTATTATGAAAAAACTTATTTGGGTAGGTAGGCACCTATAAATAGTTGTTCTGTGAAATGGGCCCACAAGTTATATAAGTGATTTGTGGCTTAAATGTTTATTTTATTTTATTTATTTTCCAATTTTTAAAGTGCTTTAAAATCAGACAAAAGATTATAAAAAGCACTCAATACCAAGTCAGCAAGCAAAAACAATCAAACAAATAATAAATGCTTAAATTGTCATATTAAAGGACAGGTGAGGGAGGTGAGTTCTCAAGGATGTGGAAAAGTTATCGTAGGTCGAATGTTCTCTGACTCCCAGTGGAATAGCGTTCCAAATGACAGGTCCAGCAACATGGAAGGATCGGTCTCCGAACTTTGTGAGACGGGATCTGGAGATGATGAGAGTAGGAAGATCAGCTGATCGGAGAGATGATCTTCTTAGAACTGTATTTGAAGTGACCAGGAGGGAGCTTATGGATTCTGGCGAACCATAGAGCATGGCTTTGAAGATGATGTTTGATATTTTGAGAGTAACTCTTTCCGGAATTTTTAACCACTGAAGCTTGTCCAGTAGCGGAGTGACATGACAAGCCCTACTCGACGCGAAGACAAGTCTGGCAGCGTGTTTAACACCATCTGGAAAGTATAGAGTGTTTTTTTGTTAACATTTGTTAGTAAAGAATTGCAGTAGTCCAGTCGCGTTAATACCAACTGAACTACAAGAGTTGTTAGAACCTCTCGAGGAACAAAACGTCTAATTTCCCTGAGAACCCGCATAACTGCATAGCAGCGGGCTGATGTCCTGTTCACATGCAAACTCATAGACAAGGTTGGGTCAAGGTAAACACCGAGACTTTTGACTATCTTTGACAGGCGAATTTCAGCACCAGCAAGCCGCAGCGATGCGGGCGGCACTGAACGCAGCGCATGGTTCGATCCAAGCCACATCAGCTCAGTCTTCCCCAAGTTTAGTAGTAGCCGATTTGACGCCGTCCAGTCGGCAATACTGGAAAAACAGCCTTCTATCCTCAGGAAGAGCGACGAAATATCCTTTGGCTTGCAATGTCCATATAATTGTATATCATCCGCATATTGGTGGCTAGACAAACCACATTGAGCAACAAGACCCTCCACCTCAGCAACATAAAGCAAGAACAGCATTTGCACAAAGGAAGTATGCATTGTAAATCTTCACTTTACCAGCATTTATTTCAAAAACATAGCAGAGGGAACACATGTCCCGGGCGCCATTTGGAAGGAGCACCAAAAGCCTTTAGAAAAGGGGATTATAACCAGGGTTGTGGAGCCGAGCCGCTAATTTTTGTAGGAGCCGAAGCCAGAGCCTAAAATATCTGGCGACTCTGGCTCTAAAATTTTTTTTTATAAAAGCTGTATTTTTTCAAGACGAAAAACCTTGAAATTCTAAAATTATTTGATTGTTTATCTCCCTCAAATTTGAAATGTTTTAATATTTTATGAACGTCACAACAGCAACAGCCTCCAATCAAATGATAGCGCACGCACATCACCACAAGAAATCTTTAATGAATCGTTTTCGATTTGTTTTAAATTTTGTTTACCCACCAAACTCTGTTTTTGGTTACATTGTTATTTTTGGACTTTTTTCATTTACATTTTTTTAAATTTTTAAAATTACATTAAAAAATAATACAATTATGATCCAAATACGACACTCAAGATGAAAGTTGTAATAAAAAAATGCGCTTCAAGATTTGCTTTCGTTTGAGTGTTTATATTCTTATAAAACAATTAAAAATTTTTAAATTGCATATTATTTTGTTAAATTTATAGTAAAAACATTTTAATTTCGTGAAATAATTTTATTAAGCATTTAAAATTAAGTTTTTTCTGCGCCGAAAAACAAAACGCAACCTTTCAAATGCATTTAAAATCGACTAAAAACGAAATTGCGCAAGTTTGTATCGTGTGACATCCCCTTTATAGGGAGCCGGAGCCGAAGCTGAGCCGTCAAATTTTCGGGAAATGGAGCCGAGCCACGAAAAAAAATGGCGGCTCCGCAAGCCTGGTTATAACACAGCCCAAGTGCACACAGAAAATTTTGGTTTATTTGGCACTTATATATGTAATGTAGTTTTATAATATATAATAATATTATTATTAATATATATATATATTATAAAATTAAATAATTACATTATAAAATTTAAAGAATCTGTCAGCACAGACAAAGGCGCAATTAATATCTCATCGACTACTCCTTCTTTAATATGGTCATATGCTCGGTAAGGGAGGTAGGTAACAGCTTTTATAACTTACTTTTTTAAATGAGATTGAATGATGCTTTTTACATGAAGTTCTACATAGGAATTTGTTTTTAGAACCAACTAGCTCATTAAATGGAAAGAGAACTTTCTTTGAAATTTCAAATATTATTTTTTCAAAAAATGACAAAGGGTGCAAATTTTTGTTTTCCCATTGCAGACGGTGCATGCACTCTTTTGCACCCTACTTGGATACGGGCCTGTGTAGAAGCTCCCATCCGTTATCGATCTCATCGAGTGGCAGGCCTGGTTAGGACAACGCCAGTACATCCATCGGCACTACCACTCTTTCTCGCTAGTTTCATTTGTGTCTGACACAATTAACACTTTTTTATCCTCACTATGAGACTGTGCATCATAGCCCATCCCACAGCATCATCGTCCACATCTTTATTTAATTTATTAGTAGATAAAATACCAGTAACATCACGGTAATTTCCAGCCATGCTAAAACAATGCGTGATGAAAATGAAAAGCATAGAATAACATTATTCGTGTTCACTTTAAAATTTATAGCCAGGGTTTGTGGGTGGAGCTGAATATTTTTATTGGTTGGCTGCCTATCAATCATGGACATCAGGTGCCTGTCAATCATTGTTTGTTTACCTCATTAACTCCGATAACGGCAGGATCTACGGTAGGCAGTCGCATAAAAAAATATAAGACCTTTTTAATTAAATTAAACAAAATATTCTTATAAAGATATAAATTCTGAGTTCAAATATATCAACAAATATAAAAAAAAAATATATTTAATAACGAAAAATCCATTTGAGACGAACGCAGCGAGGTAGAAACATTCAAGCCATAAAGCTGTTAAGAACTGGTTCTAACGACCTAGCTCTGTTCACATATAGGCGTACATAGAGCATTGAGTGCACAATGCTGAAAGGCATAGCGCGTGAGTTATAAATTCAAATTTAGAAATGTTGTATTATTTATTTTTAAGTGTGTAATTATAAAATAACAACAAAACAAAAAATATTTAAAAATCAGATAAAATAGTTCTTTAAATATTGATAGTCAGATCCCTTGTGATCACGCCTGCTATGAAACTTTCCGTCTGTAGGTTGTAGTCCTCTGCGTCATCTTCATTAATACCCCAGTAATTAATTATTTGATTGAGTTAGAAATCAAAAATAGTTATCAGTTGCAAAGTAACATATTAAAATGGATGTATCACCTAATAACAAAGTTATTGAGATTTGAAAATTGCATTGCAACCTTTGGTGAATGAGCCAATATGCGTTGTAACCGTTTGTGAATGAGCCAATATGCGCTCTGATTTACAAGGAACTGCACTTGCTTCACACAAAATTTAAATATGTAGTCAAATTAATAGACATTTGAATTTTTAATATGCTATAGTCAATATAATACACTTTCATTTAAAACAACAACTAAAAACATTCAATTAGCCATACAAAAGTTATTAGCCATGGCATTAACGCAATGCGCTTAAGAACCATTGATTTCCCACTACTGTCCAATTTGGACTCCTCAAACTTGGCAAGTTGCTGCCGTGCTCAGCAAAGTCGTAAAACAATGAAATTTACCCATCTTAAAGTAAATAAGCCAATTTGATACCTTAAACAAAAATTAAATTTCAATTTCTTTGACCAATAGGTAAGGAATTAGACATTAGACACAAAGGCATAAACAAGTGACTTTAAGTTAAAGTTAAAAGAAAATGAACTGTGCCAACCTTTTTATTTATAGATGTTTGACTCAAGGTATTTTTTAAAAGCAGTTTTATGTAATCATTTTTATTGTGAGTTTATTAGTTCGCGAGATATACACTTTCCAGTAACACCCTGTTAACCTCATCCAATTCCCTGCACGGTTTGGAGCGCGCAAGGTTCTGGCCTTTTATTATGCGTGTGAAGTTAGCCTCGAGGCTGGCAATGCTAATTAAAAAAAAATAAAAATTGCTTGCCCTGGGGCTATGCTATACATTGTTGGATGGGGTCTAAGAAATGAAATCGAATGGTATATTTGGATTGTCTTCGGTTCAACAAATAAAAAAGTTATAAGCGAAAAACGATGATTTTCCGTCCGAAAATTGCATAAAATCAACATTGGCTCTTCTTTGAGAAAATCGCATTTGTTTTAAACTGCTGCCCTGGGTATATCCGAGACGCTTGTTTTTAGATAATTCAATATCAAATCCGGTAGAGCGTTCGCCTGTCGATCATTAGGTCGGCAGTTCAAGCCTCACCGGCGTCACCAGCGTAACTCCCTTAAGCAAAGAGTTCACTCGCATTGCTAAAGGGGTAGGCGCCTATAAATGGCTGCCTCTGCAAAGAACCCTTCAGTGGCCTTGAAGTCCTTTAGGATTTACGCCACTCTAAATATAGTCAAACATTATTAATATAACTTTCACTTCTCAAAGTTAATAAATAAAAAAGTTATCGAATAAAACGTCGGACCGTATACCAATTTCTCCGAGCAAACCGAAACATAAACAGACGCTGCGATTGGACAATCGAGTCTAGCTCACTGTGGCTAATTATGCAAAATATTCAAAATATGCAAAGTGGCTACTCGTTAACACCTCCTGTGTATTCTAACAAACTTTAGGGAAAATTTTATTTTTAGGAAAATCTATTGAAGTTTACGATTACAAATTTTTATTAACCCGTTTAGGTCCAAAACTTTATTAATTAGATTTCTATTATTTTTTTTTTGTTATTTCTAAGTTACTTGCTTATGTTTTAACAGATTTATTTTTAATTATTTTTTATTTGAAAGAAAACTTTGAAAATTCTCTATGCTCGTTTTTCGAACGGTGGTCGTATAGACTACTGAAAACGACAAAATGTTTAAAAGTCAATTTCTTTTTTTTCTCAACGCAAACAATTATAATATAAATTTTAGGCTATAAACAGAAAAGCTAAAAACACATTTCTGACTTTATTAGTAACACAGTTCAATAAAATGCAAAAAGTTAACATTCAATAAATCAGTCAAGCAGTTCATGATAGTCGTTTCAGAACCGGAGTGTGCGGAAAGCACCAAAACAATTCCAATGAAGTCGTTTGCCACACTTGGCCCACATGTACAGTGTTTTGCCACAATTTTCCAGCTTGTAGCGACCTACTGTTTTCACCTTTTCCAGTTCGTGACCATGGCCAGTTGCTGAATCTTTCCTATCGTTTTGTTTTTTCAACCGTGCATGAATTCAGTTCATCGGTATAAAACAACCTAAACAGCCTATATGGGGGTTTTCAAGCAAAGCACCATTGTGGTGTTTCAAACTCGTTATATATAGACCGTTTTAAAAGTGGCTATTCAAATGACTCTTTTTGGTCCAAGTGCATTTCAATCGTTTTTAGCGTTTTGGTTGCCGCGGCATTGAACTGACCGTATTTGCGACCTAAATTTCTTCACCCAAAGAACCGACACAGTCTAATCCCATCCCATCATTAGTATAATCAACTTCTACGTTCCCGGATATATTACAAAGAATAACATTTCTTCTTCATTTGCTTATTCATCAGTCACATGTTATGATGCGCCGGGCGGAAGAATGACAAGTATGTCAACCTCAATGCTATCATCATCATCAAGAATTAGTTACATAGCTTCTTTCAACGTGAAAAAACGTTCTGTTTGACGCCTTTCATTTTTAAACTTTACAAACATTTCATTCCAAGAATGAAATTAACAAAAAACACTATCACTAAGTCAACCACTGCACAACTATAAGCTGAATAAACTAGTTTCGACTCGTTCGCATAAAGTACTCTATACGCCCAACGATCGTAGAACTAGCATGACTCATACATGTTCAGATTGTGGGTTAGTGTAAACACAATAAAATTTAATTAACGTTGCTGTTTACTTTTGAGTACATCCTCTTTCGATATTTCAAACTTTTGTTATGATAACTCTCATGAAATTAGCATAATAAATTTTTAAAGTAATATTGTTCGAAAACCTTGAAAATGCTCATATTCTAACCCAGATTAAACTACTTAATACGAATAAAAAAATTATTTAAAAAATTTTATACAGTGTATTGAAGCTTTCTTAACATAAAACAAAAGTTTTAACAGGAAAAAAATTACAGCTGAATTTTATGCAACGCCAAATATAAGTGCGTTCGTAAAACGTACGATGGTCTAAAACGGGTTAATGAAAAATTTTGTTAAAAAATTAACTCTTTAATAAAATCTCAGCATAGCATGCAAGAGAAATGTTTCGTTTTAAACTATTCCTCTGAAAACATTAAAAATGTGCATTTTTGGTGAACCCACCTTCTACACTTTTCGCACTCCACCCAGTCCCCACCTGCACCCTCTCCCGCAATACAAACAATAGTTTGTCATGTTGTCCGATGCCAGCAGGATTTCTTTTAACCACTGTTCCCTTTCACTATCTGGATTAAAAGAAACACTCAGATCTTCTCCACGATCCAGTCTTCTAATGAAAACGCCTACAAAAATACCACAATTGTAGGCATCATTCTGATGCTTAGTCACAGGTGGCTTTTTAATGTTTAGAAGTGATGGATTTATAAAAAAAAGCATTATTTAAAAAAAAAAAGTTCGTTAGAATACGCAGGAGGTGTTGACGAGTAGCCACTTTGCATATTTTGAATATTTTGCATAATTAGCCACAGTGAGCTAGACTTGATTGCCCAATCGCAGCGTCTGTTTATGTTTCGGTTTGCTCGGAGAAATTGGTATACGGTCCGACGTTTTATTCGATAACTTTTTTATTTATTAACTTTGAGAAGTGAAAGTTATATTGTTGGGTTTGCTATTGAATTATCTAAAAACAAGCGTCTCGGATATACCCAGGGCAGCAGTTTAAAACAAATGCGAGTTTCTCAAAGAAGAGCCAATGTTGATTTTATGCAATTTTTGGCGGAAAATCGTCGTTTTTCGCTTATAACTTTTTTATTTGTTGAACCGAAGACAATCCAAATATACCATTCGATTTCATTTCTTAGACCCCATCCAACAATGTATAGCATAGCCCCAGGGCAAGCAATTTTTATTTTTTTTTTAATTAGCATTGCCAGCCTCGAGGCTAGCTTCACACGTCTTTTATTTTATGCGACTGCCTAATCTACGGGATTACCGGCGTATGTTTAGTAGGTATGTGAGCTCCGGAGTGCGAATACACACATTCCTAAACTAAAACAAAAACTCAATAATCAATAGTAATCAATACCAACGTTGAGCGAAAAAACATCAATAGCTTACTGTCTCAAAGAACTGAACCAGTCCAAACTCAGGGTTGGACATGTGAACCAGAAAACGCCTTTGGCTTTAAGTCTTAAGTGAAGTTTAGTTGAAAGTTGGCAAAAGTCTGACGATGTCTTTCGTAGTACGGTGAAGCAGTACCGGATGTTTTTTGTTAATTTGAATAGAATAAGTTTAGATTGCGAATTTGTTTTCGTAGGTGGATATTTCTACGAAGTTACTTTGACGTGACCACGTTTTTACAAGATTAAAGACAGTTGATAACCTGTATTGTTTGTCTTTAAAATAAAAAAAATTGCATTCTTATGTTAAACGCTTTTCTTCCTACGCTGGTCCCTTTCTTTGGAACCTTCTTCCTACTTCTCTTACTAAATCTACAACCCAACAAACACACCCGCGCGGGATAGAACCGGGAAACCCAGCGGGTTCAGCACAGGAAACCAGAGATGTTACAAGTACTTATGGTCCGAGAACGAGTACAAGTACCATGGTATTGAGTTATCGACTATCGAGTAACTATTACATTTCAGAAAAATTAGTTACGACAGTTTACAGTCCGATATCTTAGCCCTATGGGGTCTTAAAATTATTCCGCCATGGCTGAACACACGTTCGACTGGTGAACTGGAAAACTTAACGCACGAAGTGCTGGGTTATACAGTTTGTCAAAGTAACTGGAATGATTCTGCCAAAACGTTAGGGCAGCGTCCACATCACCAGTGATTCTCATCTCAAGATATCTAGTCAACTGTGCATCGACATCAAGGCAGGTGTCATCTAACGGCGATGAATATTTGTGAAACAACTTTGACTTTTTGGCCGGTGGGGTGACACAGATGGCGGCACCAACGTAACAGCAGGTGACTGAGTAATGATGCCAAAGAGAGAATTAGTTGATTCAGCAAAGAATTTAACCAGTTCTGAAAACATAGATATGTTATACTAGAGTTCGGCAAGTATAAACGAAATATTACGCCAAACAATTGTTTAGTAAACAAGCAAATGTTTTTTAGAGGTGTCACATATGCGAGTACGAGTACGAGTACGAGTACTGAGTGGAATAACGAGTACGAGTACGAGTACCAAGGCTTCGAGTACAAGTACGAGTACGAGTACTTGAAAACGGTAATCGAGTTGTACTCGAGTACGAGTACGAGTACCAAGTACTACATCTCTGCTGGAAACCCGGCGGGTTCAGCTCGGGGAACCCGGCGGGTTCAGCTCGGGGAACCCGGCGGGTTCAGCTCGGGGAACCCGGCGGGTTCAGCTCGAGGAACCCGGCGGGATCCCGATTCAGATTTGAACCCATGACTGTCGGATAGTCGGATCGGCTGTTCGCCTCGCATCATGCCAACTACCTAAGACTATCTTACCATCTGCGCCACCGCTGAAAAACAGTGTTTGTGTTTGGTAAACGCTTTTATTGGGGTATGTTAAACCATAGAGTACTAAAAACTATATGGGGCGTGCAGCTCAACCCAGCTGTGAGTTCGCGTCAACTGGAGGGGTCATCACAAACGTAACAACAAACAACCGATTTGCGATAATCGCGATTAGTAAGCTTCAGTTCGTCTCTCTGAGTGATCGTCCGATTAATTATAAAGTAAGTGAATTTTTACATTAAATTAAAGTTAAAAAGTTTAGTTCTAGACAAATTCATGCTTTGATATAATTGTTTCTCATAATTAATCGAATTAAAAGGTTTTTTGTTTGTGAATCAAGCAACGTGCACCGTGGATCGTTGCAAATTGAAGTCAGACTACGTATTTTCATTGGACGACATCAGCAGAAAACTAAGTGTTGAAAATATGCTCCAAGGAACTCTTGATAAAAATTTAAATTTTTTCTTGACTTTGCTGATTGGCTGATGGAGTGGGAACAGATGGCAACCAGGTACAGCGGATTGACGAAGGAAACTTTTTTAGCAAACAGGCAGACCTGTAGAGCATTGGTCGGTCTTGCTCGATTCATGCAGGGTTGTTAAAAATATCCAAAAATTGTATTGACAATACCAATCCCAATAGGCATATGAAAAAGTATTGACAATACCAATATCAATACCAACTTTAAAAAGTATTGCTAGTATTACCAAATATCAAACACCAATACTTCCCAAAATATTTCGTCAATTATTTTATTTTTCAGTAAAAAAAAGTCTATTAATTTAAAAACACATCCAATGGCACAAAAGTAAAAAAAACAAATGAAAATAGAGAAAAGTTCAAAATAAAACAAGTCAGATATTATTGCACAATGATAAACAAAATACAGTTAGTCAGTCACCATTTAGCTAAACGAAGAAAAACCATCATTTCAAAGTGTTGGCTGTTCAGCCTTGAGCGCAATGGTGCAGACACCCGCCCACTCAACGAAAACAAACGCTCCACAGGCAGCACTTGCAGGCAATCCAGTATTCATTACAAATACTTGGAAAGCTAGTTAACGAATTTAAAGACGAAGATGAGTCAGCCAAGTACTTGTCCATTTTATCTTTGTCTTCACTGTATTTTTCTGTTTGTTGTCTAGCTTGTTGGACTGCAAAAAAATCCTCTGACGGTTGCAATGATACAGGCGCTGCTTCTTCCTGTGTATTTTTTAGAAAACACGTGCGTCAACTTGTCCAACAGTCAGCTGTAGTACATACGGTCTCAACAGTTGCTAACTTATTTTTAAGTTTTAACTTTTGCAAAAGGAACCGGTCTTCAAGATGCTTTCTTATCGTCTGTCTGCATCTCTGAACAAAACGTTGCTGAGTCAGACGCTTAACAAGCAAACAAAAACTAGGAGCATCAACATGACTAACTGGCAAAAGACTATCAACCAAGTAGTCCATAACCCATTCATCTATCAAATGTTGTGTAACTGCTTGAGTATCTAACTTTTGCTGGTTTAAAAGCAGACCACAAGTACCATCATTAAAGTTTTGCCTTTCGATAGCATCCGGTGAATTGGATCGCTTTCTTTTTTTCTTTTATTCTCATATAGTTCTGCACATGCAGTTGTGAACTCAGTTAGTTTATTGCCATGACATGCCTAAAAAATTTTATAATTGATATTAGGCCAATAATGCAAAATAAATTTGAATCTATTCTATATGTAATTCTATAACTCTGTCATAATGAACTACAACATCCAAATGAGTTTTACAGATCTAATTTTATTAAAATACCACTAAATGCAATATATAATTATAAACTCACTTTAATATGCTTTTTCAAATTCTGGCGTGACTTGTTGTGAGACGAAATAGATTTCTTCGATGAACTAAAATCGTTATAACTATTACCACGGCAATGCCGGCGCAGTAGCAATTTTACCGATTATTTCACCGGCGGGATTGCCGGGGAATTAATCGGTCACCGCCGGTGCAATAGCAGCAATTAAATTATTAAATAATTAATAAAATAATCTTTATTTAATCAAATATTTATAATTAACAAAATAATGTGTCGTCTTCAGGCAGACTGCCTGCATAGTTTATTTTTATCTTTGGATTCTCGATTTCATAATTTCGGGGGCTTAGGCCTCCGGAGAATGGCGGGAGGATTGCAGCCTATGTGACGCACAGTATATAAAATCAGCGAGCTAAGAAAATCCGCCATAACTCTCTCGTCTCTTTCTGTGCATTTCGTTCTCGCCATCTGTAATCAGTGAGTTTTTCATGCAAGAAAACAAGGTAAATTGATTTAATAAAATAAAATTATTATCTATTACTACCGTGGTTTTTCTTTATTTCTCTCGCTCCCGTTTCCTTCCTCACTTGATTTCCCGCCGCGAACTTATCAATAATTGTATCAAAATCTGTTTTTTTACATTTTCTATTTCTAAGTTTAAACAAATAAGTAATTAAAATATTTTCTAGCATAGATAATAATATAGTAATCGCAGGCCCGTCGGGACGGGGGGTGTTGGGGTGTGCTCCACCCCCCACCCCCACTTTTCAGCACATTGTCGGTAAAATTATATTGTCGGTAAAACTTATACAGTTGAAATAGAAGTATATTGTTGGTAAAACTTATATTGTCAGTTGAGATAAAAATATATTGCCAATAAAACTTAGGATTCTCAGTTGAAATAGAAATATATTGTCGGTAACGCAGCAGGACAAGAGCGCACAACAGCACACAAACACATTGGAAAATGCTGACCAGGTTAAACAATGGATCTGCTAATAAGAAGTCCAGGGCTATACTATGAAACGAAAACGCTCACCAGCACACACGCACATAGGGAAAGTCCTGATACAGCTAGGCCTTGGGAGGATAGCGGGAAGTTCGAAGCTAAGTGATGCATGTATGTTTCGTATATACGATGGGGTCAGAAAATCCGCGAAAACTTTATCCTTTGTGTCCTAGTGTGTTAGCTATTAGAAGTTCTTATCGACAGAGATCAAGTTATATCGGAATTTTAATCAAATATTGGTTAGATTTTTATATTTATTTTATTTCACTCCATATATTTTATTTTAAATCTTTAACTTATTTTGTATATTTTATTTTTTCCTTTCTATTTCATTTTATATACAATGTGGCTTTTATATCTATTATAATAAATTTAATTCCAAAGCTTTCTTAAACGCTTTCTAATCTTTAATTCAATTCATTTAAGATCATAAGCTTCAGTTATATTTTCAGTAGCAATGTCTTACTCGGTATTTTCGCTAAAATAACTACTTCTCAATTTTACTTAACTTTATTGGCAATGTGTGCATAATTAAAAATACTTTGTTTTTTAAATGCAATTATGAATATGATTTAAAAAAACTACTCATTCAAAAGCTGTTTATCAAATGTTTCTAAGACGTTTTGCAAAATCAAGCAGAGGCGTGGATTCAGCAAAATGTTGAGGGGGGCAAAGATTTTTCAACTTTAACCCAGAGAAACTTCAAACAAAAATGACCATTTTTATGTTGTATTTTCATGTAAATCATCATATTAGTTAAAAAACAGTTTAAAAAAGTTAACTTTTATATAATATTGAGTGCAGACAAAAAGCGTTTAAATTATGAATGTAACAAAGGGTATCGACGTTCTTTCATTTTTGCAAAATTGTCCACTGAATCATCAAGATCAAATAGACTAAAGGTACTAATAAAAGATCGGAAAATAATAGCAGAGATTTTAACTAATATTATATTAATCAACAAGTATGATTAATATTGCTTTTATCAACTAATCCAAATACTCAATCGTGTTTGAGCTAATAAAAATAATTTAAAATGAATTGGAAAAATTTTCTTGAGAGAGCTCAAGCAACCGTGTAGGACAAAAATATGCTAATTGTTCGTCAAGCTAGGACAGATACACGAGTCTAAATTTCATACGAGCTCGATCGGATGGACCGAAAGCAAGCAATCAATCGATTAAATTTCTATAGCGCTATTTCCTTGGCGTTCAATAGTGTTCGGACACGAACTTATTAAACAGATAAGTTTTAAGCCTCCGACGGAAAACAGCGAGAAAAGTAGATTTAGTAAGAGAAGTAGGAAGAGAGTTCCAGAGAAAGGGACCAGAGTAGGAAAAAGAGCGTTGAGAAAAGAATGCTTAACAGAAAATATACGAAAGTGGCTAAGAGAGAAAAACCAAAGACCAGACTTAGGAGGGATTTTTATTAAGTTAGTTAGGTAGAATGGAGAAGAGCAATTTTTAATTTTAACCATTAGTAGGCAAATTTTAAAAATCACCCTATATTTAAGAAGAAGCCAGTGAAGAAGAATAAGAGATGGAGAGATAATTATGAGAAAAGTAAGAAGTGCGAGAAACTAAGCACTAAAAGATTGAAAAATATTAGCAGTAGATTATAAGTAGATATAATTCAAAAAATTTAATGAATACTGTTTTTATCAAATAATCTAAATACTCATTCATGGGTGAGCTAGAAAAGATATTTTTTCTATTTGGTGGAAAAATCTTGAGGGGGGCCGTGGCCCCCCTCAGTCCTCCCCAATCCACGCCTCTGAAATCAAGACTTGGTTTAAATCAGATATTTTAATCAATTTAGAAATTCGACCCAGCATGCCACCTCCAAGCGTGAAAAAATTTAAAGTTAACTTCTATGTCAAACAACCTAAAAGGTGTTCATGCACAAATTTCGAAAAAACTTAGTCGGTTTATACCTTACATTCCTTGTCAGGCTCATCGTACAAACAAGTTTGTTGAACATGCGGTTAAAAGAAATAGAATGGCTTCAAATGTCTTTGATATTCTCGAAATGTGTTATACATTCTTGTCTTCAAGCACCAAAAGATTCAGTTTTCTTAATTCCAAACTTCAGAAGGTCGAACATTCTTTGAAACTACGCAATCTTTCAAAAACGAGATGGTCAGCCCCTTCCGAATCCATACAAGCGTTTTGGATTAGCATGGACTCAATTATTGAATGCTTTTGTGAAATAAAAAATTCTCAAGTATTTGATAAAAAAAACCAAAGATCAAGCTGCAGCAATTTTTAAAAAAGTTGTTAATCCTGATTTCATCATAATGCTGATGCTTATTAAAGGGGTTATTGCAAAGACAAAAATTCTCACTGATGAACTTCAGAAAATCGAGTTGAACATCTTAGATGCAAAAATGATAGTATCTTCTACAATAAAATCTCTAGAACAAATAAGAATTAATGAAAAAGGTGTGCATAGCGAAATTGATGCTGCAATTAAAATATGTAGTAACTTTGACATAGATGCAATACAAATTTACGAAATTCACCATAGACGAAAGCTGATTCCAGCTCGTTTTGATGAAAGACCTGAGACAGCCTGTAACATGAATTTCTACCAATATTACTCGCAGCAACTCAATTGTATGTTGGACACGCTTATTCACGAAATGAATGAAAACTTACTGGCATCCTGGGTTAGCATTGAGCCATTTTCTATTCTTCAAAGCCTATTAAAACATTTGACATAAAAGATATTGAAAAACTGTGTCTCATGATGCCAAATAATAGTGTAATCACTGATGTTTATTCATTCTAAGCCGAACTTGAAATTTTTATGAATACATTCAGTGAATCAGAAACTCCAGCAAACAATGATTGTTTGAAACGATCCTGGCAAAAACGACAAATATTTCCTGGGGTTTTCAAAGTTTTCAAGTTAATGGCGTCAGCTCCTGTATCTGTGGCTAGTGATGAAAGAACGTTTAGCAAATTAAAATTTGTAAAAACTTATTTGCGTTCCACGATGACGGATGATAGATTGGACTCCTTGATATTGCTGGCTTCAGAGAAGGACTTTCTGGACAACATCGATCTTGATGAATTGGTGAAAAAGTGGTCCATAATAAAACAAAGACGCATCCGAATTAATTAAATATTTTTTTATTATTTTAATATTGCAATTTTTTGAACTAATACGTGTTTTTTTTAAATATACAATATATAAAATCAATAAGTTATTTGAATAAAAAGTACGAAAAACTTTGTCGGTAAAATGTGGCTGTTACACCCCCCAGAATTGGTATGCTAGCTACGGCCCTGAGTAATCGATAATTTCCCGCCGTTGTTACGATTAATTTTAAATTGCAATTGCATTTGTTGATTTAAAATATTTTCTAGCTGTAGAATTAGAATAGTATTCATATTACGCAAATTAAAATTGTTTATAAGTCGCGTGCAGTGTAAGGCTGTAAGAATAGGTCCAAGATCAACATCAGTGCATATTGTTAATGATCTGCTATCGGTTCCCAATTGGCAGAAATTCCATTCCTTTCTTGCATTCAGCGCCAGGCGTGTTCAACATTTGTGATAAATTTTGATTGTCTGTTGTGTATTGCAGCTGAAGAAGGTGTAGTTAAGTTAAATTTTATACTAGCGGGGTACCCGGTGTTTTAAAGGTTTTCCTATCGTTTTTCTCGCTCCCGTTTCCTTCCTCGCTTGCTCTCCCGCCCCCGGTCGATTTCCTGCCCCCGGTCGCTTTCCCGCTTCCGGTTGCTTTCTCGTTCCTGCTTGCTCTCCCTCTCCCGGTCGCTTTCCTGATTGCAAATTTTTAAAATGCCTCAATTTTTTGGCGCCCATTAAAAAAAGCGCCCGGGGGACACGTGTCCACCCCTGCTTTCCTGGTCGATTTCCCGCTTTCTGTCGCTTTCTCGTTCCTGCTTGGAAATTTTTAAAATGCCTGTTTAATTTTTTGGAGCCCCATAAAAATTGATTTCCCACTTCCGGTTGCTTTCTCGTTCCTGATTGCTCTCCCGCGTCCGGTAAATTTCCCGCTTCCGGTCGCTTTCTCTTTCCTGCTTGCTCTACTAGTGGGGCAGCTAACTGCAGCATCGTGCAAACGCTATTGACAAGCAAAAAAATTACATATTTGTAATCAGCAAAATATGCTTGTAATTACCTGATATCGCCACATTCTGTAAAATTGAGAAAAAAAATCACTTTTTTTGGACCCGCTCCTGTATGAATAGCGTATTATCACAGGCGATCAAACTGGCGAAAAATTCAAATATTTTGTTTTTTTTGTTGGTTTGCATATGTTTAATATAAAGAATAAAAAAAAACAAGAAAAAATAGATGAATAATTAAATTTTGAGCGAGTAGACCTACGGAAAGAGACACGCACTTGAGGCACTCATTTCCGTAGGTCTACTCAATCAAAATTTAATTATTCATCTATTTTGCTTGTTTTTTTGATTTTCTATATTAAACATATGCAAACCAACTAAAAAAACAAATCTTTAAATTTTTTGCCAGTTTGATCGCCTGTGATAATACGCTATTCATACCGGAGCGGGTCCAAAAAAGGTAATTGTTTTTAATTATACAGAACGTGGCGATATTAGGTAATTACAAGCATATTTTTCTAATTACAAATATGTAATTGTTTTGCTTGTTTTTGCTTGTCAATTGAGAAAAAAATCAACTTTTTGGTCCTGCTCTTGTATGAATAGCGTATTCATAGATATATCTATGAGCGTATTATCACAGGCGATCAAACTGGCAAAAAATCAAATATTTTGTTTTTTTTTGTTGGTTTGCATATGTTTAATATAAAAAATAAGGAAAACAAAAAAATATATGAATAATTAAATTTTGAGTGAGTGGATGAGACACGTACTTGAGGCAGAAAGTCTCGTTTCCGTAGGCCTACTTACTCAAAATTTAATTATTCGTCTATTTTTTCTTCTTTTCTCCATTCTTTATATTAAGCATATGCAAACCAAAAAAAAAAAAACAAAATATTTGATCAATGTCTGCTCAATTGTGCTCAAGTGATGATCGTGTTCTCCAGGATTGTCAGAAAGAAAATGTTCAAGTCACCCTAGGTAAAAATTTTCTAACCGATCACTAATTGTTGTTGACAGGGACATTATAACTATAACGCCTTACTAAACAAACTTATCGAATGAAAACCACACCAATCAAACGGGAAAAACGAAACAAGTTACTAAAGCACGCATTGATATCTACGACAATAAGTTTTCTATGTTGAATGACAACAGAAATTTTAATTTCCTTTTACTTAAAAAAATTCAGTTTTTTAATAATTAAAAAAAATATTGGCTATTGGCTAATTTTGGCCTAAAACGTATTTACGATACCGAGTCAATACTTCATCGTAAAAGTATTGACAATATCATCCCCAATAACAAAAAAATATTGCCAATAGTGTATTGGTATTTGGCCAATACCAATCTTAACAACCCTGGATTCATGCTTGCTGAAAAAAATTGGATTATGTCCTGACTGGCCAGTTTCAATCAGATCCTATTGAAGAAAGATTTGGTTGGTACAGACAGCTGCATGGTTCAAATTTTTTTATATCTGTAAGACAAGTCCTTCAAACTGAAAAAACACTTAGGCTTCAATCTCTCGTTAAATTTTCGAACTTTTCCATGGACGATGTCTACAGTGTTTTTTTCTACCGCAGAAGCAGAAGAGAGACTTGAAGTTGATTTGAATGTCGGGAAGCTCATGACTAGTTTGTGCTTGGATGAACTGTGCCTTGAATATCAAAAAAAAATGGACGTTTGCATAATATTTTATGCCAGCTATCTTGCAAGGTCTTTGATAAGAAAAGAAAGTTGTTCTGCATGTCAAGCTTTTTTCAAAGCAAGTGATGACACGCCGACATTAACAATTGAAGACTTTTCTAGAATTACAGAATAAGAAACTTTAGCAAAATCAAGATTTTTTCACCAGATAACAGGGTAGGCTCATGTACTCCCAGTGACATTCTCTACATGTCATGCTTGTACGCTTGAACTTTCAACCACGAAATCATGCAAAATGAAGATGCAAAAAAGTGTTTTTTTGACATGACCAAGCAGCAGCAAGTGTTTGTCCATGCCTTTCTTCAAGTCATGGAAAATACTCAAAACAGCCATAACAATTTGAAGCAAGTTTGTGAAGATGGCCATCCATTCCGAAAACATTTGTCAATAATTACTAGAAGAATGTTCAACGTGATGGTTAAAAACCTAATTGTCAGGGGTCGCTCTACCGGACCTCCTGACAAGTGTACCTTGCACCCGTCGACCTGTCTAGACAGGAACCTAGACATTGGCAGACGTTGTTTTCGTGTTGTTTGTTTACGCGTTCCTGAGGCTATATATATAGCGTTTTGAAGCCCGCCAGTACAGTCTAGCTATTTAGTATCAGGCGAAGTCTTGCGTGTTTTGTATTTGATTTTTGTTATTAACTGCGCTTTAATAAAGTTTTTGTTGTCGTTCTGAGTTGTCTTTTCTTCCTGGTGTTCACGTCATTCCAGCAGGGAAGACTGTGACATTTTGGTGGCAGCGATTGGATCAAGTAGCAGGAAGAAAGAAGTGCTCTCCAGCAAAGTTCGACAAGCAAGTTCGGGAAGAAGATCTCTCTTGCCGGTGAAGTTCTCCTTGTGGGGAGATCGACGAGGAGAACGTCATGAAAAACAAAAGCGTAGAGGTATGTGGGATGATGAAGAAAGGAGAAAAGAGTTGGAAATAGAAAGGCAATTGGAAAATGAATCGATAGATTGAGCATTGCGAGAGAGAGAATTGCAATTAAAAGAGATGACGTTAGAAGAAGAACGAGAAAATAGAAAGCTAAGATGGCTAGAATTGGAAGAAAGAAGACGATGGAGAATAGAGGAACGCGAACGAATGATAGCGCGAGAAAATTTTGAAACTTCGGTTGAAAGTCGGGCTAGTCGGTGTATATCAAATATTAGACCGTTGGTAGGTGAATTTTCTTCAAATATTCAGGAAATTCCTGGTTTTTTTGAATTATTAGAAAAACAATTTATTATTAATAATGTCAATAATGACATTAAAGCCAGGATTTTACAGTCATGTATGACTTGTAAAGCACGTAGTTTAATAACCCATCTTTCTCCTACTCAATTAGAAAATTATGATAGTGTTAAAACGGCGCTTTTAGCTGAACACAGAATCAGTCCTGCCTATTTAAAACAATATTTTCAATCTCTAAAAAACCGGACCAAACGTTCTCTAGTTTGGCTTCCGAACTACATAATGCATTTTCATACTATGTTAAAAGCAGGGGTATTGATCGGAATTATGATCAGCTAATAAGTTTGCTGTGCGCCGACCGACTCAAGGAGTAGTTACCTGTTGACTGTCAAAATTTCGTTTTGACCCAAGAACAAATTAGATGGTTGTCTCAAGAAGAACTATCTCAAGTGGCCGATAATTATGCGGCTGCTCATGTTCCATACCAGTCATCGTTTTTTCGCCAAGTAGTCAAATCAGATAGTTTAATTAACCGTCAGGTCGATTTAAGATCTGGCCGTTGTTTTGGCTGTAATTCGCCATGCCATGTTAGGAAAAACTGTCCGAAACGAGAGGTTTCGCAGGTCGCACCATCGGCTTATATCAATTGTTGTAGTATTGGTAACGAACCTTTTCATCCATCGTGTCCGGGAAATGATGTACTTCATAAGTCTATGAAATTTTATGATAGGTCATTTATGAAAATAAAAATAAGCAATCTCCCACCTGTTGTTGCCTTAATAGATAGTGGAGCGGAAATCTGTTGTATAAGGGCAGATCTGGTTAGATCCTTAAAATTGGGTTTGCCCAGAAAAATTAAGTTATGTGGGTTAAGTGGCCACCCACAGCTGGTGGATGTGTGCAAGCACCTGTTAATTTAGGTGCAGTAGATCCTAATACTACCAATATAGCTCCTGAATTTTTAGAATGGTTTGCAGTTGTTCCCCACTTACACGAAGAAGCAATCATTATTCCTAGGGTAGTAGAATTAATACAGACATGCCTTACATAGCCTGCCTACCCCAACTTTGGCGTCGGATATAAAAACAAAAATTCTCAACCTGACTCGACAAGTTGATGGGCTGAACGAAGATTTGACCGAATCAAACAGGGCGAGAAGTCAACTGCAGAGAGAATTTGATGACCTGGTTTCTTCTAAAGATGACGTCGAAAAGAATGTTCACGAATTAGAAAAAGACAAGAAAGCTCTTGAAACTCAGGTGGAAGCCCAGAAGCAGATGATCGAAGAGCTCGAAAAGGAAGTTCAAGGTACCGAAGATGCCTATGTTGAGATTGGAAGTGAATATGCAAACCTTGAAAGATCAGTTGATGAGAGAGACGCAGTCAAGAGAGGAAATGGACGAAAAAGATAGAAAGGGTTTTCTTAAAAAAATAAGAGACGTGGAAGCTAAACTTGAAGAAGAAAGGAGACAGAAGCAGCTTGCAACGAATGCCCGGGAAAAGGTTGAAGGTAGCTTCAAAGCTATGGAGGAACAACTTGCTGATACTCTGAAAGTCAAAGATGAAGCTGTGAAGCAGTTCAAACGTTACCAGGTCCAGATCACAGAATTCATGCACGAGATCGAATTTATCAATGTAACCAAACAAGAGATGTCAAATGCCAGTAAAGAAAGTGACAAAAGATACAAGCAGCTTGAAACTGAACTTCTCCAACTTCAGGAAGATCTGGCAGCTTCAGAGAGAGCCAGAAAAACTCTACATGAAGACTACCAACAAGATACCTATGAGCGTCATTATAACACCCGTAAGAAATATAATTCCTGGTTGCTGCTTTTCATGGTGACCAATTGGTGGTCTCTCTCTCTTATCTCACGGAGCCGCCGATTTTCTCTCTCGGATAGGGAGTAGTCTCTCAACATGGAGAGCTAGACGACATTTTTTTACTTGTCGTAAATATGTTTATTATTATGTTTATTATTTACTGTTATAAATTTTGAAATGTTGTTTTCTAGCATAAGCCCAGAGGCACATTGTACTAGTTGTATTTCTAGGTGCATAGGTTTTCTCTTTTGTTGTCTTAGTTGCAGATCGTTGTGATATTCTATAATTAATGATATTGTTGAGGTAGTTGAACTTCTTTGATATGACGTGATGATGATTCTTTCGTTAATACAATTCAGACCGGTATGGGATTAAACTTGGATGGGTCGTGCTGGTTATATGGGTGGTTTTACTGGTGGGAGTAAAAGTTACTTTCAGGAAGGACATCTCCAGTTTAAAGTCGACCTTGAAGCCCTGGTAGACACGATACATCGACGAACGAACGCCCATTCTTCATCCAGATTATCTACAAAGTTCTACTCCGATTCCACCCACTCCTCATCTTCCTCGTCGTCCTCTTCGATGTCCCGACCTGGAAACTTTGGTAGGCGCGATACATCGACGAACGAACACCCATTCTTCATCCAGATTATCTACAAAGTTCTACTCCGATTCCACCCACTCCTCATCTTCCTCGTCGTCCTCTTTGATGTCCCCGACCTGGAAGCTTTGGTAGGCGCGATACATCGACGAACGAACACCCATTCTTCATCCAGTACTGTGAAAGATAACATTTAAGATATTGAAAGACTGTTCAACATCTTCGTTTTGAGGGGGAGTTATGTCAGGGGTCGCTCTACCGGACCTCCTGACAAGTGTACCTTGCACCCGTCAACCTGTCTAGACAGGAACCTAGACATTGGCAGACGTTGTTTTCGTGTTATTTGTTTTACGCGTTCCTGAGGTGTTATATCTTTATTATAAGAAAACAACGCAGGTACCTACAACACTTTATTACCAATAACGAACAACTAATACGAGTCAGAACTCGAACGGGAAATAATAATAAAAGTATGGCCGCCAACTCGCAATGATGTCCGCGTCCATAGATATAACAATAGACATATAATTTAATAATTAATGTCCATGGATCTAACACCTCCCTTCAGTTAGGACTTAGATGATACTTCTTTACTCTTGTATCCATGATGAGCCTCTTTGGTCGTTTGCGAAGTCTGTTGGGTCTCATTGTCGGGAGCGTGTGATTGTTTCGATCTACCATTGTGCTTGGCGTATCTATTTTCTGGTTGTTAATCTGTTTCGTAAATGGCAGATCAAACGTGTCGAAAAGTGTGCTGTGATTTTCTATCCTGGGGCGTATCTGATTTATGTGTCGTTTGCAAACAATGTTTTCAACCAACACTTGGTACACGACCCGTCCCTCTCTCTTTAAAATTTTACCTGGCACCTAAGGTGGTCGATTTGGACGAAAATCCCTTACATACACGGTTTCATCTTTATGGAAACTCTTCCGAGGCTCAGCCTCTTGTTCTTTATTTGTTTGGGCGTGTAGTTGTTCTAAAATTGCTCTTGGTTTGAACCCCAAGAGATTTTCTGCTGGTGCTTTACCTTGTGGTGCTGCTGGACAGGGTGTTGTTCTATATGTAAACAGGACAGTTTGAAGAGCCTGTGCTGGTGGTTCTTCTCCTTTTAGTTTTTTTAGTGCCCTTTTGAAGGTGTCAACGAAACGTTCTGCTTGACCATTAGATTGAGGGTGGTATGGTGGAAAACGAAGGTATACAATGTTATATTTTCTGCAGAAATCTTCAAAATTTGTGGATGTAAATTGAGTGCCATTGTTTGAAACCAATGTTTTAGGGTAGCCGAATCTGGAAAAGATCTTTTGTAGTTCCAGTATTGTTGCTTGTGTTGATGCGCTCTGCATTTCGACTACCTCCGGCCATTTGCTAAAAGAATCTACTAGGATCATATACATCTTACCTTCTACTGGTCCTGCAAAGTCCACATGCAGTCTTTCCCATGACTTGGTTGTTGGAGTCCAGTTGCAAGGAGTTTCATGGCTTGGACTTTTTGCTGCCATTTGACATTGGGTGCATCTTCTTACTAACATTTCGATGTCATTGTTTATGCCTTGCCAATACACGTGTTTTCTTGCGAGTGATTTCATTCGACAAATTCCTGGGTGACCTTTGTGAAGCATCTGTAACACGCGTTCTTGTAAACTGTCAGGAGCAACTATTCTTTCTCCGAACATGATGCATCCATTCTGTATGGATAATTCAGATTTCAATGTGCACAACTGGGAAATGTGTTTTGAAGGTTTCTTTGGTCAGCTTCCTGTTTGTAAGTTTTGGTGGATGAGTTGTAGCTTCTCGTCATTTGTTGTTGCTGTGCAAATCTCTGGGTGACTAACAGGAAGTGCGTTAATAGTTCTTATAAATGAAGCATCGACATCTTTGTTTATTTTGGCTATCACTTTGTCTACCTCTGTTGTTCTCTTGCTCTCCAAGTCGTCATTTGTAACCGTTTGGATCATGAACTTCTTGACAAACAGTTTGAACTCTGGAAGATGTTCAATCCAAGGGAAGCCGAGAAGATCGTTGGTGTTTGTGACATGGCAGATGCCATGTCCATGATAAACTCTATGTGCATCATCTATGATGGCAAATGGTGTCGCAAACTGTCCGTCAATATGAAGTGGTTCACCATTAGCAACTTTATATTCGCCCTCGACTGGTGAGAGTTGTGGACATCCGAGGTTCTTCCATGTTTGCCGGGAGACCAAAGTGATGTCAGCACCAGTGTCCAGTTGCAAACGAGCATCGTAGTCTCCAATTTTGACACGGACAAACCTTTGTGTGTTTTCTTGTGTACTTGCTACTGCGGAGATCGTGTGCTGACGGTGCGATTTCTTCCAGTGTTTCTTATGCTGCTGTTGTTGTGTTGTTTGTCTTGGGCAATCACTCTTCCAGTGATTTCCGTTGCAAATGGGGCAAGGGCTGGGTGGACTTTTCTTGTGTGGTGATGGTTTAAAAGATGAGCGACTGTGTTGGTGATTGTGACTCCTGACGGCACTGATGTTTTGGTGCATGACTGTTGGCTGTTCCAGATGTTTGGCATCTTCTTTTACTGTTTTTAACGCATGATAATCTTGAACCAGCTCTTTGGATGTTACTGATTCGTTGTCGTCCATTCGTCGGAGGAAACGCATTCGGTAGTCGGCTAGTTCAGGTGCTTGGAACGCAAAAACTAAAGCCAGACATTTGAATGTGTCGTCAGTGATTTTGTTTACCTCCGCCTCTTCGCAGTTTGCGTTCAATAGATTAGCAAAAGAATTGAAATCATCACTAGGGTTGAAAATTTGTCTAAAACACTCAAACCTTTTTCTGAGAAGACTCTTCTGAGGAGAAAATATCTTTTTCATTGTAGTGACTGTTTCTTGCCAACTGAGGTCGTTTGGGGTTTGTGGGCTGATGTGCGTGTTGAACGTTTTGTATGAGTCGTCATCCAGTAATGATACCAGCACTTTGGTTTTTGTTCTTTCGTCTAGCTGTTGGTCGTCGATGAGGTCGTTGAAACGACGAAACCACAAATCGAAAGAATTTGTTTTCTCCGGGTTGTATGTGAATTTGTCCATCCTTTGTAGAACGTTTTGAAACAAATTATCGCTTGATGTGCGTGTTGAGTCCCTGCCTTGCATCGCCTCCAGCATCTTCATCAGGACTAATTGTTGGTCCGAGAGTTGCTTTACTAACGCTGTGAAGTCTGAAGTTGCCATTTCCTCGTCGCCAATTTGTTATATCTTTATTATAAGAAAACAACGCAGGTACCTACAACACTTTATTACCAATAACGAACCACTAATACGAGTCAGAACTCGAACGGAAAAATAATAAGTATGGCCGCCAACTCGCAATGATGTCCGCGTCCACAGATATAATAATAATTTAATAATTAATGTCCATGGATCTAACATGAGGCTATATTTATTGCGTTTTGAAGCCCGCCAGTGGAGTCTAGCTATTTAGTATTAGGCGAGTCCTGCGTGTTTTGCATTTGATTTTTGTTATTAACTGCGCTTTAATAAAGTTGTTTTGTCGTGTTGTTGTGTTGCCTTTTTCTTCTTGGTGTTCACGGCATTCTAGCAGGGAAGACTGTGACATATATATATATATATATATATATAGATATATATATATATATATATATATATATATATATATATATATATATATATATATATATATATATATATATCATATACATATACACATACATAACTGAGCGGAAACGGAAAAGCAACTGAGAGCGAAAGAGCGAGTGGGAAAGCGACCGGGAACGGGAAGGCAAGCGAAAGCGGGAAAGCGACCGAAATCAAAAGTGCAAGTGGGAAAGAGAAAGTGACTGGGAGCGGGAAAGCTACCTGGAGCGAGAAACCAACCGGGAGCGAAAAAGCGACCGGGAACGGGAGAGCAAGAGAGGAAGGAAACGGGAGCAAGAGAGACAAGCATTAGAAAAATCTCTAAAAACCCCGGGCAACGCCGGGTACCCCGCTAGTTAAAGTAATGAACGATAACATCAGAAAAATAGTCACAAAAAGAACCTGTTATGAAAAAAGCCCATCATCTAGAAAATCTGAAAAATTAAATTCTGATAATGGGAACTAAACTATATTAAATTCAATAGTTTTAAATGTGGAGTTGAATAAATAAAATTTCTAAATATGTTCATGTGTCCTTGTTTGTGTATTAAATAAACTGATAAATTTATTATTTTTAGTTAATTATCAAATACATTCATACACAGAAATGCATTCAATCAACTTAAATTCAGATTAAATAACTTCCATTTGAATAATCACTTCAGCGCCTATTGCCTTCTCTCAAAAAGTAGATTTTCCTTTTCTGTTGTATTCCTCTTGTCTTTACTTTCTTACATGCTTCTGTGACGAAGTCAAGCAATTTTCGGAGTACTTGGTTATTGCGCCAAGTGTACCTCCCGTGTGAAAGTGCAAACAAACAACAGGAAAGAACGTGAATGAGAGTCTCCGACTGCCCACATAACATGCACGAATCATCGTCTTTCAACTTCCATCTTCGAAGATTGCTGGATGACGGCAGTTGATCATAAACCGATCTAATCAAAAAAGACAAACGTTGTGGCGTGTATTGTCAGATGTCTTTCCAAGAAAGCTAACGCTGAACAGCATCTTCCCATGTCGTCCAATCTCCTTCTTGAGATAACTGAACAAACTTAATCATTCTCTGGGACTCGATGGCTTTTTTTCTTTCCTGAATGACCAGACTTGTTTGTTCACTGGTGCTGGCTTTTGACCACCAAATTCGATGGGTTGACCCGATACCCCGTTTGTCTTGTTGAACTGCCCCAATTCTTTCTGTCCAACGTAAAGAGGCTTCAGCTTCTGTGATCTCTATTCTGGCTACCCATTTCTTTCTGGATTTTATAAGAGGTACCATTTCTACAATTCTTTGATCCAGCATGAGTTGCGTACGGATCTTGTTTATCTTAAACTACTCAACCAAAGACTTCAGTAGCAACCTCAGTTTGACAGTCTTGCTGTACAAAGCTGTCGAAGTAAATCCCAGAGGCAGACCCAACCATTTTCTTGTAAATTTATTCATCATCCTTTCTAGTTTTTCTACTAATGGTAAACTCACCTCATACATTGATAGAGGCCAAAGCAATTTCGGTAATAGAACAAACTGAAGTAACCACAATTTGAACCTGCTCTGGAGTGGGGCCGCATCAATTTGCAGCTGCATCGCTAATACGAAAAGAATGGGTAAGATTGAGCAACCCATGGCAATACCGACTTCTAACTGGAACCATTCTGTTGAACAAGATGACGTTGACAACCTTAATCTGAAATGGCTGAAATACTGTTGCAACATTTCTATCACAAAAATTGGAACATAATGCGATCTGAGAGTTTTCCACAACAGTTGGTGACGAACGGCTCCATAAGCATTGGCAAAATCTAACCAGACAATGTGCAAACTGAGACGATTTTCTTTAGCTCTTTCCATTGCTTCCCAGATCACTGACGAATGTTCGATGCATCCTGGTACTCCTCCCTTCTGAACAAACCTGTCAAAGTAATTGTTTTGAATTACACAGCTTGTCATTCTCCGAGCAAGGACAGCAAAAAATCTTTCCCTCGACATTTAACAATGAAATTGGGCGAAACTCATGTATCGCCTTCGAGTCTTCTTTTTTCGGAATAAAGATACCCTCTGCTCTTTGCCATTTGCTTTCAATTCTTCTTCTTTCCCAAGAGCCCATGAGTAGAGAATGCAATAATCTCAATACTTCTGGGCATTTTTGTACACGAGATATGGCACCCCATTTGGTCCAAGAGCAGATCTGTTTCTTGTTCTGTAGAGAAATTGAGTAACTTCAAGAAAAGTTTGAAAGTGCGATTTCTGGAAGATCGGTTCTTTCTTCTAACTGCTGATCTCTACACGGAGTGGGGACCGAAAATATTCATCGAGCGTTGCTTTGTCTGCTTGAAGCGTTCCTGACTTGGGTGGGTTCAGTAAACTTCTTCCATATTTTAATGTGTCTTTGATGAACTGAAACCTGGCATTTCTCTGATTTCTTCTCTTTATCCGAAAGCGCTCGGCCTTCATTAGGGCAGACAAACGACGCCCCAAACTCTGCCGCAACTCTGCGAGACCAGCTTTTCATTTTCCTGGGCTCTTTTCCACCGCTTTCGTAACAATTTCTCTTCTCTCTTCAGCTGATTGATTTCTCTTTGTCGTCTAGAAATCATGTCTTCAGTGTTTCGAACCTGTCGTTTTTGTTTCACACCAAACAATTCGATGCTTTTTCGTAAATAACATCAGTAAAATCTTTCATACTGAAATTTGATGAATTTCTGGAACGTGTTTTGAGAAGTTTTGAGAGTGTTTTGAAAGTGATGCAGGACGTTGACGGAATTCGGTTAAGCATCCCATTTTCGTTCTGTGGACTTTCATTCCACGGATCGTCTTGAAACTCCTACCACAAACACACTCATGAAGCATACCCCCAGTAGGGTCCGTTGAAGAAGCAGGGTCGTTGTCCGAATAAGAGTTCATCATTCTCCCCCTCCTTTCGGTTGGAACTCTGGGGCATTTCGTAGTATAAGATGAAGTGGCATTTAAACGGATTGTACTTCGGCTAGGCCAGTCCGTGAAGTTCTCGTTTTTCCGAGAGGTCACTTGTCTTTCCAAGTGTCAACGGTCTTTCCAAGTGTCAATGGCCTTTCCCAGTTGCCAACGGTTTTTCCCAGTTGTCACCGGTCTTTCCCGGTTGCCAAATGTCTTAATGCCTCATAAATGTGTTTTAACTCCTTTCGAGCTTTCTTAGCCGAATGTCTTCAGAAGAATAACCTCTCATTCTTTAGCTTTTCGGCCCCTGAACTTCTTGACGCTTTTAAGAGAGGTGGGCCCACGTCCGTTGATCGCCTTTGGCGAGAAAAATGTCCAAATTCTTAACTTGAAACACGAAAATTCAAAGTTCAGCAGAAAACTGTTCGAAACAAAACTTGAAATCGCCGGAACGATTATCGCCCAATGTAAACAAGACTAAACCATTTCGTGTGCATCTTGTAGCGCTTTCTTTTTTCTATTAGCGAAAATCTAAAAAGATGCAGCTTCAGCTGTCTGGGAGATCTCCTTGATGGCTCGAGCTTTTTCTCGGTTTGAAAAACCAAGAGCTTTCAACAGTTTGACATAGAACTGCTAACCAACCCTCGAACGCCAACCTCGACTGCAAAGATTTCAGTCCTGAACCCTTTCGCATTCAAATCACATGCTAAATCCCTATATTTTTTTTTGAAAATATTGCTGGATTCCATGTTACTTTCCCATGGCAGAGGGTGTCTACCTGAGTTGCCGACCGCGAAGTTGCCGACCGCAATGACGTATGAACTTGCCGACCGATGTTTTTTAAGATCGTACGAAGTTGCCGACCTCGTCAAAAAATTTTCTATTTTATTTTTTATTTTTAGCTAATAGAATCGTTCAAAAATAACGAATCATTTAAATAATCCAACTGAGACTAAAAAGAATCGTTCAATCTTATCTGGTTCATTTACATAATTAGCGTGGAGGCGGAGCTCAAAGAACTTGCCAGCCAATGTCAAAGAGCCTCAACTTTGGTTTATTACTATCACACGGTCAGTTTCTCACGAGGTTAAGCGAAAAGTAAACGTAAATTAAAAAGCAGCTCTACTTTATTCTACTAGCATAATAGAGTTAAATATGCAAATAATGCATAAATAAATAAACTTACTATTGCGCAGCGAATCAGTAAGAATCATTTTTATTGTTAAGAAAAATTTTATTTAATATTAAAAATAATTATTGTTAAAAAAATTTAATGAAGAATAAAAATATTATTTTTTATTTAAATTGACACTGTACTGAACAGTACGAAACAGTCTGTACGTATCAATTTTACCAGCCACATGCTGGGAGTGGGCCTTTGAAATTCTTTCCTCCAGTCGGATAAATTTCGGCTTTCTTCTCGGAGGAGATGCACCAGCTTCAGATTTGCTTATGTCTTTCTCCGCAGAGGCTTGACAAATCTTGATTGCGTGAATGTAAATAAATATATTGGGATGGACAGGCAACAGTGGTTTCTATCCCCCCCAAGTGGCCGGGCTCAATTCCCCCCCTAAGTAGCTAAGCTTTCCCCCCTCCTCCAATATATATATATATATATATATATACAGATTCTCCACTTATTCGGTGTCAAAGAAAGCAATATGCATCGGTTACCCTGTATTCTTTCTAACAACGAGGATAACATAAATGATGATACTTCTGACTCGTCCTCTGACACAAATACTTTGGCTGTTGAGGCTGCTCCTGACGAATCTCATTGTAATGTATCTGAGGAAATTCTTGTCTCTTCTAATATAACACAGCGAAAGCGCAAAAATTGATTTCCAATAGTATAAATTTTATATTCTTTTGATTTGATAGGTAGAGTGTTTTTTCGTTTTTTCTTTTGTTAGTGTGCTAATTCTTTGACAATTTCGGTTCTTTCTGTTTGTTTACTTTTCTCGTTTTACTTTTGACCCTGGGATGGCTGACATAGCTGAAACGGTCCGTCGGTCTGACAATAAAAGTTTAATGGAAAAGTTTTTGGCTAATTGTAGTCTCGAACAGAGAGTTTTGTGCCGAAAGGTCGAGAATTTGGCTCGAAAAGTTGTTTCTGCCAAATGGCGAGTTGTGTTTCTTGGAGCGTGTCTCAAAGATATATATATATATATATATATATATATATATATATATATATATATATATATATATATATAAGATGAAATATATATAGTTTGAGTTTTAACACACTTTTTTGTTCTTTCTATACACATTTTCCTCAACAATTCATCTAATTTCGGTATAATACCCAAACACAGAAAAACAACACACGGTAATATTGAAAAAATCATTTAAAACTATAAATCCAAATCTAAATTTATTTAATTGAAAGTTTCTGTAGCGGTTTTGATGTTGCAGCAAATCTATCAATGATTTTATCTACAGGAATGTTTTCCAAAATGTCTTTTTCTGAGGCAAGTATTAATAATGAAGAGAACCAATCATCCAACATTGAGGTCCTTAACCGGTTCTTAATGAGTCGAACCCTGCTCAGCGCTCTCTCGGCACTAGCGCTTGTAATTGCAAGCGACATAGATATCTTGTACAAGATGTCCAATGCGGGAAATCCAGACAATTCCTGAAGCGCTCTAAGTGGTTTGACAAAACTTTGTTCGGCCCATTTTTTACAATTATTAATTTTTCAAAATTATTTCTTTTACAATGATAAGGTAAGCTAACCTAGTACATTTGAAAGCGTGACGCTTTCGACAATGCTCCATCCATTTATCAGATCGAACCAGGTTCCCGCAGGCTAACTCGCAACAACGTAACTTAAACTTGAATTTTTCTCGCGGCATACTCTTTTCTTTAACAAAGTAAACAAATTGTGAACAAGAAGGAGTCAAAAAGAGTCAAGTTTATTTTATATAGCCGTCATCAGTCGTAGAACTTATCAGCATTCATGGGATTCAGCATAAATTATGTTCCATGTCCATTCGGTTGCGGCTACATCGTGAAGCGTATTAGATGAGCTATATGAAAGATAAGATGGACATTAAATGTTAATTAACAAATCTCGAGTCAACGTTGAGAAGCCACACGACGTCTCACGACTCTCACGTCGTTTAGATATATTCTTTAGGTTCAATCGAAATTTCGAAATGAATGGATTTTTAAACTTTTTTCCTTAAACCCTTTTTTTTTCTTCCCCCCCTGTTTTTTGCCGGGCGAAGCTGCGCCCGGCTGTATAGGGATAGAAGCCACTGACAGGCAAACATTTATTCAGTCCAGAGTGCCAACCCTCCATGGCATTGTTGGTTCGGTGTCGATGATCCATGCCATACATATTCCACATGGTGATTGAAAATAATCCATCCAACCACGTGGAACGGAAGTAGGCAATGAAACACCGCAGGATGTCCTCGTTTCCAGCTTTTAATGCATTTTCCATTTTTTCAAAAACAAATGTAACTTCGTGGGACAGAATGAATGCAAGGGCAATGCACTGTTGCACAAACGTGCGGATTGCTGGTTTGCCCAAGTAATCATTTACCAGAACGAACTCCTGAACTTTTCTCCAAATCGATTGAGCGAAATGAAAATCACACCCTAAATGAATGGCAGATGGAAAAACAATAGGAATTTTTTCCATTACTCCGGATTCGAAATCTGTCATTATATTAGCAGGATTAAATGCGCGGTTTAATTCTGCTAATGCATCACGCACTCTACTAAACAATTTGTAGTACGTTTGACCAGATTTGTCACACAACAAAGCGTACACAAGTGGTATTACCCATCCATGATACAATCCATGAATGCTGTAAATCTGCTTGTACAATTTTGGACATGACTTAAAAGTGCCGTCCATAAAAATAGTTTGGCATTCAGACAGACATATCAAATTTGCTTCCGTTGAAAATATTAATAAGTCGTTGGTCGAATTGGATAAAAGAAATGGTTTTCCATCACAGGTTTCAGACCATTCTCCTTCGATTATCACATCATCTATGGACTTTGGCAATTTAGGCAAAAGTGCCAGTCGTTCATTATTTGTGATTGTTCTTATCGAGTCGTAATATATATATATATATATATATATATATATATATATATATATATATATATATATATATATATATATAATATATATATATATATAACAAATTGTTCATTCTTATTTAGTTTATTAACTTAATTGACATGGCAGCGGAGCTTACCAAACTTGCCAGCCAATGTCAAAGAGCCTCAAGTTTAGTTTATTTACATTAACTCATTCTTTTAACAAAAATATTATTGTTGTAGTATAAATGAATTGTATTATTATTATTATTATTATTGTTTAAATACAAAATAACAAAGAGTTGTTTTTATTTTCTTGGTGGTCGGCAACTTCCTACGCTTTGATAAAACGCTGGTCGGCAAGTTCGACGTTATTGGCAAAAATCGATGGTCGGCAACTTCGAGGTCGGCAACTCGGTACGGCACCTGGCAGAGTGAGTTCGATCAGGAGCAGTGTCTTGGCCAAGTCATAATATATAATTATGGTTCCATGATGAAACAGAACATGATAAAACAGAACATGACAAAACAGAACATGATAGAACAGAACATGAAGAAACAGAACAGTGAAGAAACAGAACAATAAAGAAACAGAACAATGAGAAAACAGAACAGTGAATAAACAGAAAATTGAATAAACAGAACGGTGATAAAACAGAACATTGCGTGTATTTTTTCAACTTTTTCATGATATACAAAATGTCTGAGATCAAATTGTCCCAAGTTAAAATGCCTGGAGATATTTTAAAAGATTATCCTAAAATTAAAGTTCTACTTGACAGTGTAGTTAATAATATTATTTTTCGATGTTTTAAGTTCCTCACTGCTGGATATAACTTGCTCACCACTGTTTGCACAGAAATTGTAGAATTAAATACATATTTTATATGAGCATACTTTTTTATAAACAACTTTATACCAAGAATATATATCTACTATAATTTGGTAGGAAGTCTCCCAACTGTAACACTGGCATCTGGCATTAATATGTTTTTAATGTGCTCGCCACATTTGCATGAGTGAATTTTCACGGGGAAAATTATATTGATCAATTAATAAGAAATAAACTGGAATATGCGCAGCTTAAAAAGTTAGCTCTTTTGACAAAATAGTTTCTTAATATTCAATAAAACAAAAAAATTATCAGCGAAAACCCGTCAGCGCACCGCAATAAAAATATAAAGCAAACTAAAAGTTAAATACAGTTGTAAAACAGACAGTCTCACAAAACTACTATTTCGGTTTGAAATTACGCCAAACACAAATTAATCTGTTGTAGGATGATTCCTACATTTTCCCTTGATCAATTAGCTGACAACGGAAACATACAAAGAAGATGAAAATTATATAAAACCGATTTATAGTTAATATTGCGAAAAATTAAAAAAATAAACGCGATGTTTTGTTTATTCAATGTTCTGTTTTTTCACTGTTCTGTTTTCTCAATGTTCTGTTTCTTCACTGTTTGGTTTTATCATGTTCTGTTTTAACGTGTTCTGTTTCATCATGTTCTGTTTTATCCGGTTACCATAATTATATCCGGCTTTAAACAACTAGATTTCACAGTTTCTGAAAATTTTCTTTCGCCATCCAAATCAGCCGAAAGCGAAACCGACCAATCGTCGGCAGCATCCATCACACATTCAAAGTCTCTTGTAGATCTGAACCTGTGGAACTTCAGATTGCCTTCTCTCAAAAAGTAGATTTTCCTTTTCTGCTGTATTCCCAGTGATGGGTAGTTACTAACTATAAATAGTTAACTACTAGTTATTAACTACTCCACAGTAGTTAAGAAATAGTTAATAACTACTTTTTGTTAAACTAGTTAACAACTAGTAGTTAACTACTTTTTAAATAGTTATTAACTACAGTAGTTAACTATTTTTTAACTACTTTACTTTTTTTGGTGGCTGAAAAAACTCTATAGATCATGAAACTGAAGTGGATAAGCCAGTATATGACATGTATGTAAATAATGAAGATCTAGTGGTGAAAGTATATCAGATTTGATAGAAAGTGAGCAAGATAATATTGATAATTCTGACGATGTGCTTCTTTTACCTCCTCATAAGCACTGTGGTAATCTACATACATAATTTCCATAACGCAGAGGCCGCGGTGGTCAGCAGTCAGCAATTGGTAAAATTAGTGCGCGCAGGCGTGTAATTAAAGTTATTACGCAATTGTACACTATCAGTTCCAAATATCCAAAACGTTTTTCCTAAGCTTTTATGCAAGAGGTTATCCGATTGCATGTAATAAAAGTTTTAATAAAAGTTGTCAGTAGGTAAAGATCAAAACGTTTTTCTTAGGCTTATTATGCAAGAGTTTTATCCGATTGCATCAAACCAAGGATATCTTGATATATCAAGACATCCTTGCATCAAACATAATGCTGGATTTAAAGTTTAAAATAAAACATAGCTAGATGTTGAAACTGTCTTACGAAGGTACGCATGAAATTCAGTGTTTTTAATCTGCTCAAACCTGGTTCGATCCAAAGCATTGAACATTTTTTTGATATTGCTGAGCGTCCACTTTTAATAATGGTAGAGAAGAAAACCATCTTTATTTAATATCTGATAGTCTGATAAAAATCACAAAAACAGTCATTTTTGACGGGCTACTTTTAGTTATATCTTAAATTTCGTGGCAAGTGTTGGTGCATTGAAAGTAATATAAGGGATAATTTGAAATACAAACAACTTTATGATAGATCAATGGCAAAAGTTGTATCGTTATCAAACTTCATTCATCGCAATGTAAAAAATGCGAGGATCGGACATTTCCCCCCCCCCCCCCCCGGACATTCCCCCCCCCGGACATTTCCCCCCCCCCCGGACGTTTCCCCCCGGGGTAGGACAATTCCCCTCCCGGGTAGGACATTTCATATGAGTAATTGTATGTAATCAATTTTATTAAGTCCCCCTTTCTAAGACATTTCAAAGACATTTGATATTTTCAGCCGTTCTTTGCATAGAAATGTAGAGTTAGGGTTAGGGTTAGGGTTAGGACGAAGCAATGGCGTCAACCTCAGCCGTTCTTTGCATAGAAATGTAGGGTTAGGGTTAGGACGAAGCAATGGCGTCAACCTCAATCCTAAGGGAGGCTCGAGGAGAACCACCAGCCAAGAGAGTGAAGCGATCGACGAAGGCGCTTGAATCTGCTCTTTTTTCGCTAACGGATGCACGCCGAAAAAACATAAAAACATTGGAAGATGTCCTAGAGGGTCTAGGACACATTATTCGTTTTAACAATATTTAACTCTGGCAAACCAATAACCAATAAATGTTTAATAATTTAAAAAGGTGTTTGTGTTTCTTAGAAAAACTACTACATAACCAAAGGGGGGGAAATGTCCTACCTTGGGGGGGGGAATGTCCGGGGGGGAAATGTCCTAGGGTCTGTCGGGGGGGGGGGAATGTCCGGGGGGGGGGGGAACGTCCGGGGGGGGGGAAATGTCCTACATTCAAAAAATGCTGCGGATGAACAGGACATTAGTGCTTCAACATTTATAAAGCCAAATGTTAGACGGTGGTGTTCAAAATTCTATTCGGTTGAAAGGATTGTTAATATAGCTTTCAATAATGTTTGCGATTGTCAGAAGAAGTTAAGGCAAGTTGCATTTAAAGAAATCGAGTTTGCATTTTTTGAAATCGTTCATTCAATATTCAGACTATAAAACCAATAGCCACCGCAATTAATATTTTCTAAAGTGAAAAGTCATACATTGGTCACATTATTCAAACCATTATAGGATTAAAAAAATAACATCATATTCATATAAAACCATCAATGCTCTTTTACAAGCACTATCTCAAGGTATAGAAAAACGATTTGGTCCTGTTTTGGAAAATGAAGAATATCTTTTAGCAACAGCGATAATTCCCTAATTTAAATTAAATTTTTTGAATAATGAACAAAAAATATTTGATCAAAGAAAATTTGTTGGCATACATAAATGAAATGAACCAAAAGTTTGAAAAATAAGATTTATTTAACTTGTATTTAATTGCAAATGTTTAAAGGTTTTTTGGTTAATGTTAAAAAGTAGTTAACTACTAGTTAACTACTAGACAGTAGTTAAGAGGTAGTTAATAACTACTGCTGTTAAAAGTAGTTAGGAAATAGTTACTAACTACTTTTTTTATGAGTAGTTAAATAAAGTAGTTAACTGTGTATTCCTTTTGTCTTTACTTTCTTACACGCTTCTTTGACGAAGTCAAGCAATTTTCGGAGTACTTGGTTATGGCGCCAAGTGTACCTCCCGTGTGAAAGTGAAAACGAACAACAGGAAAGAATGTGAATGAGAGTTTCCGATTGCCCACATAACATGCACGAATCACGTAGTGGTGTGTATTGTCAAATTTCTTTTAAGAAAGCGAAAGCTAAACAGCATTTTCCCATGTCGTCCAATCTCCTTGTTCAGATAACTAAACAGTGATGGGCAACAAACTACTTTCAAGTAGTTAAACGTTTCTGTAGTTACATTTACTTTTAAGTAGTTAAACTATGTAGTTAACTATTTTTTGTCAGAGGTAGTTTAACTAAAGTAGTTAAATACTGTAAAGTAGTTAACTACTTTTTTCTATAAACTTGTACACTAATACATTGCATTGCTGTATTAGGCCCCACATGATCACCATTAATTATGTTCACCATCTAATTTATTAAATAAAGCCATGACAAATTGTTTTTTTTTAATTTATTAATGAAAAGACACATATTTTATAAGTTAAATATCCAGTCAATCAATTTACTTCAGACGGTGTCAAACATCGTCTTTTTACCTGTAGATGATTATCTTTTGAGTACATGACGCAGGAAAACAAGCTTTTCAAACATACTTTCAGACACTTTGCACCGTCTTGGTACTAATATTTGACCTGCACAACTGAACAGTCTCTCAACCGCAGCACTGCTTGGTAGACTTGTATTAAATTTAAGAAAAACTCTTGTTAGATGAGGATACATGAGCAGTGAGTTTGTTGTTGAGTCATTTGAAGCCAGATTTTTGCGTAAAATAATATACAGGCTGATTTAATTTTTTTAGGCTTTAACTACTTTTAGGTAGTTAAACTAATTGTAGTTAACTACTCTAAAACGTAGTTAAACTATTCTTTAACTACCAGTTACTTTCGGGTAGTTAAACTTTTTGCCTTAACAACTCCCATGTAGTTAAACTAGTAGTTAACTACTAAAGTAGTTAAAAGTAGTTAACTACTGCCCATCACTGTAACTAAACAATGTATGTATGTATGTATGTGAATGTATGTGAAAACTCTTCTTCGAGCAAGTTCGTCAGAGGTCTTCAGAGGAAGACCCTCCCAGCGTTTCGGCCCTTTTCCTGACGCTACCACGGGAGGGCGGGCCACGACCGTTGATCAGACGGCCGCCCCCTGACGAAATTTGTGTATCACATGCCGTTTCCGACCAGAACCAGATAACCGGCAAATCTTCAAAGTACCAGAACCAAGAAGTCATTTTGAAACCGTCAAGCAACTGTAACAAGATGAGAAACTGTCTTTCAAACGCCGGAACTTGAGCATGTAGTAACTGTAGCATCCACCAAACCGCCAGATTCCGATACCGAAAGAAACATTCACCTCCGGAACTTCGAGCCATGCCATCACTTTCACCAAACGAGAAACACCACAAACCATGATGGCAGGAAACATTGTTTCGATTATTTTCTAAACGCCAGCAACTTTCCTTCTATTGCAAACAACCGAAACTTTCGCCGGCAGCCATAACGCGACTTCGTCCCTGAACTTGTAAACAAAGGAGGAGCTAACACTGTTGTACGGAAGCCAGAAGTGGCTGTTTAAATTTATTATCTCCTTTTTCATTCCTTTGCATCCATATCCAAAAAGAAGCTGTTTCTGCTCTTTCAGCTATTTTCTTGATAGCTTGAGTTTTTTTCCGACCCGACATTCCGAGAGCCACAAGCAATTTGACGAGTGAGCGACCGGCTAAACCCCTGGCGCCTACTTCAACCGGAAAAATCTCGACTCTATATCCCGCACGCTCCAAATCTTGGGCAAGGATTCTGTAACGCTCTTCTTTCAAGATATTTGAGGCTTCCATGTTGCTTTCCCATGGCACTGTCAATTCGATGAACAGCAACGTCTTGGCCAAACTGGAAAAAATGACAATGTCCGGTCTCAATCCGCTGCTGCGAACCAATTCCGGAAAGCAGTCTTCATCTTTTAAGTCTGCTGATATCCTCCAGTCATTTGCCGCATCAAGCAACGATTCTCTTCTCGTACTTGCCTTTCTGCGGCCCAAGTGCTGCAAGCCTTCTCTCAAGAAATAAACTTTTCTTCTGGGGCACAACTGCATCGAATTGGCTAGTCTGCAGTTCTCCTTGATAATGCCCAGTATCTCTCTTAGAACCTCATTGTGGCGCCACGTGTATCTTCCCTTTGCCAAAGCATACGGACAACATGAGAGAATATGAATCAGAGTTTCTGTTTTTTCACACAGCTTGCAGGCTTCATTTTCAAGCTTTCCCCACTTCACTAAGTTCGAAGCTGTCGGCAGTTGATCATACATCGCTCTAATCACAAAAGATAGGCGGATGGGCGAGTAACGCCACAAATCATTCCATGTCATCGAATGTTGAACTGCCGCCTCCCATCTAGTCCAATCGCCCTGTTGCGACATCTGAGCACCTAACTGCACTCTTTCCAACTCCATTGCTCGCCTTCTGTCTTGAATAATCATGTTTGTCCTTTCCTGCGACGAGGCCTTAGACCACCACACATGATGGAACCAACCCAGACCGAGCCGTCCCGGTTGCACTGCTCCGAGCTTTTCAGACCATTGCAAAGATCCCTCGGCTTCACGGATGTCCCTCCATGCAGTCCAGCCTTTTCCCGATCCAACTGATGGGCCCACATTCACGATACATGGGTCTGAAGAGTTGTCCAGCATCAACTGTGTCCGTATCTTGCTAATCTTGTACTCTTCTACTAGGGACTTGAATGGAAGAGCTAACTTAGCTGACTTACTGTATAGAGCTAAAGTTGTTAACGCCGGTGGAAGTCCTAGCCATTTCCGAATGCAGCAGTTCATTTTTTTCCTCCATTCGCTCCACGTGAGATAAACATATCTCATAGATTGTTAATGGCCATAGCAACCTCGGTATCAAAACAAACTGTACCAGCCATACCTTGAACTTTCCCTGCAGCTCGGTTGAATTGATTTTCCTCAGGTCCTCAACCAAGCCCTGCAGAACGATGCTGCTCCGATTCACATCATTCATGGAGACGTTGTACCATCTTCCCAAGCTTTTCACAGGCTCTTGCTGGATTGTTGGGATTTCATATGTATGTATGTATGTATGTATGTATGTATGTATGTATGTATGTATGTATGTATGTATGTATGTATGTATGTATGTATGTATGTATGTATGTGTGTGTGCACTCCTGAAGAGCTTTTCTGTGGAGGTCATCAGAAGAAAACCCCCCCCTCGAGCAAACGTTTCGGATCTTCTACCCTTGCACCAACTGAATTCAGAAGTAGTTGCATTGCTAGCACGAATAATATGGGAGAAATAGAGCACCCCATGGCGATACCGACCTGAAGACGAAACCAATCGGTTGAAAACGTCTTTGTCGATAATCTCAGGTGAAAATCTTGAAAATACTGTCGTAGAATATCCATAATGAACTTTGGAACATGGTGCATCGTCAAAGCTCTCCAAATCAGCTGGTGACGAACCGCTCCATAAGCATTTGCAAGATCAAGCCAAACGACGTGCAAACTGAGTCGATTCTGTTTTGCTCTTTTTATAGACTCCCAGATCATGGTAGAATGTTCGATGCAACCAGGAACACCAGGGATTCCTCCTTTCTGAATTGACCTCTTGGCAAGCACAGCAAAAAATATTTTTCCTTCAACATTAAGAGGAGAAATTGGTCTGAACTGATTGATGTCAACTGAAACTTTTTCCTTTGGTATAAAAATGCCTTCAGCTTTTTGCCACTCTTTATCAACAGACCCGGACGTCCAAGCAGACTTGAGCAATGAGTGTAAAACTTCCAACACACTCGGACATTTTTTATACACCAGGTATGGTACACCATTTGGACCTGGAGCAGATCTATTTCTTGTTTTTCGGAGGAATTGGGATATGTCACAAATTGAAATTACTCCCTCGTTGAAAGCAACCTTTGGAAGTGGAATCCCGGGAAGATCTGATCTTTCAGCTAGTTCTTTGTCGCCCAAGGGGTCAATGAAAGCAGCTCGGAAGTAATGATCAAGCTGCTCTTTACTGACTTGCAGAGTACCTGACTTTGGTGGATCGAGCAAACTTTTACCATAACGGAATGGATCTCTGACAAACTGGAATCTTGCCTTCCTCTGTTCTTTTTTCTTTACCCGCAAACGTTCTGCTCGCAAGAGTGCACTCAATCGTTGCCTCAAGTCATGTTGTAATGCTGAGAGCCCTGGTTTCTCGTTGTCTGGAGCTCTTCTCCATTGTTGACGAAGTCGTTTTTTTTTTTTTGAGTCTAGCAATCTCTCGTTGTCGCCTTGAAATATGAGTTTTTTCGCCTCTGTCCATGAGAACTTTTTCCTTGGAACCGAACATCTCTAAACACTTGTTGTAAATGGTGTCAGTTAGATTGTTCACTTGAAACATTGGAAGTTCTTTCATCTGCACTTTGAGAAGCTTGGAAAGTATCTCGTCGAGCTTCGACCAATCCGCTTTGTTAGCAGCAGCGGGCAATGCTTGCTACAGTACGATGATCCTGTACAGTTTTAAGCAGGCAACCCATTTTCGTACGGTGAACCTTCATACCGCGGCTTGTTGCGAAACCTCTACCACACACACACTCATGAAGTGTTCCCCCATTAGAGTCCGTTGGAAGAGCAAGGTCGATGGCCGTAGGTCCGATTGTGAGCTCATCATACTCCCCCTCCTTTCGGTTGGAGCTCTGGGGGCATGTATGTATGTATGTATGTATGTATGTATGTATGTATGTATGTATGTATGTATGTATGTATGTATGTATGTATGTATGTATGTATGTATGTATGTATGTATGTATGAACTCCGCCTTGCTTATTGCGAGCCAGTCCCAAGCCTGGATAAAGAAGGAGGGACAGTTGAAAAGATCAAATATGATCTACGACAGAAAGTACTTAGGTGCTTCCTACAAAGCCATTTCAGTCTTAAAACACATGGTGTAAAAGACTATAAACTATAATAATAAAAATAATAAAATGTATGTATGTATGTATGTATGTATGTATATATGTATGTATGTATGTATGTATGTATGTATGTATGTATGTATGTATGTATGTATGTATGTATGTATGTATGTATGTATGTATGTAGGTATGTATGTATGTGTGTGTGTGTTCACTCCTGAAGAGCTTTTCTGTGGAGGTCATCAGAAGAAAACCCCCCCTCGAGCAAACGTTTCGGCTCTTTAATTTCTTGACGTTCTAAGGGGGGCGAGCCACGTTCGACGGACGAACGTCCTCCGGCAGAAAATGTTTTTGTTCTTTTCCGACATCGAATTTCTATCATTCCTTGCATCGTGGCAGATATTTGTCATGCAAATAAACTCGCGACTTTAGAGAAATTCAGACTATTCAAGTGAGAAAACCTTCGACGACATAACGGCTTCGCTTTCGTAGCGGTACTTAATATCGCCACGTAAACAAAGACGAAGCAATTCTATTCTTGCGGAGCGGAGAGAGCGGCTTCTAAATTTGGAAAATCTTCTTTTTTCTCTCTTTGAGACCAAATCCAGAATGAAGCCGATTCTGCTGCTTCAGAAATCTGTTTAATTGCACGGGTCCGCTCTCTGTTAGACATTCCCAGGGCCCGCAGCAACTTTAGCAAAGATTTACCAACCAAACCGCGTGCTCCGACTTCAACAGCAAAAAGCTCAGCTCTTGAGCCATTTGCTTCCAAATCCAACATCAATTCTCTGTATCTTTATAATTTCATGATGTTACTGGCCTCCATGTTGCTTTCCCAAGGCACTGTCAACTCGATGAGAAGAAATGTCTTGGCCAGACTCGAAAAAACAACTATGTCTGGCCTTTTTCCACTTTCCTTTATTGAAACTGGGAAGCACTTTTCCGTTTTCAGATCTGCAGAGACCCTCCAGTCGTTCGCCGCATGGAAAACATTCTCTCCTTCCGTGAGGGTTCTTTTTGGGCGATTTAGCTGCGGCAATCCCTCTCTCAAAAAATAAATCCTTCTCCTAGGTTCCACCTCCATTGAGTTGGCTTTTTGGCAGGCCTCTTTTACAAATCCCAGCAGCTTTTGGAGAACAAGGTTGTGGCGCCACGTGTATCTACCATGAGAAAGGGAATAGGAGCAGGAGGAAAGAATATGAATCAATGACTGCGACTGACCGCAGAGCTGACACTCATCGTTCTCAATTAATTTCCATTTCTTTAAATTGCTGGCTGTTGGCAGCTGATCATACATCGATCTAATGAGGAACGATAGCCGCACTGGAGCATAGCGCCATATATCTTCCCATGACAGAGACCGCTGAACTGTCTCCTCCCATCTGGTCCAGTCGCCTTGCTGTGACAATTGTGCGCTCTTCACAACTCTCTCGCTTTCTATCGCTTGCTTTCTGTCCTGAACAATCAAGTCTGATCTTTCCTGAGCGTTTGCCTTGGACCACCAGAGATGGTGGTTCCATCCAACACCATGCCACGTCTTTGTCGATAATCTCAGGTGAAAATCTTGAAAATACTGTCGTAGAATATCCATAACGAACTTTGGAACATGGTGCATCGTCAAAGCTCTCCAAATCAGCTGGTGACGAACCGCTCCATAAGCATTTGCAAGATCAAGCCAAACGACGTACAAACTGAGTCGATTCTGTTTTGCTCTTTTTATAGACTCCCAGATCATGGTAGAATGTTCGATGCAACCAGGAACACCAGGGAATCCTCCTTTCTGAATTGACTTGTCTATGTAGTCGTTTTGTGTTAGATAGCTCGTCAACCTCTTGGCAAGCACAGCAAAAAATATTTTTCCTTCAACATTGAGAAAAGAAATTGGTCTGAACTGATTGATGTCGACTGAAACTTTCTCCTTTGGTATAAAAATGCCTTCAGCTTTTTGCCACTCTTTATCAACAGACCCGGAAGTCCAAGCAGACTTGAGCAATGAGTGTAAAACTTTCAACACACTCGGACATTTTTTATACACCAGGTATGGTACACCATTTGGGCCTGGAGCAGATCTATTTCTTGTTTTTCGGAGGACTTGGGATATGTCAAAAATTGAAATTACTCCCTCGTTGAAAGCAACCTTTGGAAGAGGAATCTCGGGAAGATCTGATCTTTCAGCTAGTTCTTTATCGCCCAAGGGGTCAATGAAAGCAGCTCGGAAGTGATGATCAAGCTGCTCTTTACTGACTTGCAGAGTACCTGACTTTGGTGGATCGAGCAAGCTTTTACCATAACGTAATGGATCTCTGACAAACTGGAATCTTGCCTTCCTTTGTTCTCTTTTCTTTACCCGCAAACGTTCTGCTCGCAAGAGTGCACTCAATCGCTGCCTCAAGTCATGTCGTAATGCTGAGAGCCCTGGTTTCTCGTTGTCTGGAGCTCTCCTCCATTGTTGACGAAGTCGTTTTTTTTCCTTTTTGAGTCTAGCAATCTCTCGTTGTCGCCTTGAAATATGAGTTTTTTCGCCTCTGTCCATGAGAACTTTTTCCTTGGAACCGAACATCTCTAAACACTTGTTGTAAATGGTGTTAGTTAGATTGTTCACTTGAAACATTGGAAGTTCTTTCATCTGCACTTTGAGAAGCTTGGAAAGTATCTCGTCGAGCTTCGACCAATCCGCTTTGTGAGCAGCAGCGGGGAAGTTAATTCTAGCCCGAGGTTGCCTATTCTCGTCGCTATCAGGATCGTGGAACCTGTCGGGGCTGTGGTTGGCATCCGGCCCGACTTGGCCCGGCGTTTTACCTGAAGCAATGCTTGCTTCAGTACGATGATCCTGTACAGCTTTAAGCAGGCAACCCATTTTCGTACGGTGAACCTACATACCGCGGCTTGTTGCGAAACCTCTACCGCACACACACTCATGAAGTGTTCCCCCATTAGGGTCCGTTGGAAGAGCAAGTTCAATGGCCGTAGGTCCGATTGTGAGCTCATCATACTCCCCCTCCTTTCGGTTGGAGCTCTGGGGGCATAAATTCGATTTCGTTGTCGCATCTAGATGAACGGTGTTTTTTGTATCCCGGCTAAGCTGGGCCAGGATACCCGTAGTACTCGTCTTTCCGAGTTGCCACCTGTCTTTCCACGGTGTCACCGGTCTTTCCCAGTTGCCACAAGGTCTTTCCCGAGAGTCACCCGGTCTTTCCCGGGGGTCAAATGGCTAACGCCTCAAAAATGTGTGTTCACTCCTGAAGAGCTTTTCTGTGGAGGTCATCAGAAGAAAACCCCCCTCGAGCAAACGTTTCGGCTCTTTAATTTCTTGACGTTCTAAGGGGGGCGAGCCACGTTCGACGGACGAACGTCCTCCGGCAGAAAATGTTTTTGTTCTTTTCCGACATCGAATTTCTATCATTCCTTGCATCGTGGCAGATATTTGTCATGCAAATAAACTCGCGACTTTAGAGAAATTCAGACTATTCAAGTGAGAAAACCTTCGACGACATAACGGCTTCGCTTTCGTAGCGGTATGTATGTATGTATGTATGTATGTATGTATGTATGTATGTATGTATGTATGTATGTATGTATGTATGTATGTATGTATGTATGTATGTATGTATGTATGTATGTATGTATGTATGTATGTATGTATGTATGTATATATGTATGTATGTATGTATGTATGTATGTATGTATGTATGTATGTATTTATGTATGTATGTATGTATGTATGTATGTATGTATGTCTAAAATCCCCGAGCAACGCCGGGTACTCCGCTAGTAGGTAATAAATTCACTTTAATAGTTCAAGCATTCCAGAAGTTAACTTATGCGGGTACGTCATTTCAGCAAAACCTTAAGGGGGCAAGATGTTTTAGGGGCCCACTCAGTTGCGTAGCTAGAGTCTTCTGCGCACAGGGACAAAACAGAAAATCTGCACCCCCTGCATAACATCTCTTGCTTTTTACTCCAAAAAAACCTGATGACCGTGGGGGGGGGGTGGAAGTTGTAGTCACTTTTCAAAATATTTTTTGAAAACCTTGTTTTATTTTTTCTCTTAAAAATTCTCATTACTAAAATAATCTGATTACCAGACAAACGGAGGTCTTGAATCTAGAAATAGAATAAGTCTAACTAATACAAAATGTTAAAACAACTGATAACGTCTTTGACGCATATTAGACAAAATGTTAAAACAACGGATAACGTCTTTGACGCATATTAGTCACTCGCTGAACCTCTTCTTGTAGAATGGCCAATACGAGCCACAGCGAAATCTCCTTGCAACTATGGCTACCAATATGTAAACGAAACAGCAACTACCCGAAACTATTTCCATTTTTAATTCCATACATAGATGTCAATTTCAATATCAGTTCTGAAAACACAAGTTCATGTCACGTCACGAAGAGAGCTAACTTCGGCCCACTTAATGTCAGGTCAATCAACAACAACAAGATTTTCACATTTGGATGTTTTAGCATTTGTTCGGCAGTCCGCAAAGCTGCCTCTATACACGACCTAATTAACGACCACCAACTTGATCTTCTGGCCCTCCAAGAAACTTGGATCACAACAGATTCACCGCCTGCCATCGAGTTAAATATCGCTCCACCTGGTTTCGACGTACTACACGTCCATCGAACGTTTTATCCTGGCGGACCACAACGAGGTGGCGGGCTCGCTCTGATCTATCGAGATATCCTTAAACTCCGCACGTTCGATGTCCACTTTACTCCCGTATCTTTTGAAGCACAATCCGTTATTATACAATCTAATTATTATACGTCTGATCGTGCAACTTATCGTACCTCCTGTCGGCTCACCAACCTCCTCATCAACAAAAATCGAATCATGTATTAATCCAAAGCAGCGTTGGTCAAAAATTAAAAAACTTCTTCACTCGACTGATCCCAAGAGTTCTGTGATTGATTTTGACACCAGACTTTTCTAAATATTTTGTAAACAAAATTACTGACTTAAGAAAATCAATAACTCTCAATAAGTCATCCATATTCATTTCTCTACCTCCTGATCCTATTAGCAACCAGTATTTATCTTCCTTACCAGCGTCACTTCTTCTCTTCCCGACAAATCATCCGACTTGGATTACATTCCAACATCAATAATCAAATCGTTCTCATCAGTTTTTTCAGAGCTCATTGCCAGGCTTGCCAATCTGTCATTCACTGAGGGTATCTTTTCAGCATCTTTCAAACAAGCACAAGTAACACCTATACTAAAAAAACCTACTCTAGACAATTTAGATTTTTCCAACTACCGTCCAATATCTAATCTCAACAACATCTCTAAAATACTTGAACGCTTATTCCTCTCTCGTGTTAAACTACATGTTACATCTTCTCCAAATTTCAACCCTTATCGGTCAGCTTATCGATCAAGTCATTCAACTGAAACAGCTCTCTTACTTGCCCTTGACAATGTTTTTCACTCTGCGACACTGGAGAATCCACACTCTTAGTTTCCCTTGACCTTAGTTAAGCATTCGATACAATTGATCACAATATACTTATTAATCGTCTTACTAACTCATTTGGATTTTCAGGCCCTGCTCTGAATTGGCTATCATCGTACATTACTGGTCGTAGCCAGTACGTCAAAGTGGTCATCATCAATCATCCCCCGAAACGTGTCTTTCCGGCGTTCCTCAAGGCTCTGTCTTAGGCCCACTCCTCTTCACCATTAATATTTTTCCTGTGGCATCAATAACCTCGCACCTTGGAGTTTACCAACAACAGTATGCAGACGACACTCAACTTTACATTGGCATTTCCCGTCCTGGTGCTACCGCCAACTTACACCTTTTCGAAACAGATTTTTCAAACCTTGCGTTGGGGTTCTCCCGCAATGGCCTTGCTTTAAATCCCAGTAAGTTTGACACAATATTCTTAGGCACTAGGGATGTCACGGGTACCCGAACCCGAACCCGAGTTCGGTACTACCCGGTCTTTTTTTGATACCCGAACCCGAACTCGAACCCGAAAGTGTGAAAATTTGATACCCGAACCCGAACCCGAAAATGTGAAAACTTGATACCCGAACCCGAACGCGAAAATGAGAAAACTTGATACCCGAACCCGAAAATTCATAAGCTTAATACCCGAACTCGGAGTTGTAAACAAATAAATTTTTTTAGTAAATAAATATTTATTCCAGTTTTAAAAATAGCAACACAAACAGAGTTTTCATAACTTTTCTAGTTTATTAAAAATGAAATAGTATTAGGAACCGATTTATTAGTGATTGTGTAAGCTAGACCACTAATCCGTTTGATTATCAGGCGGACCGAGCCACGAACGAACTAAAATAATTAAGCCTCCTTCGGTCGAAGAAATCGCGGATAGCCATGATTCTAAACTTTTTACTTCAGTTATATAACCTTATATTTATTCATTCATATACTCGAAGTTTTTCTGATATAACAAAGACCCTTTGTTATAAAGATAATCTTGCATAATCCTAAACTTTAACTGGCAAAGTCTATAAATGATCTATGCGTCACAGTCATTTTATTGGCAAATGTTTAAGCTAAAACACTAATCCACCTGATTACCCCACCAGACCGAGCCGCGAAAAAAATTAATAAATCCGATTAATTTAAGAGGTAACGTATTATACTAATCGCAAGCCATACATGTTTTGTATTATCACCTTTGCGTAACAAATAACACAAATAGGTCATTTTATTGGTGAGTGTGTACAAATAATTTAGCCTCCTTTGGTCGAAGAAATCGCGGATAGCCATGATTCTAAACTTTTTACTTCAGTTATATAACCTTATATTTATTCATTCATATACTCAAAGTTTTTCTGATATAACAAAGACCCTTTGTTATAAAGATAATCTTGCATAATCCTAAACTTTAACTGGCAAAGTCTATAAATGATCTATGCGTCACAGTCATTTTATTGGCAAATGTGTAAGCTAGAACACTAATCCGCCTGATTACCCGACCGGACCGAGCCGCGAAAAAAATTAATAAATCAGAATAATTTAAGAGGTAACGTATTATAATAATCGCAAGCCATACATGTTTTGTATCAAGGATATCTTGATATAACAACTGGATCCACAACCTACTCTAGTAGGCCAAAACAATTTAGCCAATTAGGTCATAGTTACATCAAGATTTTTAGAAGTATGATATAACTACTGATGCTTTTGTAGTTTGTTACATCAATTTATTTATAATTATGATATAAGAAGCAACAAAACATTAGGCCTACTAGAGTAGGTTGTGCATCCAGTTGTTATATCAAGACATCCTTGTTTTGTATTATCACCTTTGCGTAACAAATAACACAAATAGGTCATTTTATTGGTGAGTGTGTAAGCTAGACCACTAATCCGCCTGATCATCTGGCCGGACCGAGCCGCGATCGAACAAAAACAATTAAGCCTCATTCGGCCAAAGAAATCACATTATTTGGAAAGCTAAAAAAATAACTTGTTAGAGTTTATTCAATACGTGTAATGTCCAATGGATGAATTGATCACTCTCGTTTGTATATGTATATACACTAGGTAAATTTAAAATCAATCCAGGAATTTGAAATCATAAGCCAGTACCCGAACCCGAACCCGGTTTTTTGAAAACTACAAACCCGAACCCGAACCCGAAAACCTGAGTTTCACAAACCCGAACCCGAACCCGAAAACTCGAGTTTTACAAACCCGAACCAGAACCCGAAAACTCTAGTTTCACAAACCCGAACCCGAAAACTCTAGTTTCACAGACCCGAACCCGAACCCGAAAACTCCAAAAAGTACTACTCGTGACATCCCTAATAGGCACTAATAAACGCAACAAATCCTTATCGTCAGTTTCTAGCGTCAAGGTTGACAATTTAACCGTTCCTTTAGCAAGTCATACCAAGCTTCTTGGTGCCACTCTAGACAGTTCTCTCACCTTTCACAATCACGTCAAACTCATCTCCAAGTCTTGTTACTTTCACATTAAAGCTCTTCGCCATATCCGTCACACACTGGACTTGCAGACTGCCAGCCTCATTGGCCACGCTCTGGTCAGCTCACGGCTTGATTATGCCAACTCGATGCTCTATGGTGTTCCCAAATCTTCCATCAAAGTACTCCAAAAAATTCAAAATACCCTCGCACGTGTCATTTTACAAGCGGACAGGTCGGTTCACTCTGTCTCCTTTCTGAATCAACTCCACTGGTTACCAGTGGATAAAAGAATCAAATTTAAAATTGCTACAAGAGCATTCAAGGCTGCTTCAACCTCTACTCCCAGATATTTTTAGAGGAATTAGATATTTTCATGGCCTCACATAATTCTACACTTTTTTATATTAGATATATTGATGATATTTTCATAATATGGAAGGAAGATTCGTCTCTATTTTCTTCTTTGTTAAACAGTGCTAATAAGGTAATTAAAGGTATTAATCTTACAGTGGAATTTAATAAAAAATCCATTAATTTTTTAGATTTAACCATCTATAAAAATGATGATGGATCTCTAGGGTTCAGATCGTATTTTAAACTCACCAACTTCTTCCAATATCTCCATCCTTCCTCCCACCATCCTAAACATACTTTCAAGGGAATTTATAAGATTCGTGAGACTATTTTCTACTATAGATGATTTTAAATTCGCTTCACTAATCTTTATTCATCATTTAGTTAATAAAGGTTATAAATACTTATCTATAAAAAGACAATATAAATCTATTCTTAATGATTTCCCAAATCTCATTCCTAAACCCCCTTTATTAAATAACAATAACAATATTTATGTAGTAAGTAACTTAGATAAATTATCTTCTAATATTTTTTCTAAAACAGTAGAAATAATAAGAAAGAATGAGTTATTTAATGATTATAAAATCATTAATTCCACTACTTGTGGAAAAATTTTTCTTAGACTCCTATTCTAACACGTAATATTTTCACTTTAACATTAACTATTTTTCCCTTTTCTCTCCTATTTTTTCTTCTTCTCCCTTTTCTTCTCCTCCCCTTCTTACTTTTCTGAAATTGTATGTATTATTAGAATTATGTTTATTTTCAATTTTTTATTATTTTTTTCATGTATGTATATATATAGTATGTATGTATGTATGTATGTATGTATGTATGTATGTATGCATGTATGTATATATATGTATATATATATATATATATATATATATATATATATATATCTATATATATAAAAGAACATGTTCTGACTGACTGACTGACTGACTGACTGATAATCAACGCCGAGCTCAAACGCCTCATCCTAGGAACGTGAAATTTGGAACTTATATTACATTTATTGCGTAAGCATCCACTAAGAAAGGATTTTTTAAAATTTTGCTCCTGAGGGGAAGAAACTGGAAAACAAACTTTTTTCTAAAACAATGTATATCACGAAAACCAAAAATGAGGAGATTTTGAAATTTAGTATATGGATTCTTCTTGAAAAATAAAAAGATACGTGTTTAACCATTTTTTGAAAATTCGGTTCCCCGCACCTCAAATGTGGGTTGGAAAATTGGGTTATTTGGTTTTTAAAGTAGCTGCTACTCAAAAACTGTGAATGCTATAGGAGTAAAAACTAGTATTTAGTTTCTACTCCAAAAATAATGAAATTCGTGTTTTAGCATTTTTTGAAAATTTGGTTTCCAGGACTTCAAATATAGGGTGGAAAATAGGGTTACTTGGTTTTTAAAGTAACTGATACTCAAAAACTGTAAATGCTACAAAAGTAAAATTAGTATTTAGTTTCTACTCTAAAAATATTTTTTTTTGAAAATTTGGTTTCCAGGACCTCAAATGTGAAGTGGAAAAAGGGTTATTGATTTTAAAATAACTGTTACTCAAAAACTGTAAGTGCTACAGATGTGAAAATTAGTATTTTGAGGTTTTGTGCCGGTTAAAAGTAGATGAGTTCAGTTTATCACCGGACGGACGGGCCAAGCCGTTATTTTAGGGTCTTCATACGGCCCTGCCCAAACCTTAAATCAAGGTGGGACGGACCGAGATTTTTAACCAAGTATATAGACATTTTAGTGATTTTAGGGTGTTCAGACGGGCCGGGCTAAACCTAAAGTCAAGGTGGGATGGCCGAAGTTTTTCATCAAGTATATAGAACTTCTAGGCCTGTAAAAACGGGCCGGGCCCATATTAGACGGGCCGTGCCGGACCATGAATTTCGGTTTATGAAACGGGCTGGGCCAAGTTGTCGACGGGCCGAGCCGAGACCTAAAAAATTGATCCGTGCAGTACTCTTCTAAGTATGCACGATTCAAATTCTCTAATTTCATGCGAGCGAAGCCGCTACGGGCACTACTAGTATGTATATATGTATATGTATGTATGTATGTATATATCTATATATATATAAATGAATGTTTGTATATATATTTGTCCTTTATGCATTGCTACACCATTCATCCGATCAACTCCGCCTTGCTAATTGCGAGCCAGTCCCAAGCCTGGAGAAAGGAGGAGGGAAAAGTAAAAAGGATCAAATTCTGATCCACGACAGGAAGAACTTAAGTGCTTCCCACATACAGCCATTAGAGTCTTAAAACACCTGGTGTAAAGGACTATAAACTATTATAAAAAAAAAAAAAAATTCATCCGATCGTAATGAAATTTTCACACAACCTTGAGATTCAAGGGGAATCAAATATAGAGAAAAAAATGTGAAATCCGTCACAAAATGAGCGGAGCGGAGCGGGTGAGCGAGCGGGAACTATATATATATGTTTGTGCGTATGTATGTGTGTATGTATGTATGTGTATGTGTGTCTGTGTGTGTGTTTATGTATGTACTAGCGGAGATACCTGGCGTTGCCCGGGTTTTTAGAGGTTTTTCTAATGTTTGTCTCTTTCTCTCCCGTTTCCTTTCCCACCTGCTTTCCCACTCCTGTTCGCTTTCCCGTTTTTGGTCGTTTTCCCGCTGCCGGTCGCTTTCCCGCTCCCGGTCGCTTTCCCGCTCCCGGTCGCTTTCCCGCTCCCGGTCGCTTTCCCGCTCCCGGTCGCTTTCTCGCTCCCGGTCGCTTTCCCGCTCCCGGTCGTTTACCCGTTCCCGGTCGCTGTCCCGTTCCCGCTCACGTTTGCTCTCCCATTGCCGCTCACGCTTGCTTTTCCGTTCCCGCTCGCTGTCCGTTCCGGGTCGCTTTTCCGTTTCTATAATAGACAAACTAACCCACAAACATTCATATATATATATATAGTCTTAGCAAATCTATTTTACGTTTTATAGGCTAACAGAAGTTATGAAAGAATGTAAAAGAGAAAATGAGCGTGAACGGGAACGGGAACGGGAGAGCAACCGTGACCGGGAATGGGAGAGCAAGCATGACCGGGAACGGGAGAGCAAGCGTGAGCGGGAACGGGAAAGCGACCGGGAACGGGAAAGCGACCGGGAACGGGAAAGCGACCGGGAACGGGAAAGCGACCGGGAACGGGAAAGCGACCGGGAACGGGAAAGCGACCGGGAACGGGAAAGCGACCGGGAACGGGAAAGCGACCGGGAACGGGAAAGCGACCGGGAACGGGAAAGCGACCGGGAACGGGAAAGCGACCGGGAACGGGAAAGCGACCGGGAACGGGAAAGCGACCGGGAACGGGAAAGCGACCGGGAACGGGAAAGCGACCGGGAACGCGGAAAGCGACTGGAATCGGGAGAGCAAGCTTGGAAGGAAACGCGAGCAATAGAGAAAATCGATAACAAAGCTTCTGAGCGGGAAAGCGACCGGGAGCTGGAAAACGACCGAGAGCGGAAAAGCGACCGGGAACGCGACGAAAAAGGGAAAGTGGAGAAGGAAACGGGAGCGAGAGAGACAAACATTAGAAAAACCTCTAAAAACCCCGGGCAACGCCGGGTAACCCCGCTAGTATATATATATATATATATATATATATATATATATATATATATATATATATATATATATATATATATATATATATATATATGTTATGTTTTATCGTGTTTTTATTTTTTTATCGTATTTTTACTTTTTATTTTTATTTTTTTATTATTTTATTATTACTCTTTTTTGTTTTTTTCCGGGTTTGTTTACCTGACTTTTTATTTGTACATTTTTTCATAAATAAAAAAATCTCTGACAAAGGTTGACTGACCAGCCGAAAACTTAGATACAAAAAATTTTTTCACTTGACGTGATATACTTCTGGTGTATTTTTTAAAGTTTGAGTAAGTTGGTTGGTATTTTGATTTTTCTTTTTTAGATTTGACGGATACTTATTATATTTTAGTCTCACTCGCCTCAGATTCGTTTACGACATTGGCGTTAAATAAATTTGATTTGATTTGATTTGAGTTCGGATATAAGTTTTAACTCTTTTCATGCAGCTTAACGTTCGTTCGTTTTCTACCGAAGTCACAGGCAAAGTCAAAACAAGATCTGCAAGGCGAATCATATTGCAAAATGCATTTGGCATTTTTGTTAAGTGAAAACGGAAGTCTTCCAAATTAAGAATTCGGTCTGCAGAGATGAAATCATCAGATTGCGAATTGAAGGAATTCATCATGCAAGAAGATCACTCTTTTGTGTAAATCTTGCGTTCAACTTGGACAAATACGATCGATTCATGCATACAAAATCTGTGACCCATCTCGTTCCACTTTGGACTGTTCATAACCTTTTCAACACCTTTCCATCTCGATGTGGACGATTTAGCTCCCTAGACCCAATAAAGTGTGGTGGCTCACGTGAAAACGGGGGTGGGAGCCACTTAATTGCGGGGAACCACTCAAGTGCGGGAAACTCACTTAAGTGCGGTGAACCACACAAGGGCGGGGAACCCACTTGAGTGCGGGGGCCATTCTATTCCCGGAAAACCCACTGGAAAGTCCGGGAAGAGCCACTTAAAGGTCAGGAAGGGCCCACTTTATTACCGGGGACCCACTCAAGTCCCGGGACCCACTTAAGATTAAGACCCACTTAAGTGCGGGGGCCCATTTAAAATGGGGGCCCACTTTAGTGCAGAAGCTCACGTAAGAGCGGGGCCCACTTGAGTGCGTAGGGCCCAGTTTAGTGCCGGGGGCTCCCTTAAGTGTGTGGGACCCATTTTAGTGCCAGGGGCCCCCTTAAGTACGTGAGGCCCACTTCAGTGCAGAGGGCCCACTTTAGTGCCGGGGCCCACTTAAAAGTCCGGAAAAGACAACTTAAAAACCAGGAAAACCCCATTTAGGTGCTGGGGGCCTATTTAAGTGCCGGGGGCACTTACGGGCAGGGGCCCACTTTAGTGAATGGGGCCCGTTTCAGTGACTGGAGCTCACTTAACTGCGTTGGGCCCTTTTTAGTGCCGGGGGTCCACTGAAAAGTCAAGGAAGGCAATCGCCCCCTTGCCCCCCTAATTGACGTCCCTGCTTCTGAAATTTACTGGTTTCAAGTAATGCTTTGGTTTACAAATGGAATCAATAAAAATATATTTTACTAGCGGAGTGCTCGGCGTTGCCCGAGGTTTTTAGAGGTTTTTCTAATGTTTGACTCTCTCGCTCAGGTTTCCTTCCCCACTGCTTTCCCGCTCCCGCTCGCTTTCTCTTTCCTGGCCGCTTTCCCGCTCCCGTTTGTATTCCCGTTCCCGGTCACTTTTCCGTTCCCAGTCGCTTTCCCGTTCCCGGACGCTTGCTCTCCCGTTTTCGCTCACGCTTGCTTTCCCGTTTCCGCTTACGCTTGCTCTCCCGTTCCCGCTTGCTCTCCCGTTCCCGCTTGCGCTCCCGTTCCCGCTTGCTCTCCCGTTTCCGCTCACGCTTGCTTTCCCGTTTCCGCTTACGCTTGCTCTCCCGCCGACTCTCGACCATTTACCGCAACTATTAAAAATAAATAACCAAGATTCAGTAAATAATGTATTCGGTTGAATTTTAGTTGTAAATATGTATTTATATAAAATTACTAGCTGACCCATGAAACATTGTTTTGCCTTATAAATTATTTAAGTTTTTTTTTCTATTAAACGTTTAATGTACAAATTATGTCAATTCAGAAAAGTCAATCTCGAAGAGCAATCGAGTGTACAATGTTTTTTGTCAGTCCATCTTTAGCCAACACAAACAAACTGGATGGTTTGCCCTCGCTAGAACATGTCCGGGAGAAAAACATGGCGTGCCCAAATCTAAGCCACAAACAGATATCGTTTGGCCTTGCGACTTATTAATTGTCATTGCAAATGGCAATCTAATTGGAAATTGAATTCGTTTGAATTCAATATGCACTACTGTAGAAATCATTGGAATCCGTGACAGCAAAACACTTTCGCCTTGGAACTTGCCATTCAAAATGTTGGCTTCGACAATTTTTTTCATTAATTTTTTAATTACTAATCGCGTGCCATTGCACAGCCGCGGTGGGTTTAAACTCCTAAGTAGAATAACCGGAGATCCAACTTTAAGTTGCGGTATTTACATTACATGTTTCTTGTTATTTATATTGTGTTTTGAAAGAATAAAGTTTTCTGAAAGACACAACAAATTGGCGCAGTCGACATGTCTGAAGTCGATAAATTAATTAAATTGTTCGCTGAGCAAGAGAGATATCGCGCTGAACAAGAAAGACTTCGCGAAAAAGAACGAGCAGAACACATAAAACAAATGGAGAGGCTGGTTTTGAGCTTACAACCATCGGCAACAAATATTCCCAGTTTCGAAGCTTTCGATCCTTGGAAAAAATTATGGAAAGATTACTGGGCAAGGTTTGAAACTTTCACTGGTGCTCATTCGGTTCCTGGTCGAAAAATACCTCAAGTTTTCTTGACTAATCAAACCTCGTCGACATACAAGTTTCTTGATACGTTAGCAAGTCAGCGATATGATCGTTACACGTTGGCATATGCAAAATATGTTTTACAAAAAAACACTTCTCTAGACACAATAAATTGTTGACCGAAGCTCAACCGTACAAAAGATCGCGGACAAGAACAGCACACGCCGATTCCAAGACAGCTAATAATTTAATGCATCGTGGAAAATATTGTGGTTTAACTTAATAGAAAAAGGGTTAAAATGAAAACAGACAAAAATATCTATAATAAGGTTAAGGTCGTATATAAAAACTGACTTTTTGAACTCCCTGTTAAAATGAAGTTAAAAATTTGAATATTGAGCAAAAATAAATGCCTCATCATAATTTTCAATAGAAATAAAATGATTTAGTAATGCAATTATTGCACTTAATTGATGACGATGTCATAATGACATAAGATGTGAGTAGACCTCCAAGCTTCCGCCATTTAGCTTAATCCGCCGAAAATATTTGGCTAGCCGAAATCACCACCATAAAGAGCGATTAAATGCAGCCGCCAAATAAATTCAAAATGATATTACGACTTTTGGGAAAAGTAGTGCTTTCCTTCTCGATTTCATTGCAACAAGCATCAGCAACATCAGTTCCATTGGAATGCATGTTTTCAGGGTTGCTGATGTGACATTTATTCACCATAATTTTGATATAATTGTGCAATAATTTTCTGTAATTAACAGACTAAATCAATTCTAAATTAATAAACTTTTTATTTGTTAGAAACAAATTTTGCCAGCCGCATTTTAGCCGAAATTTTGCCTATCTTTTTTTTCAGCCAGATATTTAAATAATATCAGCAAATATTTTGCCCAGCCAGCCATAATTTGAAATAAATTTTGGCTAGGAGGTCTAGATGTGAGGTTATAGTTAGTGTTACTCTAGAGACGACAATGAGTAATTGTTACAGTTATTTAATAATGTTATAATATTCAGGTTCTTTAAAAATGGTCCTTTATTTATTAGAAGAAATACACACTTAATCAAAAACTTGTGTCTTAGTAACTGTAATTAAGACTGGTTGATTGAAGTTATGTAAACACTCACTCTATATTTTTTTATGTCTTTATTAATTCATAAAGTCTTCTGAGGTTTATCAACTTTGATAGGAAATTATATAAACCACCGTAGATATAAAACTACCCCCTTCTTAATCCTGTTCGTCCCGAACAGTTTCCTTGCCTCCATAATATTTGGCAAGGCGGTCAACATGAATTACTTTCATCTTAGTACGTTGGCCCTTTTGAATCCGGTAGATGACATCATTGATCTTTTTATTAATTCTATATGGTCCTTCCCAGTTTTGTTGAAGTTTAGGTGATTTCCCAATTTTGCATTAGGGATTGTAGAACCACACCAAATCATTTTCTTTAAACTCTTTCATATTTGATTGGCGATCATACCGAGTTTTCATTCTGTCGCTGGCCGCCTTTATCCTATTTCGGGCTACGAAATGAATTTCATTTAACTGAGCCCGCAATTGTGCGGCATACTCGCTTTCCGATTCTACTTTGTCTCCCGGACTTCCAAACATAAGATCGCAAGAAAGTCGTATCTCTCGTCCAAATAACATTTTACTTGGGGTGGCCTTCGTCGTGTTGTGAACCGATCCTCTGTAAGCCAACAAAAATAACGGAATGTGTTTATCCCAATCAACTTGGTTTTCACCGACCATCTTAGACAAGTGCTGTTGAATAGTTCGATTAAATCGTTCCACCATACCGTCAGACTGAGGATGAAAGGAAGTTGTGCGGGTTTTATGTATGCCTAAAACACTGCACATTTCTCTAAACAATTGTGAATCAAAGTTCCTGCCCTGATCTGAATGGAGCTCCATTGGTACTCCATAGCGACTAACCCAGCCATCAACAACAACGTTGGCAACTGTCACTGCTTCTTGATTAGGTATAGCAAAACCCCTGGCCATTTTGTAAAATACACACAGGAATGTACTTATTGCCAGATTTTGATATTGGAAATGGACCTGCTAAATCTATAGCAATTCTTTCAAAAGGGGAACCTACATTGTACTGTTGTAAATGGTCCTTTTGTTTTAGCGTGTGGTCCTTTACTGGCGGCACAGGTATCACATTTTTGACACCATTCCTCTACATCAATTTCACAGTATACCCAATAAAATCCTAGGCGGATCTTGTCCAACGTTTTATTCATCCCTAGATGTCCCCCTGATACTCCGGAGTGCATTTGTTGGAGCACTTCTGGCACTTATACTTTTGGAATAATTAATTGCAAAACATTGGTGGAATTAGAGATCCGTTCACAACCCTTAGAGAGTCCCATTGTGCCCAATACGATTTAGTAGCAGGACTCAATTCAGAAATCTCTTGCCAGTCAGGTTTCTTCCCTTCTTCCATCCATCTCAAAATTGGCCCTATATCATCATCTTTTAATTGTTCGTCTCGAATCACTTCATCTGACCAAGTATCGTCAATTTGAAACCGAACCTGAAAACACTGATTATTTATTTCCTTCCCCTCCATGCGAATGCAATACTTACATTCATCATTGCAAGGTCGTCGTAACAGTGCGTCAGCATTTTTGTGCTGTTCACCCTTCCGATGCTGAATTTCAAACTCGTATGATTATAAACGTTCAATCCACCTAGCCACTTGTTCTTCTGGATTTTTACAATTTAAAAGCCATTTCATAGCAGCGTGATCCGTTCTCAACAAAAACGTTTGACGATATAAATACTTGTGAAAGTGCTCAATAGAATCAACGATTGCTAATAACTCACGTCTGGTGACGCAATAATTGCGCTCCGGTTTCGACAAAGTTCTGCTATAATAAGCTATAATCTTTTCATTGCCGTCAACAATTTGACTAAGCACTGCCCCTATTCCTTCATTACTTGCATCTGTGTCTAATACAAAATCTTTTCCAGGGTTTGGATACGACAGAACCGGCGTCAAACTCAAAGCTGTTTTTAACTGTTCGAATGCCTGTTGATTTGCCTCTGACCAATCAAACGGTGCATTCTTTTCTATAAGCTTATATAATTTTTTTTGCAATGCTGGAAAAATTGGCTACAAATCGTCGATAATATGTGCACAAACCAAGAAAGCTTCTTAATTCTTGAGAATTTCTCGGAACAGGCCAATGGTTAACCGCTTCAATTTTCTCAGGATCGGTTCCTACTCCATCGGCAGAAACTATATGACCAAGATATTTCACTTTGTTTTTGAAAAGTGCACACTTTGCCGGATTTAGCTTCATACCAGCATCCCGGGTTCTTTGGAAAACTTCTTCAAAATTGTGTAGATGCTCTTCAAACGTTTTTCCAACAGCAATAATGTCGTCCAAATACACTGTTGTGTTTTAATCTTATTTGAATAAAATCAAAACTAAACTCAAATCAAACGCAATGTTCCTAGAATAGTCCGCAGCGTGCGCGCTGCTGTGCGTCAGTCTATATATATATATATATATATATATATATATATATATATATATATATATATATATATATATATATATATATATATATATATATATATATATATATATATAGGGCAGCCTAGCAGCTAGCAGCCAGCACACTACAATTCCTCCCTTTCTAGATAATTAGCCTGTCCGGAGCTTTCCTGGTTCTGCTTGAGTATCGCTGATCACTGCTGCATTGGCCACAGGTTGCTTCATGATCTCTGCTGCCACGCTAGGTGTGCTGTTGGTGAGTGTTGCGTTGGTTGTAGACTCACTAGGTGTCGATACAGTTGATGGTACTGCAAATTTTGGTGGTGAAACTGCCTGCAGCAGCGGCTGTGCTGTCATATCGAGAACTGGTGTAAGAGGGCTGTAGACTGATGTAATGGTTGACGGTTCTGCGGTCCGCATCTGATCAACATGACGGCGCCAAATAGACGGATTTGGAGTTTTTGTCTTTACCTCGTAATTCAACTGACCTGCACGTTTTACTACTGTCGCAGGCATCCACTTATCTTGGCCTCGGTAATCACGAACTGCCACCGTTTGTCCTTCCATAAAATCGCGTAATTTGCTGCTTGAATGACCCTCCCTTGTTCTAATTTGTGCATGATGCACTCGGTCTTCCAGACTTGTAGCCTAAATACGGGCCACAATAGTCAATCTGAATTCGCTGCCACGGTTTGCTCGGCCACTCCCAAGGATGCAGAGGTGCTGTTGCTGGTGTATTTTGTGTAACCATACACCCTGGACATTTTGCTGTAACATGTTCAATTTCTTGGTCTATGCCGGGCCACCACACATAACTGCGTGCTAAATTTTTCATTTTAACTACGCCACTGTGGCCTTCATGTAGTCGATTAAGTATGTGTTGACGCAGTGGCATGGGAACAACAACCCTCATGCCCCACATGTCGCATCCCTGGATAACTGATAGTTCAGTCCGACGGTTGTAGAACGGTGTCAGCTCTTGGTCGCGTGGCAGAACATGATTCCAACCAGACATAGTAAGTTGATATACGCGCGACAAAAGCGGGTCGAGCTGTGTATGGCGTCGGATGTTATTGCTGGTGACTGGCAGACTGTTTAGTTGACTGATCGCAAAAACATCTGCTGCATCTGATTCATGATTGTCGACTGTAGCCAGCGAAAGGCGAGAGAAAAAGTCAGCGTTCGCATGTTTGCCAGATTCACGAAATTCGATCGTGTAATTGAGACCGGATATAAACACTGCATACAGCAGCAGTCGGGCGGCTGACATAGCCGGCAAATATTTATTCGGATTGAAGATCGAAACCAACGGTTGATGATCGGTGACTAAGGTAAAGCGACGACCATAAATGTAGGAAAAGAATTTCTTTGCCGCCCAGTATAGACAAAGGGCCTTTTTATCTAGCTGGCGGTAGTTACGCTCCGCTGCACTGAATGAACGGTAAACGAAGGCGACCGGTCGTTCAACGTTGTCTGATGTGACGTGGGAAAGCACGGCGCCGAGGCCGTACGGGCTAGCATCACAAGCCAGTCTGATGGGTAGACTGGGATTATAGTGCATTAAGACTCGGTCGGATGCTACTAGTTGTTTCACAGCTGTAAATGCTTGATCACACTCTGTTGACCACGCCCACTATGTGTGTTTTTCAAGATGTCTGTAAAGTGGACGCATTGCTGCTGATAAATTCGGTAGGAACCGTGAGTAATATTGAAGCAATCCGTTAAAAGACCTTAGCTGTTGCTGATTGCATGGAGAAGGTGCAGCTAAAATAGCGTCAATCTTGTCTTGTGTTTTGTGCAGTCCATTTCGGTCAATTTCATGACCACAATAGACAATTCGTTTCTGAAAGAAACTAGTTTTCTTTTTGTTTGCACGTAGTCCGTACATCTGTAGTCGATGAAAAACCTTCTCGAGTGTCTCGAGGTGATCTTTGTCATTTTTACCGGTTACAATCACGTCATCCAAAATGCACTGAACGTTAGGGATTCCTTGAAGCACTTGATCGATCGCTCTTTGCTAAACTGCTGGAGCTGAAGCGACACCAAAAACGAGACGATTGTATCTATACAGGCCTCGATGTGTGTTTATTGTCAAAATTTTTTTCCAATCCTCCTGAACTTCCATCTGTAGATATGCTTGCCGTAGGTCTATCTTGCTGAATTTCTGGCCGCCACTCAATGAAGCAAAAATATCTTCATGGTAATGGATATTGATCGACACATAAAACGGGATTCAGTGTTGTTTTGAAATCACCACAAATCCTCACTCTTCCGTCACGCTTCACGACTGGTACAATTGGTGTAGCCCAGTCACTGTGATTGATTTTTGGCAGAACTCCTTCTTGTTCAAGTTGATCCAGTTTCTTTTCAACCTTCGGTCTAAGAGCATACGGTAACTGTCTCGCTTTTAAGAATTTCGGATTTGCGTTATCCACCAGCGTTAGCTTGGCCTCGATTTCTTGCAGTTTTCCAAGACCTGGGGAAAAAACGTCCTTATATTTCTCCAGTAGACTATTGAGCATCTTCTGTGTGTCCTCGCTGTTGTATTCTGGCTCTACATACTTCAGTTGTTGCCAATCAAGTTTAAGATGTTTAAGCCAATCGCGCCCAAACAGTGGTGGTCCGCCCCTGCTGACGACATACAGTTTCAGCATCTTGGTTTGCCCCGCATATTTAACTGAAATATCGATAACACCTGCAGGCTTCAGCTTTTCTCCTGTATACGTTCGGAACAGAACGTCTGTGGCTGTCAGAAGAACATCTTTGAACATTTTGCGGTAGTCGTTAATTGTGATCAGTGACACGCCTGAACCGGTGTCGAGTTCCATTTTAATGTTTTTTTGTTGACTATGGCGGTAAGCCATATTTTCTCTCTTGCATTTGACTGTAGATTATAGTTATCCACTACTTCGATTGAGCTGACAGATGGAGATTCATCGTCGCTGAAAGCATGTACATCGTTTCTTCGATTACCTCCGCCAGGAATTGATTTCTGGATGAACTTTGATCGCTGGGTCGACCTGCAGGCAAGACGGATGTGGCCTTTTTTAGAGCACCCACGGCAGACAGAAAACTTAAAACGACATCCCGCCGGGTCGTGATGAGTAGCCAGACATCGGTAGCAATGCAGATATTTATTTATTGAATTTGAAGGTTTACCAGTCTGCATGCGATGCACCTCCTGATCTGACGAATGGCGTACACTTTGTAACTCGGTCGCGTCCTTGGCAGCGGTTTCCATGGCTATGGCAATGTCGATTGTACGTTTGAAAGTTAAAGTTTCTTCCGTGAGGAGTCGTTTTTGAATTGCTTCGTTCTTCAGCCCACAAACCAGACGTTCGCGTAGTGATGAATCGAGTGCCTCGCCGAACTCGCAGTGTTCCGACAGTTTACGTATCTCTGCGATAAACGCACTGATTGATTCGCCTTCATGCTGGTCGCGTTTGTGGAAGCGAAAACGTTCTGCGATAACTAGTGGTTTTGGAGACAAATGACGTTGCAGTACTTCAACAATCTCAGCGAACGACTTTGTTGATGGTTTAGTCGGTGCTGTTAAACTGCGTAGTAGGCCGTACGTTTTACTGCCTATTAGGCTCAGTAACGCCGGGACTCGTTTATTTTCATCAATGTCGTTGGTAATGAAATACTGCTCAACGCACACTACATACACAAGACACGTTCTCCAATTTAATCCTTGTAAGACATACTCCATAAGTCGCTCGAAAATTGCATTTGCGTTGCACAAGCCAAATGCCATCACTGTAAATTGCCACAATCCTTCACCTATTGAAAAGGCAGTTTTCTCGCAAACCTGCGGATGTATTCCCACCTGCCAATATCGCACTTAAGATCTAAAGTAGAAAACATTCGAGATCCCGCAAGTGTATCGATGGTGTCATCGATTCTGGGCAGAGGGTAACTATCTTTTTGTGTGACCTCGTTTAACATTCTGTAGTCGACACAAAAACGTAGCGAATTATCTTTTTTCTTAACAAGTACTACCGGTGACTATTGGATGGTTCAATAAATCCTTGTTCTTCATCTTTTCCAGCATATTTCTAGCTTCCTCTCGCTTTGCAGTGTGGAAGCCTTCGTGGCAGTTGACGAAAGGGCTCTGTATTACGAATTCGAATTCGATGCTCAACGATCTTTGTTTTTCCATTGTCTTATTTGTCAATAGCTATTATATCACAATACTCTTTAATCAACTTTTCCGCTTTGTCATAGCCGATTGCTTTTAGTGAAGTTTTAGCGGCTTCAAGCAATGCCTGAAATTTGCGAGTACTTCATTTTTTTTTTATTATCATATCTACCAATCACCGTGTTACATGCCAATATGTGGTCGACTGGGCTGCATACCGCAATTTCGTCACCTTTTGTTAGTCGCTTGTCGCATTCTGTCACATTCATAACTCTGACTGGCACGTAGCTTCCTGACTTCGTTTGTACCAGTGTTTTTCCGATCATTAATCCATGTTTTTCAACTCCGTTCAGAGGCTCGATGAACCCAACAACTCTTGAGTTTTTATCGCTTTCTATTTTTGCCCAAACCAAAGATTCTGACTGAGCAGGTACAACGATGTTCTTTGTTACCGATACTCGTTTCACCGAATATCGGTACGCCTCTATAATAAACAGGTAATTCCAAATCCCCCTGTCTAAATGTTCCCAATTTTAAGTCCAATGCAAAACCATGTGTTTTTATAAAAAAAACTTCTCCTTTTGCTAAACAAGGCCTTATAATTGAACAAGAAACTCCAGTATCAATGATAAATTTACAGTTTTTTATTCTAAGTCTGCCCACCACAAATATACTGTCCCCTTTCTTCAAAATAGAAATTGGTACCACTTTATAAGGTAAAATATCGTTTATTGTAACAGAGTCTGGATTTTGTTTGTTGGAACGGGCCACTATGGGTCTTGCTTGTCTGACATCATCGTGCTTTTTGGAGTCCCCATGCTTTCGTTGCCCGTGTCTAAACATCTGGAATCTACAGTCCCTCTGTAGATGTCCCAACCCATCGCAATTCCAGCAACGCGGTGCGTTGTTATTCTTTTTCCAGCTAGGCCTTTTATCCATAATTTTTCGGACTCGATCATCCAGGTCATCTTTTTCGATTCCCACCTTTCTTACCCAACGAGACCTATCAGATAATTCTTCAGAGGCTTCATAATTTAAGGCATATGCTAAAGTATCTCTGGGACCAGCTACTCGGGCGACCCTAAGAGCTTTTTGGGTTTCGGAGTTCTTCAAGGCCGCAATGAATCCACCCGCAATAATTGTATTGAGGACATTTCGAGCGCACAAGAGTCTACAAATAGCCATCATTTTTTGGTGATGGTCGGTGGCTCAGTTGGTAAGAGCGCTTGCATTTAGGCTAGGCGGTGTTGCCGTAGACACGTGGGTTCGATTCCTAGTAGAGTCTTATAAATATTTGCGTTACTTGTGGTGACAGTTAATCATCCTATTTGTAGGCTCTCGAAACATTTCAACGCAGTGTTTCACTTCGCAAAAAATTACCTATCTGGCAGCAGACTAGCTGTCGAGTCGAGCCGAAGTAAGGAGTTCTGAGCCTATCATAGTCGTAGTCAATGTTAAGTAGCTCCGAAAGACTGAGACTTCTAGCCATCATTTTTTGGTGATGGTCGGTGGCTCAGTTGGTAAGAGCGCTTGCATTTAGGCGAGGCGGTGTTGCCGTAGACACGTGGGTTCGATTCCTAGTATATATATATATATATATATATATATATATATATATATACTAGGAATCGAACCCACGTGTCTATATATATATATATATTAGGGCTTGCAAGTTAACGTGCTAAAAACGAGTTAATTCATTAATAAATTAATGTAAGTTAAAAAAATTTAACGCAATTAAAATTTTTAACACAAAAATTTTAATCTATGGTTTTATTTACAAGAACATCAAAATTAACCAATCATATCATGGATTTTATTCCTTTTGTTTTTTGTTCTATGTTCACTCACATTAGGGGTCATCCATATATTACGTACACACCGGGGGGAGGGGTGTGTGTACGAAGTGATTGTTTTGCGTATAAGTGCGTATGGGGAGGGAGGGATAGCTCCAACAAATACGTATGTACGCAAAAAATGGTAAATATTATTTTTTCTAATAGTACTTATTGTTGTTTTAACTCAGTTGAATTGATTGAATGATAAATAATATCGAGTAGTATATTAGATCAATCAATTAAACAAACAAACTTGTATCGCGCCTTTTTCAATAATTCAAAGGCTCAATGATATCAACTATCAACGATGGCGTGTCTAGAAAAGCGCGGCGGAATGTTTGAATTTGGCGTATCGAAGTAGCGTCCTCCAGCGTAATAATTATAATGCTATTTAAGATGATAAATCTGCTGTATCTCCGTGGCTGCATTGGAATGCTATGATAAAATTTTCAAATTTGTGTGTTTGTTGGGCACACCAAAGCCTTAAGAGGGTCTGTCAGTAAATTTCAATTAAGTTTCCAAAAACATGTTGAGATAAGTCAAGCTCGTCATAGTCAATAATGAACCTCAAGCAATACATCAACCTGTTGTTAAAACGGGCTAATTTATATTGAGGAGGGGGTGAAATCCGCTGTGCGTATGTACGCATAGGGGAGGGGGGTCTAAAAATGTACGAGATGCAACAGGTGGGAGGGGAGGAGGTCAAACTCTCGAATTTAATGCGTACGTAGTATGTGAATGGCCCCTTAGTTCCCGTTTCTCGAATAAATAAATTCTTTGTAGCGGCAAATAGTTGAGTTATCGGTTTAAGTTTGGAAACTTTGTATAAATTATATTTTAGAATTATCTTCAAACATGCTTAACGAAGCATTTGGTTACAAAGACGAATACAAAAAATACGAAATTGTAAGTATTGTTCGAAGGAATTCAAGTATCATCGAAGTTTGACAACACTTCAATATCATTTAAACAGTGAGCACGCTTTTACGGCAAATAAAAATAGCCAAAACGACTCTTAGTTATCAAAACAAGTCAAAATAACGCAGAGTATAAAGTCGCTAAATGAGGTAAATAAGCCTATTTTCCTGTCTAAATCCAAAAAAATTACTGAAGCAATTGTACGTAATAGAACAGTTTATGCACTGCCTTACTGTTTTTCACTTATTTGTGTGTATGTTTTAACCATAGATATCTAGATAGGCTATATAGGCTTATTTGCAGTTTTTGTTTGGTTTTACGCGCGCAGTGGAGTTTTAGTTTGTGCCTCCTGACTGACCATAGACAACAGATTTGTTTACATTTGTCTACACCGGCGGCTTGCCTTACTTCGATAAGCAATTCATTCCAATTTTGCAGTTAACTATTATAAAGCAATGACAACGCGTTATTCTTTGAATATTTGTTTATCATAGATTAATTTATGACTTTCTATCAAAATTTTTTTGTTTCTTCAGCGCATGCTTTAATTGTTTTTGACAGAAATGACTTTTATAAATTCCCTTGAATCTTTTGGTTTAAACTTTAAAACCATAACATTTTAAGGAAATGCTTTTATCTGAAGATAACTGATAGTCATATGTATCTATTTTATGCTGATAGTTTAAGTTTCAGCATAAAATCTGAATTCATTATGTCTTCAAAGACATTTTCTTAAAAGAGATATCTTAGACTTAGAACTAGATCCTGCCTAGGTTAGATTAGCAATAATAGTTACTGGCTTTTTCTAAAGTACATAATAATTTTTAGAATTAACATAGATTATTGAAGTCACTACCAATTCTTCTCTGCCCTGAAATGAATCTACCTGAGACGATTGCATTTATTTACCTAGTTTTTAAGCAAGTAAAAAGCACTATGCCAACTATCGAGTTTATATTTATTCCTTATCACTTTGCGATTACATTTGTGTAGTATCAGTTCAGTACACAATTTCCAATAATGTTGAAATAGATTTTCAAAAAACTGAGGCAACAAACTATGATTTTAAAAATGTTTTTATTAATACAATAAATTTTGTTTGGTTTTTCAATGAACAAAAACTGAAAATGGCCAAAAAATTGACAATTTAAGTTACTGTCCACTAAATAAAATTGTTTTAGTTAGTTTTTGTCTTAAACCTGAACTTTTAAGGTTTTGAGTATTAATTTTTGCTCGCTGATACTGTCTTAACTTAAAAAACTCATAAACGATCGACTTAAGCAGTAGATAAGAATGATTGTCAATGCCATCCTGTGTATCTCTTATATGATCCCCCAGGTTAAAAATATCTTTGGATCCAATTGATGTTAATGTTTGGCGAATAAGTTCTTTTATTTTAATTTCATCTTTGGCATTTGTGGCTGATACATGTTGTCCTAAAAATTTTTCTGCTGTCTGACATACCTAAAAAAAAGTATTTTTAAAATACCATATTTATAAATAATAAATCTTAATTTTATCTTACTTTTATAACTCCAGAAGAAGGAAAGACATGACCACCTTTATTTTTCACCACTAGCAGCTTCAGTCCTATTTCATGTCCTTGGTTCTTGTGCTCATCAACTAAACTGTATCTATAAAATTGAAAATATTATATAGTACTAAAAACACAGGAAACCAAAATTTATGACTGTAACAATTTATAATTTGAACCTGCAAACCTTACATTCCAGTTTTTTAAATAGCTTGGATACAATCCAACCAGCTATGTAGCTAATTACATTTTCTATCAAGACTTGAGCAAGCTCTGAGTCGATTCCATAATCACCTGGTTCTTCAAACACTTCTTCTTCATAAATGTTGTCTGTTTAATAAATAAGCAAATAATTAAGATTGGTACCAGCAAGAGAAATAACAATAAAAAATTTATTACAAATTTCTTTTCTTTCTTTGTGAAGATAATCAAGATAAAAAGTTTCATCTTGCGGCATCACATTTTTCACGCGTTTTCCCTGCCTGAATATTGCATCTAGATAAAATTCTTCGGAAAATGGATTGAAATTGGTATGCGGTTGGGTTGTTGTTCAATCCCCCTAGAAAATGTTAATTCTAATCAATATTTGCCCACTTATAACAAATTGTTTTTATACAACCTGCTCGTCTGACTGCCGCAAAGAATAGTTCAAGATGATCTTGGCTGAACTTATAAGTTAAAACATGGCTTTGACACTTGAGTTGGTTTCTGGCTATTTGAAGGATTGATTCAATGTCAATAACAAATCCTTTTTAGACCCATCTGCCTAAAATGATGTTAATTATATAGTTAGCTTTTAGTTTTGCAGCAAAACATCAAAAACATACTTTTTGTCTTGAATAATAAGGATTCCACGAGGAGATTTTAGCTGAAGTAGTTTCTTAAACTCAGAAAACGTTGCTCAAACAATGCAAAATTTTGCAGTGTTAATGGTCCCTTGAAAGATGGTGCATTGGGATTTTTGCTATTGAAAATATCAAATAAACAGTCTATTGTCTCTATAAATTCTACAGTCGGTGCCACGTCTTCAAAACCTGCCATTTTACATTGATTCATCATTTTTAAAGCTGCAGCAACAGATGAGCTTAATGTTTGAGCTGCCTTCTTTAAATTTAAGTCAGAGTCTTTAATGATTTTACTTTGTTTACAAACAGCGACAGGATATATGAGCTCGGGAAGTCAATTAACACTAAGTATAGTTCTTATACAGGTTTTTCAAATAAAAAACACAGCAACATCTACAAAAAAAACTAGAACTTTAGCAGATTTGTCATGTATCGTCATAATACACGGTCGCTGCTATTGCCCCGGCGGTTCGACGGGATTACAATCGGTAAAATTGCTACTAACACTAGCCCTAACCCTATCCCTAGCTCTAATCCTAACCCTAACCCGAACCCTAACCCTACCCCTAAATTGCTACTAACACTAGCCCTAACCCTATCCCTAGCTCTAATCCTAACCCGAACCCTAACCCTACCCCTAAACCCTATCCTAGGTAGTAGCATACAAATTTCAAAATAATTTTTTTTTAATTTCATTAATATTTTTATATAAAGGTACAAATTCTGAGTTTAAATATACCATATAGTTTTTAAAAAAATAAAATTAATAAAGATATAGCGAATCAAAGATCGCGTACCGCCGTGGCAATAGCATTAACGCATGCAACGGCAACAAATATCGCTCAAATGAGCAAATGTAAACAAGCTCAGGTTGAAAATGGCAGCTTTCAAATTGTACAGGAAATAGATTGATATGTCCCATCTATATATCTATGGTTTTGACATTTTAAACTTTTATTTTGCGATTAATCGCGTTATTAATCGCGATTAAAATTTTTAATCGCATGCAAGCCCTAATAGAAGCACCAAATTTTCTACAGAGGTAGTCCTACATATTATGAAAAATTTTTACCTATTATGAACAATTTTTCAGTTTATAAAAAATCAGTAATAACTACCCCCTCAGACCCCCTGGCGACCGTGGCGGCCATTTTTCAAAATAACCGCCACGCCACGTGTTCCGATACGCGGCATGCAGTGTTGGGTAAAATCATTTTTGAAATGATTTGAAATCAAAATCAAAATCGTCAAGAAAAATATGATTTCAAAATCAAAATCAAAATCATTAATTACAAAATGATTTCAAATCAAAATCACTTTTAAAAATGATTTCAAATCATCAAATCAAAATCATTTTTTTTATAAATTATTATTACACGGTATGGTTTAATTTAACATAATTTTGTCTATAAAATTATGTTTTAACACAATTTGATCTAAAATCACTTAAACAATGAAATGTGACTAAAGTTTATTCATCTTCAAAAGCAACAATTTCTCAAATGTTGAATCAGTCAAACTATTTCTTCTGTGAGTTTCAATTAAACCGACGGAACTGAACAGTTTTTCGACAGGAGCTGACGAAGGCAGTGTTGTATTATATCGTATGAACACTTTTTTAATCAATTCATATGAACTAAAAATGGCAAAAGTGCTGTCAACATCCGATAAATAGTTCATCATTTTTATCTTAATGTTGTAGACATTGTTGGAGGTACCGATGGTCTGTGAAGAACACTGGTCATCATAGTAGCCGTAGTCATTATCAATTCGTTCCATGCTTTGACTTTTGAGTCCATCAGCAGTAGCTGACACAGATATGACGCTCATCCTTTAAATATTAAAATCAACAAAATTCAACTGCATTTGAGTTTTCGGCATATTAAGATAGCAACCTATTTGATTTTGTTCGGTAGGAAAGTACGGTTTTACCGTATCTATTATAGTATAATAGTATAATTATAGCACGTTACCTTCAAATGACGAAGAAAATTTTGATCCTGCAATTGTGCTTGTGTTGTGTGCGTGCAGGACTTTACGCTCCGTTGAATTATAGATAAAAAACTAATTTAAAAACTCTAATTAATTGAAATTCTAAAATAATTAAATTGAAAATAATCTTCTGCTTCTTTTAAGTTAATTTAATTATCAAATTTTGTTAAAAATTAGAAGTTGTTTGTTGTTTGCCTGCCACCGATTTATTGGTGAGTCTCTTCAAAAGAAATACCTGGAAAAAGAAAGAAATCACATCTCTGATCAAACAATCTAATCACAGACAGGTTGAATCCTTTGGCAGGACCACCAAACTTAAGCGAGATCATCATCAACATTTTGAATTCTTCAAACGTTGACGCTACAAATTCTCAGCTTGGTCATACTAAAGAATTGGTTCGAATTTATCAAAAATTTCAACGACAATTCTATGTATAACATTTTATGCAGTAAATTGCTAAAGTTTTACATTTAAAAAAAAGCTAATTAAGTCAGAAACTTCAAAATTATACGATCTGAAAAGTCTCAAGAACTATTTCATCTCAACGTTGATATTATATTCTCTACTTAATATCTCTAATAAAATTAGTAATTAAACTCGAAAAACTCATGAAAATTAAAATAAAGAAAAATGAACAGTAGAAATTCAATGCTAATGATTTTTAACAAATAAATACAAATTAAACAATCGAAATTCTTCTACTGTATCTTCAACGAAAATTCTGCTCCAAAGCAGACGTCATAACCGCATTCAGCAAATCAGAAAGCTCAGAAGAAACCAACTAAACTAGTCAGCAAAGACCGTACAATTCAAGCGCGTAGTAACACCTTTTGATTTCAATCGCCATTATTCCTTTCAAAATTCAGTCGTGATTTTTAAAAGTTTAATTATTTTATTTACCTCGTCAATTATAATTTCATTCTATTGGTCATTTTACTTTAATTTATTTTGTTATATTTTTATTATATTTTAAGTGTGCATACACTACATTATAATTGTCCATAACGTATATATAACCTATATATAAGTTATTCGTTCAAGTTTCGATCTTTGTAAACTGGAAAAGTTGTGTTTTGTGTTTGTCGAATAGGTTTCTTAAATATTTTTAACAGTTGATATGCCTGGAGGAAGAACGAAGGCAGAAGTAAAAGATCTGTTGAACGATATTGCAGGGTTGCGGCTATGTGAAAGCTGTGTGAAGTGTAATGAGGAGAGGTTGAAAGATTTAATGAAACTGGAGGAGAAACGAACGTTCGCTGAAGAGATCAAAGAGGTGAAACAAGTCATGGGCGAGGTGAAGACACATCTAGAGAGAAGTACAAAAAATGAAAAAATACTGCTTGAGCAGAAGGAACACATCCAAGAGTTAAGAATAAAACTAGAAAGTTTTAGCAAAGATTCAATAGATAAACTAGAAGAGTCCAGAGCAACAAATAAAAAGTGGTCAGAATTGTTTAAGGACAGGGTTGAAGTATTGACATCAAATGTCAAAAGTATCCAGCAATCTGTAGAAGATACAGGTACAAAAATAAATATAGCTGCAGACAGACAGAGAAGAGTAAATAACATTGTAATATATAACATGCCAGAGAATGATAACAATTCCAGAACCAAGGATAAAGAAAATGTGCTGAAACTGTTAGGAGACATCACTGAAATACAGCTAGAAAAAGATATTAGCGATGTGTACAGACTTGGAAGTAAAAGTGAGCTGCAAAAACCCAGGCCTGTTTTGATAAAGTTTGCAAATCAGACAATTAAGAATTTGGTAATGGAGAATGCACCAAAATTGAGAGGATCAGATTCAACAAGGAATATTATGCTTGGAAATGATTTGTCTAAGGGAGATAGGCAAGAATGTAGGAGATTGTTACAGGAAAAGAAGGAGGAAATCGGAAGGAAAGAGGATGTTAGTAAGTGGATCTTTAGGATTAAAGGAAAGGTTGGAGATTTTCATGTAGTAGCTTTTAAAAAACAAAATTTACAGTAAAGACCAGCCAAAGTAGAGTTGAGAAAACTAGATTAAATGTTTGGTGTAGAAACAATGATTTGAGAAAAATGAAGGTAGTAAAACAGATGCAGAACTATGTTTCAGTGTTGTTGTCAAATGTGGACTCTTTATCAAATAAATTCATGGAATTGCAGTTGCTTTTGGGGTCTGCAAAAACTCTGCCAGATTTAATATTGCTGAATGAGGTCAATCCTAAAAATTTAAGATTTCCACAATCAATTTCAGAATACCAGCTGAAGGGATGGCAAATATTATCTTCTGGGTTTCAGAAAGATGGTTGCAGAGGATTATTATTGTATTATAAAGAGAGTCTTTCAGTAATTGAAATAAATATGAAAATAACATTTCAGGAAAAATTATGCATTAGATTGCTAACTTCTAGAGATTTTTTGAATATTTTATTTATTTATAGAAGCCCAAATAGTTTATCAGAAAACAATGAACTTCTTATTGACCTGCTAGAAGAATTCATGTTGTTGAAAGGTAATCATCTTCTGCTGGGAGATTTTAATTTTCCAGAGATAAATTGGATGACTTCGAGCTGTCAGGGTTTACATACAAGAATCGAAAATAGATTTTTGAAGTTTTTGGATGACAGGTTTATGATTCAACACATCACAGAGCCAACCAGGTTTAGACCTGGCCAAACTCCACACTTATTAGATCTTGTGGTAACTTCAAGAGAGTCTATAGATAGTATCAGATATCTTTCACCATTGGGAGGCAGCGATCACTCTATTATTTCGTTCAATGTTTGTTTGGAGATTGAAAGCAGCTCTGGTTGTAACAGTAACAAACGACCTTGTTATGATCTGGGAGATTATACTGGTTTCAATGATTTAATTGGTGGAGCTCTGACTATGGTGCTTGAGGATGATATTTCTGTGGAAAATAAGTGGTCGATTTTCCGAGATACGTTGATGGAACTTACAAAGCGATTTGTTCCTCACAGAGCTAAAAATAATAAATTCCGCTTTAGAATGACACAGGAACTGCGTACACTTATTAAGCTGAAACATCAATGCTGGAGACAAGTTTATAGATATGGGGCGACCGAGAAACTAACTGAGTTTAGGAAATACCGTCAAAAGGTGAGGGTTTTGTCGGCACAACTTGAAAAAGAAAACCAGAACCTTATTGCTGCAAATTTTAAGACTAATCCCAAGAGATTTTGGAATTTTGTGCACAAAAAAGCTAAATGCAGAAATTCACCCGGCATGTTGACTGTTGATGGTTCTGTTCTCACAGAGGGATACGAGAAAGCGAAGGCGTTTGCAGAATTTTTTGCCTCTGTGTATGTGAGTGATACAGGTTCGGGTTTGACAAATATTCTGCCTTTTAGTCCTGGAGTACCTGAGGATGGTATGGATGAAGTAAAGATAGATTCTGGAATGCTTGGCAAAAAGCTAAGAGAACTTGATGGTAATAAATCGGCTGGACCAGATGGAATTCACCCTAGGGTTCTGAAAGAAACATGTGCATCAATTAACGTTTATTTAAAGCATATATTTGAATGTTCATTGCAATCGGGAGAAGTGGTGAGGGATTGGAGATCCAGTTGTGTTGTTCCACTGTTTAAGAAAGGTCGTAAAGATATAATATCCAATTATAGACCAGTGGCATTGACATCGGTTTGTTGCAGGATACTGGAGTCAATCATTAAAGATCATCTGCTTGGATATTTTTTGAAAAATAACTTGTTTGCCAGGAACCAGTTTGGATTTCTTCCTTCACGCTCCACAACTCTACAGATGCTTGGTTTCCTTGATGTGCTTTCTAAGGCTGTGGATGTGGGAAATGAAGTTGATGTGTTATATACTGACCTGGAAAAGGCCTTTGACAAAATTCCGCATGAAAAATTGTTATATAAGTTGGAGAGATACAAAGTGCATAAACAGATTCTAAAGTGGATTAAAAACTATTTGAAAGACAGAACGTTTAGAGTGAGACTAAATGAAGAGCATTCCGAGGCTTTACGGGTGGAGAGTGGTGTTCCTCAGGGTAGTGTGTTGGGTCCTGTATTGTTCCTGATTTATATCAATGACATTTGTACTGTTTGCGAGAATATGTTTCTTTTTGCGGATGATGCTAAAATATTTAAAGTTTTGAGCAGTAAAGATGATTGTAGCAGGCTGCAGAATGATATCAATAGAGTGGTGGAGTGGTTCAATAGATGGCAGATGCAGGTGAATATTGGAAAATGCTGTCTTCTCCATGTTGGGGGGAAGCATTTCATAAATAAATATCATTTGATAGATTTAGATGGCACCACGTGTGAGATACCAACAATTGAATCAGTCTCGGATCTCGGTATTATTATGGATTCAAAACTGCAATTCAAAGAACATATTTTATCTCGGGTAAAGAAAGCCAACATAATGCTGGGCATAATAGCAAGAAATTTTAGAAAATTGTCAGATGAAGCCTTTATTACTCTATATAAAGCCTTGGTGAGGTCCCAGCTAGAATATGGAGTACAAGTGTGGAACCCATATAGGCAAGGATTGATCGATGCAGTAGAAAGGGTGCAGAGAAGGGCGACTAAACTGCGGCCATCCTGTGTGGGAATGCCATACGAAATGAGATTGAGAAAATTAAAGCTTCCGACATTGAAATATAGAAGAATCAGGGCGGATTTGATTTTATTATTCGATTTGTTGGCTGGAGATCTAAGGAGCTTGGTTTGTCCGTCCCTGACCTTCTGTACGTATGAAAGAACCAGAGGCCACGATAGAAAGCTGGTGACATCAGGTGCACACAAAGACTGCAGGAAGTATTTCTTTGGTAATAGAGTTATTCAGGAGTGGAATAGATTGCCACAGTCGGTCGTGTCAGCTGGAGATAAATATACTTTTAGGATATTATTAGATGCTTTTTGGGGTGAAAAGGTTTATGAGTTGTGAAGACGGGGGTTTTAGATGTGTTTTATGTTTAGTTTTTGATCTGCCTCTAATTGCGTGACATTTTGCAATGTTTTTGGTTTGCTTTGAGGTCGTGTTGGGTTTTAGATAGGTTTTCTGTTTAATTGACACTATGTTTTCGGTTTGCATGTGATGTCGTGCTGGTTTTCTGATTACTTTTGAATTGATTCATTCATTGGTGGTGTTGACAGTTTTCTTTTTTTTCGGTTCATTTGTGGGGTCCTGTTGTACTTTTTTTTCTGTTCGTGCGGTTTTTTTTTTTTTTTTTATATTATTATGTTTTATGTTTAGTTTTTGATCTGACTCCATATGTGCGACATTTTACTGTTTTTGGTTCGCTTGAGAGTTCGCGTTGAGTTTTAGATATGTTTTCTGTTTAATTGTCATTATGTTTTCGGTTTGCTTGTGATGTCGTGCTGATTTTGGACATGTTTTCTGATTACTTTTGAATTGATTCATTGGTGGTGTTGACATTTTTCTTTGTTTCCGGTTCGTTTGTGGGGTCGTGTTGTGCTTTTTTTCTGTTCGTGTGGTTTTTTTGTTTGTAATTCGGCAAGGAGTTATTTAACTCGTGTTGACAACATAATAAATAAATTGACTTAGCGCAATTAACACACTTAGCTACCACTCTGTCACCTTTCCCGCTAGTTATTTAAAAAAATGATCATCAAGTAACGAAGGCAAATTACACATTCTTACGCAATTCAAATCGTAATCTATACTATCTGCCATGTTGTTAAAAACTATATGTATAAGTTACCGCTCAAAGCGATTGTTGGTTTGGCATAGAAATAGCAGCATAGAAAAAATATGTTATGATTTTGATTTTCGAATATTAAAATAAAATCGAAAATCGTCAAAAAATGATTTCAAATCAAAATCATAATTAAACTTTGCAAAATGATTTCAAATCAAAAATCAATATTTTGATTTGAAATCGAGATTTGAAATCATTTGATTTCAAATCCTACCCAACACTGGCGGCATGACTCTAGAATCTCTATATCTTCTGAACCGCTCGTTCGATTTAAACGATTAAAATGTCCCTGCGTTCTTCTTCATATGGGCTATATTTTGAGTTTGAATTGGATGTTTTAATTTAAATGGAGCGTCCCAGAGCGGACGAAATGGCATTACTGCATTACTAAAATAAAGAATATCGGGAATATTTTTTTAATTGTATGGGATACAACAAAATTTACAATGAAACACTAATAGGAAATTGAGAATACCCTTCAAGAATTTATATTTTGTTTTGATCACAGACGCCATTTTTCAGTTTATAACAAATCAGTAATAACTTTAAAACGGCACGAGATAGAACTGTATGTCAGCAGACACACGGCACCATGACCAGTCAGCAGGTGTGCAAAGTGTGTTCGTCAAAGATGTTCAATAAATGGTCAATGTAATGGAAGACTTTGGAAATCCATTTGAAGATGACAGTCTAGGAAATCTGGAAACTAAGGAGATCGCGCCACCTGCAGATGTAGATGCTCTCCGCCGAGCATACAAAGTGGGTCAACTTCAGTTTTACAACTTTGTACGAGAACTGCATGTGGAGGAAACAAAACCTCTACAAAATACTATCTATAGAAACAATATAAAAATCTTTGTCAGGCCTGACACTATAGCTTCGGGAAAGAGCAAAAGTCATCTGAATTCTTTGAAGAACAATATCGGCCTCTTCTCTTGGTTGTACATCGGATGCCAGAACAGAGATTGGAATCTAGAGGAATTCTTCCAATACAAAATCTAAGCCTGCCCTCCTGCTCTCTCAGATGGCGTTGGTATCCGGTTGGGTGTCAAGAGTGATCTTTTTGCCTGTCTTGAAGAGCTCAGTCAACCCAAGATTGAGTCTCTGCCCACGAGCTGCATTGTACTCGGTGGAGCAGTTATCGTTCAGATGCTGAAGCCAGCTACAGTCAAAAGCTTCAATGAGTATGCGCAGCAGATCTTCGTGTCCTACAAACTGTCTATGTTTCAGCAAGCCACGCAACTCAATCTGGTGTGGGACCGGTACAATGCAAACTCTCTGAAAGGTACTGTAAGAGCCAATAGAGGGAACAGGATCAGAAGACGGGTAGTGGGCGGTGCATCAATCCAGCTTTCTCAATATCGACGACAATAAGACGGAGCTGTTCAGTTTTCTGTCCGGTGCCCTCCACGACTCATTCCAGCTTACAGAGAAAGAGCTGGTCATTACGGATGGGGATGTTGTCATGAGCAAGCCATCGCTCCTCGATACCGCAGGTCTGACCCCATGCGATCACGAAAAAGCGGACACCCGCATGATGCTGCATGCAGCTCACGCTGGCCACAGCAAGATCACTATCCGCACTATTGACACTGATGTTGTGGTCCTCGCAATTTCTCTGGCACGCATCCTCAAAGAGAACGATGAATTGTGGGTATCCTTTGGGACGGACATGGTTTTTCGTTTCTTGGCAGCACATGAGATAGCGCGGGTTCTGGGCCCAGAAAAAGCACAGGCCCTGCCCATGTTTCATTTTTTGACAGAATGTTACACGTCTCCTGCTTTGACGGACATGGCAAAGGACGGCATGGACAGTGTGGACAATTTTTCCTGCGCTCACACAAACCCTCATTGACCTCTCCACTGCATTAATACACGTTAATGAAAATCACATGCACACCATTGAGAGGTTTGTCATCCTGCTCTACGACAGGACAAACACCTCGACCGATGTCGACAAGGCACGCTGCAAACTGTTTGCCAAGAAGAGTAATGTCCAGCTCATACCACCGACAAGTGCCGCCCTCGAGCAGCACGTCCGACGAGCGGTGTATCAGGGCGGGCATGTCTGGAGGCAGACTGTGGTTCTTTCACCAGACTTGCCCTTTCCAACTGACGTTGTGGATCAAGACCAGCAACCAGATGTACGAGCCCCACTGGACAACGCTCCCTAAAGCATCCAAAGTCTGCCAGGAGCTTGTCTTCTGCAAATGCAAAAAAAGTTGCATAAAAAGTGCAAGTGCAAGAAAGCAAAACTGGAATGTACACCACTGTGTGCTTGTGAGGGGCAGTGCTCGGATAACTGAACTTCTAAAAAAACTGAACTTGTGTTACTCTACTCTGAATGACACTGTTTTGTATTATGTTTATCAGCGTTATGTCAGAAACTCACACCTGTTGCCACAGAGATGAAAGAAAACACCTTGACCATATGTCAAGTTTATAAATACAATACAATATTCAATTCAATTAATTTTTTTTGAAGTAAAAATTAATGATATTTCAAATTTGCAGCTTGCTAAATTATTGTTATTTGTTATGGAATATAATGAGTAGTTCAGAAGTTATAGTTGTGTAACCGTATAGCTGTCTAACGTCATACTAGTGCCGTTCAAACATTATTTCCTGTTTTGTATTTACTGAAAGTGACATATTGTCACTTTGTCTACTAAGAGGCGTCTCTATTCAAAATAAACTATTAATTCTGAAAGTTTGTTCCAGATTTCCTATTAATGATTCATTGTAAGTTTTGTTTTATCTCGTGCCGTTTTAAAGTTATTACTGATTTGTTACAAACTGAAAAATGGCGTCTTGCCATTTTGTCCGCTAGGGGGCGCCTGTGATCAAAACAAAATATAAATTCTGAAAAGTTATCCCCAATTTCATATTAGTGTTTGTTGTATCCCATGCAATTAAAAAGATATTCCAGATATTCTATATTTTAGTAGTGCCGTAATGCCATTCCGTCCGCTAGGGGACGCTCCATTTAATATAAATTTTCAATTTAAGCTCAAAATGCAGCCCATATGAAGAAAAACGCAGGGACATTTCAATCGTTTAAATCGAACAAGCGGTTCAGAAGATATAGGGATTCTAGGGTCATGCAGCGTATCGAAATACGTGGCGTGGCGGCCATTTTGGAAAATGGCCGCCACGGTCGCCAGGGGGTAGTTACGTTTTAACCCAATATCCAAATTTGTACATAATAGGTAGAACTACCTCTGTGGAAAATTTGGTGCTTTTATAAAAAAAATGCACAATAGGTTTGAATATCCAAGGTAAACAGCCCCACTAAGAAAATAAAAAGAAAAGAATAAACCCAAAAATAAAACAAGTGAATCAAAAAACAAAGTTTTTTTTAAAAACACACTTTTATATAATCGATTGTGTAGGACACATACTGTTACATAAACAACGAGCATATTAGCATAGACAATATATCGACAAAAATATCAAAAATAATTATTTAATTAAATTTTGTCTAATCGATCCGAAAATTTGACAGAATGCATTGTTAATCAGTTCGGAGGTATGTTTAAATTTTTAAGTCTCTAGCTCATTGGCAAGTTAGTTTAAAACCGATTGCAAAATTTGACACATACAGACCGACAGACAGACAGACAGAAAAGTCAAGTTAAGTAAAAGTGTGTAATAAAAATAAAATCAAATCAAAGTAAAATAGCGGAAAAGGTCGTTAGAACTAGCGTCGGACACGACGCACCGTTATATTATCATGATTTACCAAATGCGCAAACGGAAAAACTCCATCACAACCAGAGTTTGGTATTATCTCAGGTCTAGATTCATCATCTCTCAACAAATGTGTGATCGGCACTTCTTTATCATCAACAAAAGAAACATGCGATTTCTTAGGTAAGGAACTATCATCGTCCACAGACCCGCCATCATCAGCACAAACCTCATCATGGCGGTTAATACAATCATCACAAACATCGACCTCATGTCTCACAACCCCCTCAAGACATCATCTGACCCGGCAACGCTGCAATCGTAAGAAGCATTGTCCAAAACAATACCGCCGCCGGCATCTCCATCACCACCCTCATCATCACCACACCCACGACCATCAAGACAATCAACATAAGCCCAATCAGCACTATCGTCATCACCAAAATCATCAGAATTAACAGTGACATGCGAAGGCAGAAGTTTTTTAGCCTGCTGATGTCGATCGTTATCAAGATCTTCTGAGGTCAGCGGAGATTCAATGGTTGAATTCTGAATCGGAATAACTGAAATTACAGTGTGTATATATATATATATATATATATATATATAGGTGTTGAAAATGTATGGCTTGTTTGTTATACGAATGTCCACAATTAACGCATGCCTCCATCAAGACATTTCTCACACAGCTTAGAGAAAAATTATTTTCTTTTTTTTAGTTCACAAAAACGTGGTATTTCTAAAAGTTTTTTTTTAAATATTTGTTTTTCACAAAAACCTACCATTGCCTCTCAAGCTTGCATTACGATCGGATGAATGGTGTAGCAATGCACAAAGGACTAAGATACTTACTTACATAATCTATCTAATTGATATATATATATATATATATATATATATATATATATATATATATATATATATATATATATATATATATATATATATATATATATATATATATATATATATATATATATATATATATATATATATATATATATATATATATATATATATATATATATATATATATATATATATATATATATATATATATATATATATATATATATATATATATATATATATATATATATATATATATATATATATATATATATATATATATATATATATATATATATATATATATATATATATATAGGACTGACAGTGTATTATTGCGTAATAATTTTGATTACAGGGCCTGCACACTGCCATAGACTCCTAGGTATATCTAGGAGTCTATGACACTGCGCGTACTAATTTTATCAACTATTGACTGCTGACCACCGCAGCCGTCGCATTATGCAAAATTGCAAACATACATATACTGGATAAAAATTGCGGTTAAACCGCATTCGGCTGCGGCTCTGTTGAAGGGAAAAACCGCGGTTGTTGCGATTTGCAGTTCGACGCTTGCAGTTGTTGCAGTTTGCGAGTTGACAAGTTTCAAAAATATGATTTTATTCACATAGTTTCGGGAGTCCTCAAGCTGATTCGAGTCAATTTAACATAATGTAGACTGCGATTCTTCTTATCGCTAAACCTGATTTGTCACGGGAATCACATTTTGGGGGTTGATTCGCTGTAACGTGCAACCATTGATATATACTAGTATATATCAATGCGTGCAACTTATTAAACTGTGGACAATGATTTATACAATGCCCCATCCCCAAAATCCATGGTCCACCACTTCAAAATTCCTGGTTACGCCTTGCGTTAATTAAACAAAAAGAATTACCTTAGCGTACATTTATCATGTTATGTTTTTTGCTTTCTTAATTTTCTAAATCGCTCTACTTATTGTTCTTTTTGGTTCTCTTTACGTCCCCGGTTTAAAATAAAAATAGTTCTTTGTATTTACTTTTAGAAGCTTTTCAAATCATTGGAGTTCGGGCACCACTGTCTCTGTCCTTGTAGGTTCTCTACTTTTGCTGGGAGAATATATAATTTTTTATTTTCTTCCGTCAATCCGCTTTGAATCATCATAAAGTATAACCTTTTTTAAACTGTAAAAACCGCGTTAATTCTATTTCGCGCCATGGCCATAAGCGGCGCAATTGCTATTGACATGGCGGAAGGTTAGGGTTACGGATGGTTAAGGATAGGGCAATGCAGAGTTGCTGCTGAATTAAAACAATGCAGATAATATGTACCAGAATAAATAATTATAATATTACAGGGGGGAATGTCCTACTCTGGAGGGGAATGTCCCACCCTGGAGGGAGGGAAATGTCATACATCCACCTGTCTTATATTCAAGCTGCCAACATTGTAAAAGCATCCAATAAGTAATATTGATATACACGGCACTATATAAATTAAGCCATTGTGGTTTGACCATGGCTGGAATTAAGATACAAAAAAAAGATTTTTGTGCAAAGTGTGGAAATTTTAAGCCTCTAAAAACGGACCGGGCCAAATTAGACAGACTGAGCCTAAAATGTTGTCATGTAATGTAAAATGGGCTGAACCGTGATGAATCCGCCCTTGCAGTACTTGGTAAAGGATCACATTAGTGGCAGAAAAGGTAGAGACATTATACATAAGACATGCCTTTGGGCTTTGAGGAACTATTTACATCAATGCTGTAAGCGACAAGGTTCTCTGAGGATACAAGAACTAGATTACCCTGCATTGGACATATTATTCAATGCATCTGGCTCATTATTCAATGTGTTGGACCTATCGACATACACATTTATATATTCATAAAAAAGGAAACAGCAATTCAATTTCAAATATTTTGTATATACCATCCCTCTTTTAGCTTCACCCGATTGTTGTAAAAGTCTTGTAATGGATTTTTCGACAATTTCCCATTGAGCTTTTGACTTCAAATTTGGCGTATAAATGCACCCTTAAAGAAAACACCCAAATTAAGGGGCATCATTTGGGGACAGGGGCCCCCAGAGATTTTCCAAAAATCTTGAATCGATTTTTCTACCACTACACATTGACCTTTTTGCTTCAAATATCACACATAAATATACTCTCGATACTCTTGAAGACAATACAAGAATCCGAGAGAGTCATTTGGGGGGAAGCAATGATTTTCCAAAAAAATTGTGTTTTAAAAAATAAAGATGAAAGAAGTTTCTGAATTTTTGGAATGAAGACAATACACAAATCCAGGTGCATCATTTGGGGGGGGGAGCCCCATGATTTTCCTAAAACAATTTTATGTAGAAAAATTAATATGGAGAAAGTTTTAGAAAATTTTTGCAAGAAGTATGACTATGACTCTCCCCTCCCCCAGTCATCAGCTATTTTTCTTGGCAAACGTGTATAAGAGTGGGTTTTATAGAAAAAGGTATTTTTATTTTACATAGAGCTTGTTTCAGAACTAACATCCCTATACAAAAAGTATTTTTCTCAAATAAATTTAGAAAAGGCTGAGTTGAATGTTTAATTTGTAACAACAGGAACATCTAGGAAGCAAAATGAGTCTATACAGTTTTTTTCAAGATGGATGTAAGAAAACTATTTCGGGATTGGCTATTCGTTATTACAACGGCTTTACATCTCAGTCTATTTCTTATTCTTCATTGGCAGCCATTTCTACTGAGGTAGCAGTTGGAATTGATTAGTTTGAGTTTGAAGATAATAAAATATTTTTTAAGTTGTTTTATTTATTAATTGGAATATACATAAAGATCACTTCATGTAATATTTTTGTCTCTGTTTTTTTTCTTATTAAATTGCACTAAAAATGTATAAAAAAGAAAATCAAAGGTTGTTCTTCATCTCAGAATTTTTCTTGAGTTTTTATTAGATTTCCATGGCTTTGAAAGAACGGATTTTAAATAACAAGTTCATTGTTGTAGTTACATCTTCTGGAATTAATGTAATTTCATGCTTGTTAGGGTGAGTTCTGTAATTTTACATATTTTCCAATAATGAAACTGATAACATTTATGCTTTTGTAGAATTCTTTCCTGCAACAGTGCTTTTATTTACTTGAATGTTGGAGACCTCAAAACAAAATCTAGGTTTATATTTTTGAGGGATAAATTAAGATTCAGTTGTTGTCTGACAGATTCAGTAGAGGTGCAACATTTTTTATGGTTTATTCTTTTGAGGTTTTAAAAAAATATTTTTCATTCAAAAATATATTTTGAAGGTGGCAAATATTTTTAAAGAACTGATGGGAGAGAGTTCAGAGATATATCAGTTAGCTGGAATGGAGATGCTTGTGGTGGAACATAAAAGTGAAGAAATTAGGGAGAATAAATTGGACATTGCCTATGTTGTAACAACATCAGGTTCAACAGGAAATCCAAAAATTGTTTATGTTCCTAACAAATCCATTGTTCCAAACATATATTCTGTTGTGTAAGATTATTTTTTTATTTCTGACTTTAATTTGGGGACTAAAATTCTTATGAGCACATTATAAGATTTATATAAAGTTTATATAAATCTGATTCACATCTGTCAAGCTACATTCAACCCCATTTCTTTTTGCCTTCATTTTAACTAGAGATGGGAATCGAACCTTTATTTAAGAGTTCGGGTTCGGTTCGGTAGTGGCTATAGTTCGGGTTCGGTTCGGTTCGCTAGTGGTTACAGTTCGGGTTCGGTTCGGTAGTGCTTACAGTTCGGTTCGGTTCGCTAGTTGTTAAAGTTCGGGTTTGGTTTGGGATAGCTATGGCTCAAGCTAGATTTGATAATTGCATTAAAAAATAGTCAAAGTTTATTAATTCAAGACATTTAAAAAAATTAAGGTTCCTTATTGTATTTAAAAAAAATAAATACATTTTCAATGTTTCTGTACTCATTCGAGCTCTTCGCTTACTCATAGTCATGTTGCTGACACTAAGCGTGCCTTTCCTTCTGTAACAAACGTTTCCAGCTCTTGCTTGCTCCATTTAGAACCGTTTGCTAACTTATTAGTATTTGCCATATTATTTAAGTTGTTCTATATGATAAATACAACAAACAACAAAATAGGTAATTCAAGCAACACGACCGCACGGTGTAATAAGCTACGCGAGAAAGAAAGTAAACATAACAACAAAGATGTGCATAAGCTTCCATGAGACAAACAATAACAGCGATATTAAATACAGAAAACAAAATAACGATTTTTATTTCAAGAATATTTCATAGTCATAATTTAAATTTAAAAAATAGGTTCGATGAATTTAGCATGGGTTCGGTTCGTTCCCAGCAAAACAGAGTTCGGGTTCGGTTTGGTCAACAACTAAGTTTCGGTTCGGTTCGGTAAAAAGTAGGGTTCGAGTTCGGTGTGTTCGGTTCGATTCCCATCTCTAATTTTAACTGATATTTTCAGTTTTTATTTTTATTCAAATTTGCTTTAATATTTGTAATTCTAAACATATTTAAACAGATAATATAATACTAGAAATGCCCCATCAAAAATTATGTTTTTCTTTTGTTTTTATTGAACTGTCAGATAATAAATAAAGAATATTTCCCTTCTTTAACATCATTGTTATAAAAAGTTCAATCAAGTCAGGATCTCAATCGCTATTAACTGTGGTAATTAGACAATGTGGTTGCTTCTAACTGCTCAGCAATATCAAAAAAATGTTCAATGCTTTGGATCAAACTTGGTTCACTCAAATTAAAGCCATTAAATAGTATCATACAATTTGTATGCCATGACTGGTGATGTTTTCTTTTAAAAAATAAATCCAGCATAATGTTTGATGTAATTGGATAATCTCTTGCATAAGCTTAGGTAAAATCGTTTTGGATCTTTAGGACTGACAGTGTACAATTGTGTAATAACTTTTATTACACACCTATATGCATCCATTTTATCAACTGCTGCATTATGCAAAATTGCTAACATACATACATACATGCAAGCTTTGGAAATTATGTACTAAGATAGTCAGACGGCCGGCTACCGATCTCACTATTTGCTTGTATCTTGTGTAGAGCTATGCCCGATTAATCGGGCCGAATATTGCCGTAATCGGCATAATCGGCAAGGCAAAAATAATCGGTGCCGATTAAACTTATTAATTATTTTCTTACTTTTAGAATATGTAACCATAACAACCTAAAAGTTCGACAATAAAATACACATGTTTCATTTTTTTTCAACAACAAACTTCCGGAAGTGGCTAACAATGGTTGGGTCTAATAATAAAGCGATGAACAAAACATGACTTTTGTTGACGCTCACTTGCTCACTGGCTAAAGTTATTAATAATTTTTATATATAAATGACTTGAAATAAAGAAACAAAGTTTTCTGGATTTTTTAGTAAATAATTATTATTCTATGGTTGTGTGATCGTTGGTATTGTATTATGGCAGTATGTTTCGGAACAAACATTTTCACTAAAGAAATAGTAATTATAAAATAATCGGTGTGATAATCGGTATCGGCAATTTTAATAATCGGCTATACTTGGTATCGGCATAATCGGCAAAAAGCCATATCGGAACAGCTCTAATCCTGTGCGACATCATTCTTTTGTGATCTATTACTTCTCTATTTTTTTGACAATGTTTAACGTGGCATTAATCGTTAGACTTCTGGCCACAAAGAAAGGGTCCTTTGCAGAGGCAGCCATTTATAGGCACCTACCCCTTTAGCAATGCGAGTGAACTCCTTGCTTAAAGGAGTTACGCTTGTGCGCCGGTGAGGCTCGAACTGCCGACCTAACGATCGACAGGTGAACGCTCTGCCACCAGCGCCTCTTCTCTTTGTCTCCTTCCTGATATTATCACTACAATTCTTCTAGATAAGTAACAAAGATATTGATAAACAAAATCTGTGATAAGTCACATAAATATTATTAGACATAAGCTTCTTTGAGTTGTTGACTTTGTGTTTTGTTTTTCCACTAATAGACTAATAGGTTTAAACATAAAAATATTACAGGAAACATTTTGGACAAAATGAAAATGATGTGGTTTTCCTTTCTTCCCCTTTAACCTTTGACCCAAGTTATGTTCAAATTTTCACCACTTTTTCCACTGGATCTTGTCTTTTTATTGTTGATGATTCTGTAAAGTTGCATCCAGTTAAATTGCTGCATTGTATCACAGAGCAGGAAAAAGTTACTGTTATTCAGGTTAAGAGATGATTTTTTTGAATTAATTTTTGGGATTATTGCATTTGGTGTTATATAATTTATTTAATTTTTATTTATAGGCAACACCATCTATGGTTTCACTATTCGGAGATGGTTTGAAAAATCATCTATTATCTGATACATCTCATCTAAGGATTTTGGCATTCGGTGGTGAAAAATGTCCAAATCTTTCCACAATTAGAAAATGGAAATCTCCTGAAAATTGTACAAGAATTTTTAATATTTATGGAATCACAGAAGTATCATGTTGGGCAACTATTCATGAAATATCAACTTCTGATTATCAGTTGAGTTAATGTTTTGTTTACTCTTTTCATTGTGAATTGAAATGCATTCATTTTGATTGTTTTTATTTTTAGGTCTGGGATTGATGAAATAACGATAGGAACTCCGTTGGATGGAACTTTCTTGGAATTGAGAAATTATAACAGTTTGAGTCATTCAGGAGAACTGTGGATTGGTATGTTTTCTATATTGGCCTTGGATATTTTTGATGTTTTTTAACAACCTTTCCTCAATTTTCTTACTGTTTTTCTATTGTTATTAGATATTGTACAAACTTAACAATTGAAGTTTTCTTTTGCAAATGTGATTTTGAGTAGCTAACATTATTTGTCAAGAAGTTTAAAAAATTTAGCTTTATGCCATCGAGAGTTTTTGAGGGCTATTTCATAGCAGGGTCAGTATTCTTATATCAAACAAATGTGTAAATGTCTATAAAAACAAATAGACATCTAACAAACTGAAAATAAACCTTATGAACCTAATATAATAATTAACATTGAACTATTTCATTAACATCTTACTTTTTTATAATTTAGCGATTACTAGCTAAAATGTTTGAAATTGAACACTCTTTTAAGTTGATATCAGCAGAGAAAAGAAGCCCAGAGTCTCTTAGTTTTATAGTGAACAAACTAAAAATTGCATATATTAGTTCAAATATTTTGAAGTACCAGACCTTAAATGTGACATTGCTTTATGAATGAACTAGCTGACCCAGCAAACGTTGTTTAGCCATATAAATTATTTTGGTTTTTTATTAAAAGTTTAATGTACAAAATTGTGACAATTAAAAAAAATCAATCTCGAAGAGCAATCGAGTGTACAATACCCGGGGTTTTTGAAAGTTTTTCTATCGTTCTTCTCTCTTGCTCGTTCCCCCTTGCTCTCCCGTTTCCGCTTGTATATATATATATATATATATATATATATATATATATATATATATATATATTAGGGTTGCACCGGACTTGGGTTTTTCAAATCCGGCCGGGGCCGGTTCTGGCCGGATTCATAATTCAAAATCCGGCCGGGGCCGGAGCCGGTCTTGTCATTTTTTACTATTCATTATTCGTCTTTTTGTTCAATTGCATGTTATCTTTAAAAACCAACGTAGTAACCAACAGACAATATCAGCTTTATTTCAAATAAACAATAAACAAAAAATAGTAAACAGTATCAATTTTATTTCAAATGCTAAATAAATAAAACAGCAGTGTTCAAATTAAATTAGAGAAGCGTTGCATTTTAGAAATATTAATTTTTCAGCATTTTCCTTATATAGCTTCCGAGCGTGCTATTCTGTTGCAGCAATCGGAAGATCACTCTCGCTTTAATTTAAAAAAAACTCTCCATCCTAGGGAGCTGTAAAAAGCGCATAGTAGCCCCTTGGGAAAAGCTGGAAGCCTCATATTTTATAATTATTTACAACAAGAAAGGTTCAACAGTCTCCATTAGGAACATTAAATGTAACCCTTCGACATGGAAGTCTAGATATAACATGCTATATCTAGATTTCCATGCCCTTCGAGAACAATGTGAATCAGGTGTGTCCACGTCTACTAGATCAATAGCGGCTTCAAACACTCTAGGGAGACTTCTGGTCCACGAATGTGGGCGTGGATTCAAAATCCCACTTTTGACACCATTGATAATTTTCTATAGTCAAATAACTTACAGGAATTAAAGGTTATCCCGCCTTATTGGTATACATGAGATAAACAGCCCATGATTGACAGTCACGTGCATCCAATGAGTCACAGGCAATAGATTAGTATTCAAGACTAGTAATCAACGTTGATAAAATTTATTTAACGAGTGCCAAGTAACGAGGCAAGAATAAACCAGCACAACCCATAACCAATCGGAAGATCACACGCGATTTAAACAAAAGAACTCTCCATGGAAGGTTGTGTACAAAGCGACATATGCTTTTACGGGAAGATTGCTGAGTTGTAAGATAGAAAGCAAACTGAAATTATGAAGGACGTTCAATATACTTTAAAAACATTGATAATAGAACAATTATTAAACGGACTATGATTAGTTATTCCAAAAAAACATAAGGAATGAGATTATAATATAATAAATTCCTACATTATATATATATAGAATAAGTATATCTGTCCTGCCCATGAATATCCACTAGATGAAATAAGCTATAGCAGGAGCGCTCAAACGGTTCGATTAACAAATATAAACATAGAACAATAAGCGCTAAAGCTGGCAGTTTTGAAATACTTTGGATTAAAATGTTTTCACTGAAATAAATAAATAAATACGTTAAATCCGGCTCCAAATCCGGCCGGAGCCGGATTTGACCGGATTCGGAAAAATGGCCGGTTTTCGGCCGGGGCCGGAGCCGGGGCCGGTTTTCGGTGCAACCCTAATATATATATATATATATCATGGACTCCTAAATAAAAACTATCTGGACACAAATCTGCCACGCCGTTATTTACCACATACGCATTACTGTTTGAGAGAAATACAAGTTATACAAACTTTGACAACTTTTATTATTTTACACTTGAACAACTGAAAGACATAAATAAAACATTTATTATCTAAAAATTAACATTCAAATAGTTTATTTTAAAACACAAAATAATTTAAGTTGAAATGTTTTTAAGTGCAATTTTTTAGTTTATCTATTTTTCTTCTTTAGCTCTATTATTCTTGTTTGCTTTTCTTGTTATTTCCTTCACTTATACTTGAACAACTGAAAGACATAAATAAAACATTTATTATCTGAAAATAAACATTCAAATAGTTTATTTTAAAACACAAAATAATTTAAGTTAAAATGTTTTTAAGTGCAATTTATTAGCTTATCTATTTTTCTTCTTTAGCTCTATTATTCTTGTTTGCTTTTCTTGTTATTTCCTTCACTTATATTTTGATTAAGATGTAAGATGTGGAAAGGCTTGCAAACGATGTGACTTTATTTGTAAATCAATGCTCCCGTCCCATGTTTTTTGCCAATGATAAAATATTATACGAGCTTCACCAGCTAACAAATGTCCATCCATGAAAAGTTTTTAAACTATAAAATTTGCTGTGTTTTATTGCTTTTTGCCTACTAAAGTTGACATTGTATCTTCTTTAAAGGTAATGTTGTCATAAAACAAAAATTTAGAAAACTTAAGGACAGACACCGGTTGAATCTTTCTATCGCACTCCAACACTTGGTGCATTGAAGTGTAATAGTTGCTTCTGAAATTTGAGAAAACTATCCAAAACGAGACTATAAATTATCAGACTGAAGCTGACCAAGCCAATAATTAATTAGTCTTATAAACTTCATTTAAGATGACCTCGATGGAACAGAAAACGAAAGGTCATTCTAAGTTCTTGGTCGATTATGCTAACATATCTGTCGTCAAGTGCTGAGCATCACAAAACCAGCACAAACAGTTGTTGTCGATGATGATCTGAGTTTCTGGCAGTCATGAAGAAAACTGATAGGTAAATGATAAATGAACAAGTGTGTCGAATAGCTAGAAAATCGAGTCTGAACGTTTTTTGCATCTTGCTTTACAATTTTTGGCCCGATGATCTCGATGGAACAGAAAACGAAAGGTCATTCTAAGCTCTGGGCCAGATGATGCTAAAATTTCTGTCGTCAAATACTGAGCATCACAAACCCAGCACAAACAGTTGCTGTTGATCTGAGTTTCTGGCGGTCATGAAGAGAACTGATAAGTAAACGATAACTAAACATGTGTTGAATAGCAAGAAAAATCAAGTCAGAACTTTTTTGCAGCTTGCTTTGTAATTCTGGGAAAACTCAATAAACTCATGCATTTTTAAAATTCTTTTTAGCAGAAATTTCACATTAATGACATTCAAAAGCTTTAAAACAAGTGTGATGAACTTTGCTGTACCATGCCATTCTGGATTGTCAGCTTGATTCTTATAGTAACTTAAAGCATCATTAGTGCTTACTAAGGAAACTGAAGTATTCAGAGAAACTGAGGTTTTTTAGTGAGGCTATCAATGATTTGTTATTTTAGTGCAAATAAGTACAATCTGCCAATAATTAGTCTTATCAATTCCATTTATTTAAGATGATCTCGATGGAACAGAAAATGAAAGGTCATTCTAAGTTCTTGGCTCGATGATGCTAGAATTTCTGTCGCCAAGTGCTTCATGGTTGAAATACACTAAAGTCTGCTCTGAAACCATGATGCAAGCTTCTTTAAAATTCTGGACACAACAATTTTTGACTGAAAATTGTTGTAAATATTTTTGAAATCATACCCCTGATAGAAATGAGGAAGATGATTTTTGTTCACAGGATCAATGATATTAATCTTCAGTTTGTCTCCATGAGTTGATTGACAGAACATTGCCAGTTGAATGTTGTGTCTTCAACTGAAATGGTTAAATCAATTTCTTCTTTAGCTGAGTTGAAATATACTTTCTTAGCCAATAAGAATTCATGTTGGAGTGTCTTCATGAATTCAATTCATATCTTCGATGATATAGTGTATAATGAAATGAAGAAAACAACTTCTGAAATGAGCTAAAACTCTATTATCCTTGGATTAGCACGGTTCCATTTCTCATAATAAACTTCATTATTTTCTATTCAAGGGCTCTGATGATGGTTTTCGAGCCGAAACTGTGCAGTAAGCCCGTTATGAAAATCAATAAAGAATTTTCAAAAAACAAAGTCGTTGTTCGCAGATTGGAGTCTTACATCAAGAAAATAATAAACAAAAAATGGGCAGTTATTTTCAATAGAGCATGTATGAAAGAATATATATATATATATATATATATATATTATTTTTATCTATGATTTAAATTGATTGTTTCCTACAAAAGAAACTCACAAAATTTCAGAAAATCCTTTTTTTATATTTATTATAAGATAAGATGAATGTTGGACAATATTTAAGGTGGTGTAAGTCCATGTTAATGGGCCTCACTGAACAGGTTTGTTTTGAGGCAAGATACTGTGGGCCCATCTCTCTGAGGCACTTGAAAATGATGAGTGCCAACTCAAACACTATCCTGCGTTCAATTCTAAGCCAGTGAAGTTCGTGGAGTATTGGGGTAATGTAGTCATGTTTGCGGCTTCTCAACGTGAGCCTGGCGGCAGCATTGATAACGGCCTGCGAGCGTCGATTGAGGGTTTTGGGAAGCCGACTAGAACTGAGTTGCAGTAGTCGAGCCACAAGAGTATCAATGAAGTGATTAGTGTTCTGATGGCGAACGCCGGAAGGTGGGCCGCGACAGTTCTGATCTGGCGCAGCATCATAAAGCACGCGCGTGTCACGTGACTAACGTGGGCGCGCATGGCCAGATCGGAGTCGAGAAAGACGCCCAGGTCTCTGACCGAAGAAGACGGCGTAATCCTAGGCGCACAGACTCAGATGGGCGAGGTGACTCCGACGTCGGGTAGAAAACCAGATGGCTTCTGATTTGCCAGAATTTAGTTGGATGTGACTTGATCACATCCATTGGTAGACATCTTCGACACACGTCGAGACTGACGTGGAAAGTTCTGCAGTGACCGTAGATCTGCGTATTGTCAGCGTAGAAATGATACCTCAGCTCGTGACAATCGATGACCTTGGATAGATTAGCAGCATATATTAAGACCGACCCCTGAGGAACTCCACAAGCAGTAAGAGGACCCCGGGGGAGGACTTGTCACCGATCTTTATCTAACATTCACGCCCGACAAGGTAGGACCACAGCCATTTGAGCGCTTCCCCACAAAATCCGAAAGAAGACAGCAATCTTTGGCAAAGCATGTCGTGGTCCACCGTGTCGAGCGCAGCAGACAAATCCAGCAAGACAGGAAGAGTGAGCTGACCATGGTCGGCCGCCTCGAGAACATCTGAGAAGACTCCAAGTGTGGCTGTCTCCGTCGAATGATGCAGATGGTAAGCTGATTGATATGCAGGTAGAAGTTTGTTGTCGTTGAGATGTTAAGTGATTCTGACAAGAATCAACTTCTCCAAGAGTTTCGAAATGACAGATAGATTAGAAATGGGGCGATAAGAGCTGGTATCGCTGCTATCGAGGTTTGGTTTTTTTAGAATTGGGGTTATGTATGGTATTTTGAAGGATTGAGGAAGCACGCCTTCGCTGATGGAAGAATTGAACAACCTTACAAGAAAAATAGCTAGGAGATGCACGGCTTTTTTGAGAAGCCACGTTGGTATGGGATCAAGGCAGCACTGCTTGCCCGGAAGAAGTTTGATGAAATGGATTACCTCGTCCAGGTCGACTGGCGGGAAGCCAGATAGTGGCGTGCCAGTGGGGCAGTGGAGCCCCACAATCAGCAGTTGACGATCTGACGCTGTCGAGTTTGGCAGCGAAAAACTTTGCAAATTGTTCAGCCTTTGGTGAGGAACTGGTAGCAACGCGCCCTCTGGAGATGACTGTATTGATGGCAGCCCACATCCTGCGACTCGAGCCTCGCTCTCCCTGTTCTTCCAGTAACTCACGCGCTTGCGTTTGGCAAGCTTTCTGTACTCAGTGCGACGAGAAAGCCAGAGAAGAATATCGTCGTCTCTAGGGGTTTTCAAGGCAGTTCTTTCGAGGCGTCTTGTCTGCCTTTTTGCTTCGCAGCATTCTTCGTCGAACCACGGGTCTGAAGAGCGGAGACAGATTCTTATAGTTCCTTGAGGTATTAATTTGTCAAGGGTAGACCCAAGCTCGACATCATACATCGACATCAGTTGCAGCTTCGTCAATGTCGAGAGAATCATGGGTCAGTAGTGGTGAAGTGCTGAGAAGTTCGAGGAAGCCGTCAAAGCAGAAATTTTTCCCAAGGTCGACACGAGGTTTTGTAGGTAGGAGGCGGTCGTTCCATCAACATAGACCAGCTCAGTAACAGGTGATCAGAGAGGCCGGTTTCGTGCATGTCGATTGCCGGCGCCAATGATGCCAAGCGTATTGCGATGGCATCAAGGATGCCTCCTCTTTCATGGGTTGGTTTATCGACGTAATGGGTAAGACCATGGTCAGAAAAAGCGCTCAACAAGGCACACGAATGAGAGTCGTCGACGCGATCAAGTCTGATATTGAAATCCCCGCAGACGACAATGTCCTCGCTCAGGACGGCCACCCTTTCCAATAGGTCTGATAGCTCATTGAAGAAACCATCATGCACGGCTCCAGTTCTGTAGATGGCCACAGCTATACATAGAAGAAATAATTCTGCCCGAGACGTATTCAAATGTGGTTGGAAATACTCCCAGCTTCACTGTCTTGAGTTGAAACCCAGGCGCAGCAACTATAGCGACGCCTCCATGATTACAGCGAAGGTCATCGCCGCCAGCTCTCGGTCGATGACAGAGAAGCCCTTTGAAATAAACGTTCTGATGGGCAATGAATCCGGATCGTGCCACGTCTCCGTCAACAAAAGAATGTCGATTCGCCGGTCGGCTATCAGGTCAAGGAGATTGTCGATTTTGTTGTTGAGCGATCTGATGTTCAAAAGGCTCATGACTGAGGTTTTCGTAACGGACCCGGCATGGCGCCCGGTAACAGCAGTGGCAGCCCCGCTCCGTCGACCAGCGCGGCAGTCTGGATGAGAGATGAACCTCCGACCCGCTCGACAGCCTGTGTAGTGGTGAAAATAATTGGAACCTTGGCGATGTATCCGAAACTTCTGTAGAGTAGCCAGAATATAACTAGTAGGACGAAAAGATAAGTTATTGAGTGATAGTTATTTGCTTTGACTGTAAGAAATAAGACGCATTCCGAGTGTTAGTCAGACCGGATGTAAATTTCAAAAATGTTGCAAAAACAATGGGCGACTCCGGCGTCTAAAAAGTTCTGCAAAACTGTAGAATGTCCATTGATGTAGTTGCAAAAAGTAATCCCACAGACGCAAATAAGACGTAAAAAGTCAGCAACAATTAAATGAACTAATTCAAATTCAAATAGCTTGAGCTCGCAACGTATCGTCTGTCTAGTCTAGAGTAGACAGGCAGCCGCAGCAAATCAATTTAGCTGCAAAATAATCCAAAAGACGCAAATGAAACGAAAAAATCCGTAAAATCAAGATAAAACCACTATAAATTTGAAATTAAATAACTGTAGCCTGCTATAAATCGCTTGTCTTGATAGGCAGCCACAGGAACGGCGCCTCACACCTAACAAAAATTAAGCATATTTTTCAAAACACTGCTCATATGCAGGATACCCCATACATGTAGCCTTCTCCATCTACAGGTAGCCTATTCCTATCTGCAGTTAGCTTATCCCAGTCCATATGCATCCCTTCTCCATACTGATATCATGAATTAAAGACCATTTGCAATGCTTATGCACTAGCTTGATTTCCCTTCAATGTGTGTGCTCATTAAGAATATGAATATTTGTTGTTTACATTTTTTTATAATAGTTTATAGTCCTTTACACCAGGTGTTTTAAGACTCTAATGGCTGTATGTAGGAAGCACTTAAGTACTTCCTGTCATGGATCAGAATTTGATCCTTTTTACTTTTCCCTCCTCCTTTCTCCAGGCTTGGGACTGGCTCGGAATAAGCGAGGCGGAGTTGTTGTTGTTTACATTGTATTTAAATCCTTTATATTAACTTCATCGTGTTTGCTTGCGTGAGCCATATGTTGGGACCCTTTGACTTTTGACGCTTAAAAAACGATCTTCTCGTTATTCAATCAGGCTGAAATTAGGTGGGCTTATTTTTTATACATTCTATTAAATTTTCCGATTGGTTGGAAAAAATTTAAATGAATTATAGAATAAAATTAAAATTTTAAACAAAAAAATTACAAATGTTCTGTAGAGAAATGAACCATCAGTTTTAGTTTATTTAAAGAAAGTGATTTTTAATTTTAAAATTTATAATAAAAAAATTATTTTTCGATATTGATTCGAAAATTTCTTATATTTTCAATCTTCATATACTTCACATATCAAGTATTTAGAAGACTGTGATCAATGTTTATTATCGTGAAAAAATGCTTTGCAAAAAATTTGAAGCTAACGAATTGCGAAATATAAAAAAACGAAGTTTTTAACAGTTCACTTGTTTTACTTTGTGATTTTCTTATAAGAAATTTTTTATAAAAATTTGTAGGTGGGACAGACAGAGTATGCTTCATAGATGATGAAGAATTTAAATTCTGTGACAATGTTGTGATGAGGTATGATGTAGGTAATTATATAAAAAGTTGGAATGAGAATATAATAAATTGTAACAAATATATTTAGACCATCTGGAGATATTATTAAAAAAGAAGAAACTGGTTTGATGTATTATGTTGGAAGGACTGATGATATGATCAAAAGAATGGGAAAGAGGATACATTTACAAGAGATTGAAAAAGTTGTTTTGTTTTCATTCTGGTAGTATTAATTATATATATATATATTAGGGATGTCACGGGTACCCGAACCCGAACCCGAGTTCGGTACTACCCGGTCTTTTTCTGATACCCGAACTCGAACCCGAAAATGTGAAAATTTGATACCCGAACCCGAACCCGAAAATATGAAAATTTGATACCCGAACCCGAACCCGAAAATGAGAAAACTTGAAACCCGAAACTGTGAAAACTTGATACCCGAACCCGAACCCGAAAATTGATAAGCCTAATACCCGAACTCGGAGTTGTGAACAAATAAATTTTTTTAGTAAATAAATATTTACTTTACTGAAAATAATATTTTACAAATAGCAACACAGAGTTTTCATAACTTTTCTAGTTTATTTAAAAAATGAAATAGTATTAGGAACCGATTTCAGGCAAGTTGTACTTCATAAACAACAGTTTTTCTGCTGTCTTGCCTGATAATCGGTTCCTTAGCGGCTCATAAATGATGGCAGCACCACTGAACAACTGTTCCGACGGAACGCTGGTAGCTGGGGCCGCCAAGTATCGTTTAGCGATCACCGCTAAGTTTGGAAAGTTTGTTTTGTTCTCTTTCCACCACAAAAGAGGGTCTTCATCTAAATTGATCCTTTTTCTCTTCAAAAAATTCTCAATTTCCTACGATTAAAATTTAAATTTTTGCTTAATAGAAGCAATTTAGTTCAAATTATAAAATTTTAAAAAGTGTTGAGGTGTAAATTACCTCTTCAATTTTATTTGGGATTGCAGCTATGGAATTGCTCTCTTCATCACTGCTTTGACTAATGAAAGAGAGCCAATTCTCATTTTCTTTTGGATCAAGTTTTCGACGTTTTGCAGGATTTTCGAAAACTTGATCCACTGGCGCAACATCATCCAGAAAAGCCTTTATATGTTCTGTCGCAACAGCCAGAGTCGAATTTTTGTGGAAAACCTTGTTTTTGTACCTCGGGTCCAGCATTGTTGCGACACAATAAATTCTGAAACAACGGTAAAAAAGTTTATGGAATAAAAACTGTTTTGCAAGTCCATAACTCAATTGGAAAAGGAAGCCTATATGAGTATTTAAGAATTACGCACTGCTTCTGCTCAAGATGCTCAAATCTTTTTTCCAGCTCCATTTCCAAGCCAGCAATTAATGGACCCATTCGAGAGAGAGTCTTGTTTTCTATAGAATTGTGACGCAGCCAACGAACTCGTGGAATCACATCAGCCAATGTTGCTTCTGAATGACTTAACTAAAGAAAGTAATATTAATTGAGTTGCATTTCACATTAAAAAATATGTATATTGTTCGTAAACATAAAAATTCAACTTACTTGCTCGGTAACAGTCTTAAAGGGTTTCAAAGTGGTTATTACCATTGGCAGCAAATTCCAGTTAACTGAAAAATCTTCAAGGCCTTCATATTTTGTAGAATAAGCCACTAAAGCAGACCTCAACTCCAAAATTCGAGCTAACATTTCATAAGCTGAATTCCACCGAGTCTGGCATTCCTAAAAGTTAACGGATCATTGTTTAAAAAATTCTAATTAAACTCAATAAGTTGTACTTTCATACTTGAATCAAGCGAAGTTCTGCTAGTTTTTCATCTTTCTGAATTAATTTCAATCTTTTCCGAGCAACGTCACTTCTGTTAAAAAATCCTGCAACTTTTCTACATGAGGTAAGAAGTTCCTGAATGTTCGGTTGTTCTTCCAAAGCTAAATGGTAATTTAACGTAATTTCTTACTTTTTGAGCACATTGCAATTATTACTTTATTTGATGTTAGGTTATTTTTACCTTTTTTAACTATTAAATTCAGGACATGTGCCGCACAACTTGCACTACTGAATTCGCCATCGTTCATTGCTTTTACAATATTTGTACCACCGTCGCGTAATACAACATGAACCTATATAAAAATATAAAGTAGGTACATAATGTCACGTAATTACCGTAATATAGAGCGCAAGATCTCGAAACAAACCTTTGATTTTTCAATATTCCAGTCCTTTAGCATACTTTGGAATACTTGTAGCATGTGATCTCCTGTATGGCGTTCCGAGTTCATTGGTTGAGCCTGGAGCACAAATTTTTTCCGTTCGAAATCATCGGTGATGTAATGCACAGTGAGACTGAAAAACAAAAACAAATTATTAACTGGAAAAAATACTATTGATGATTAATTTGCACAATTACCTGAACAGAGCTTCATTTCTGTTAGACCAAACATCAGTTGTAAAAGACATTCCATTTTTTACATTTAGATGGACCTGGTCTTCGATCTTTTTTTTTAAACTATCAAATTGTTTTAGAAAAACATCTTTGTAATAGTTTCTTGATTTCAGGTTGTACTCTGGAATCTAATAAAAATATAACAAAATAATAAATTAGCCTAATAAAGTTAATTTTGATACGTAACGATTTATTTTATTATTTAGAAGGCGATTTCTGCCAACTACTTACATTTTTCATAAGCCTCCTAAATCCAATGTCTTCAACATGGCTGAATGGCAAATCATCAAGTGCAATCATTTCGGCAATTGCTTTGTCAATTTTCTTTGAGCGGGGATCTTCAATGCCAAGCAGTGGCTGCAATGAAATGATTATATTAAACTTAAATATAATACAGTTCCATTATTAACTTTATTTAATTTGCATATAAACAACCTTTTTAACTAAATCTGTCAGAGTAGTTTGCTTTTTTGTTTCCTCTTTCATTTTCTCACGGGAAGACTTTTGATGAGCTTCTAAAAAGACAAAGGTTTTGTAAAAAATTTTTTATTTTACTTAAACGTTTCAACAACCACCTTTCACTGTTTTACGTTCGTTCAGGATAGGCAAAAACTGTTCATCAAAAATTTGCTGATGTAACACTTTTAAATGGCGCTGTAAACTTGAAGTTCCACTATCAGATCCCAGAGACAATTGGCGTTGGCACAGGAGACATTCAGCTTTGGCAGCACCTTCAACTACAACCTTTTTATAGAACTCCCAAACTGCACTTCTTTCTTTGGCCATTTCTTTTTGAAAAATATTCACAATACCAAAGTGAATTTAGAGTAAAACCTGAAACTAAAAATACAGCTGGCTGAATTCATAGATGCAGTTCTTTATTTACTCTTGCTATGTAATAGAAAAGATAACTGTAAATATTAATTAAAATTAAAATCAAAAATATAAGACAAACATTCTACGCAACTTACTTTGATTCAAAGACCAAGAAAAATGAACTCTTGTGAACTCTTTATAAAGGCTGTGTCTTAGAGATTAATAAATTACAAGTTTTGTTGACGTAACATATTATACTAATCGCGAACTGTTTTGTATTATCACCTTTGCGTAACAAATGACACAAATACGTCATTTTATTAGTGATTGTGTAAACTAAACCACTAATCCGTTTGATTATCAGGCCGGCCCGAGCCGCGAACGAACTAAAATAATTAAGCCTCCTTCGGTCGAAGAAATCGCGGATAGCCATGACTCTAAACTTTTTACTTCAGTTATATAACCTTATATTTATTCATTCATATACATATACTTACAGTTTTTCTGATATAACAAAGACCCTTTGTTATAAAGATAATCTTGCATAATCCTAAACTTTAACTGACAAAGTCTATAAATGATCTATGCGTCACAGTCATTTTATTGGCAAATGTGTAAGCTAGAACTTAATCCGCCTGATTACCCGACCGGACCGAGCCGCGAAAAAACTTAATAAATTAGAATAATTTAAGAGGTAACGTATTATACTAATCGCAAGCCATGCAAGTTTTGTATTATCACCTTTGCGTAACAAATAACACAAATAGGTCATTTTATTGGTGAGTGTGTAAGCTAGACCACTAATCCGCCTGATTATCTGACCGGACCGAGCCGCGAACGAACTAAAATAATTAAGCCTCCTTCGGCCAAAGAAATCACATTATTTGGAAAGCTAAAAAATAACTTGCTAGAGTTTATTCAATACGTGTAATGTCCAATGGATGAATTGATCGCTCTCGTTTGTATATGTATATACACTAGGTAAATTTAAAATCAATCCAGGAATTTGAAATCATAAGCCAGTACCCGAACCCGAACCCGGTTTTTAGAAAACTACAAACCCGAACCCGAAAACATGAGTTTCACAAACCCGAACCCGAACCCGAAAACTAGAGTTTTACAAACCCGAACCCGAAAAGTCTAGTTTCACAAACCCGAACCCGAAAACTCTAGTTTCACAAACCCGAACCCGAACCCAAAAACTCCAAAAAGTACTACCCGTGACATCCCTAATATATATATATATATATATATATCTATATATATAAAAGAACATGTCCTGACTGACTGATAATCAACGCCGAGCTCAAACGCCTCATCCTAGGAACGTGAAATTTGGAACTTATATTACTTTTATAGCGTAAACATCCGCTAAGAAAGGATTTTTGTAAATTTTGCTCCTGAGGGGAAAAAACTGGAAAACAAACTTTTTTCTAAATTTTTTTTCTAAAATTTTGTTCTGAAATTTGGTATATAGATTCTTTTTGAAAAATAAAAAGATACGTGTTTCACCATTTTTTGAAAATTCGGTTTCCCGGACCTCAAATGTGGGTTGGAAAATTGGGTTATTTGGTTTTTAAAGTAGCTTCTACTCAAAAACTGTTAATGTTACAGGAGTAAAAATTAGTATTTAGTTTCTATTCTAAAAATAATGAAATACGTGTTTTAGCATTTTTTGAAAATTTGGTTTCCAGGACTTCAAATGTGGGGTGGAAAATAGGGCTAATTGTCTTTTATAGTAACTGCTACTCAAAAACAGTAAATACCACAGATGTAAAAATTATTATTTAGTTTCTTTTCTAAAAATAAAGATATACGTGTTTCACCATTTTTTACAAATTTGGTTTCCCGGACCTCAAATGTGGGTTGGAAAATTGGGTTATTTGGTTTTTTAAGTAGCTTCTACTCAAAAACTGTTAATGCTACAAAAGTAAAAATTAGTATTTAGTTTCTACTCTAAAAATAAGGATATATGTGTTTCACCATTTTTTGAAATTTTGGTTTTCAGGACCTCAAATGTGGGGTGGAAAAAGGTTTTCTTTGGTTTTTAAAGTAACTGCTACTCAAAAACTGTGAATGCTACAGATGTCAAAATTAGTATTTAGTATTTACTCAAAAAATTGTGATATAAGTGTTTCAACATTTTTTTAAAAATTTGGTTTCCAGGACATCAAATGTGGGGTGGAAAAAAGGGTTATTTGATTTCAAAATAACTGCTACTCAAAAACTGTAAGTGCTACAAATGTAAAAATTAGTATTTTGAAGTTTTGTGCCGGTTAAAAGTAGCTAAGTTCAGTTTATCACCGGTCGGGCCAAGCCGTTATTTTAGAGTCTTCACACGGCCAGGCCAAACCTTAAATCAAAGTGGAACGGGCCGAGGTTTTTCACCAAGTATATAGATATTTTAGTGATTTTAGGGTCTTCAGTTGGGCCGGGCCAAACCTGAAGTCAAGGTGGGACGGGCCGAAGTTTTTCATCAAGTATATAGAACTTCTAAGCCTGTAAGAATGGGCCGGGCCTAATTCAGACGGGCTGTGCCGGGCCAGGAGTTTGGGTTTTTAAAACGGGCTGGGCTAAGTTGTCGACGGGCCGAGCCGAGACCTAAAAAATTGATCTCTACTATGGATGCACGGTTCAAACTCTCTAATTTCATGCGAGCGAAGCCGCTACGGGCACTGCTAGTATATATATATTAGGGAACGTAGTGACCGGGAAGCGCAAGAGACGTTTGTGAATTACCCGTGGAGGTCATTGATTGTAAGTGTATGAGCCGACACAATATTTTTACAAATTCGTGCTTATAACCATTACTAGAAGTAATAATGAATAGTCACTGTTTAATTTTATATTTTTATGCTAGATTTATAAACATATTAGCAAGTCAACGCTCAATACAGCTTAATACGTGCAATAGAGTAATGCTTCTGTGCTTTCTGATGCGACCTTGACACATTTTAGCTTCAGTGAAATGTGTTTCTTTTAAATCGGTAGGTTGAAATACCAATAGCAATTTATTCAAGGTAGACAAAACTCGGTTTACTGTATAACTTTTATTGTGTATCTTCATTTATTAAATAATGGCTAGACAAAAATGCACACCATCACAATCACAAGTATACCATTACATTCAAACGACTGTTTACTTTGAGCTCTTACTCTGAATCTTTTTAATTTTTCGCTGAGTAGGTGTTGATGTCGATGCACAATCAGCTTGGTTAACTCGCTCAACTAGATTTTTGTACATGCAATTAAATAAACGGCGAACCAGGAGGTTTGGTGTGCCTGAGCACAATGGTGGTTCACAAGTTCAGGCCTAAAAGATGTCATTTTGTCCATTACTGCTGCTTCAAACACGGCGTGCCGACTACTGTGGTATTAGTTTATGAGCTACTTTCAACGACATTGACTCTTCGGTGTCATACAACTTTTCAACATGATGAAAGTTAGCAGTTAACATTGTAATTTCGCCATCATCAACATCAGTACGAGCAGGCAACAAAAAATTTTTCTTATTATGTTGAAGATGTTTTTAAAATTATGTGTTGTATCGAAGAGAAGAAAAGTTTTTTGGCCATTCCACATACAGGATACTTCTAATTTTCCACCGCAAAGTTCGGTATAGAAAGCTCTGTAATATAAAACAGTTTTATTAAAATTAATCAATAACTGGAAACACAGTCATTAGACATTAAAAAAATCACAACTTTAAAAATAAAAATATTTTTATAAGACTAGCTGGAAATGTACTCACCTGTTTGTTGATAAATTGTCCGTGGAAACAGCTAACAGAGTGACATAATTCTTCAACTTGCTTGTAACAATCTCGAAAGTATGACGTAAGAGAGCAGGGTTCAAGGCAGCAACGGCTGTTAATCCAACTAAATCTTTAAATTTGCCACACAACGATTGAACCATAAAACACAAAACTGTTTTAGCAATTTCTCCATTTGCTGTCAAACCAAACACAGACCCGTTAAAGTACTCCAATCGCTTTTGCTTTTACTCCGAGTCACATTTGTATCTACTCTATTTACCAGTATATCTTCATCTTGAAAATGTAGCTCAAAAACACAAGAACGAATATGAATAAGCACAGATGTTTTATAAGATAACTAATAAAATCATTGTATATCTATGAAAATCATAGATAATAATTTAGAAACAAAAACACATTTAAATTTATATTATTATTATTATTATTATAAATTGCTTATAAAACAACTCCTTCAATTCAATATATGACAGATTGTTTGACTCGTTCTACTAAACGTTCAAAATAAATATTTGAAGTGACATAAATTTAATTGTGCCGATTAAAAGTAATTTCAGGGTACACATTAATTTAAATAAATTTTTTTCAAGTAGGTTTGTGAGATTAGAGCGATTTTAGCATAGGCCTCCACTGGTAAGATTTGGAGGAAAACATTTTTCCCTTGCGCTTCCTGGTCACTACGTTCCCTAATATATATATATATATATATATATATATATATATATATATATATATATATATATATATATATATATATATATTGCGAATAAACTGTGGAATCAATTTATCTTTGAGACATGCTCTAAGAAATACAACTCGCCATTTGGCAGAAACAACTTTTCGAGCCAAATTCTCGACTTTTCGGTATAAAACTCGCTGTTCGAGACTACAATTAGTGAAAAACTTTTTCGTTAAACTTTTATTGTCAGACCGACGGACCGTTTCAGCTATGTCAGCCATCATCAGGGTCAAAAGTAAAACGAGAAAAGTAAACAAACAGAAAGAACCGAAATTATCAAAGAATTAGCACACCAACCTGTTAAATCAAAAGAATGCGATATATATATAAAAGTAAAAACGAGAAAAGTAAACAAACAGAAAGAACCGAAATTATCAAAGAATTAGCACACCAACCTGTTAAATCAAAAGAATGCGATATATATATATATATATATATATATATATATATATATATATATATATATATATATATATATCGCATTCTTTTGATTTAACAGGTTGGTGTGCTAATTCTTTGATAATTTCGGTTCTTTCTGTTTGTTTACTTTTCTCGTTTTACTTTTGGTGATGGTCGGTGGCTCTGTTGGTAAGAGCGCTTGCATTTAGGCGAGGCGGTGTTGCCGTAGACACGTGGGTTCGATTCCTAGTAGAGTCTTATATATATATATATATATATATATGACTGTCTCTCTGTCTGTATGTTTTCCTTTGTTTTTCCAAAATAACTTTTTTAAAATAATTTTTAAAAAATATTCTAAATAAATTACACCCTATTCTCAATCCTCCCAAAATGTACACAAAAAGTTTAATAAAAATCGGTTCAGCCGTTTCAGAGGAGTTTGGAGTCAAACACTATGACACGATATTTATATATATATATATATATATATATATATATATATGTGTGTGTGTGTGTGTGTGTGTCTGTGTCTGTCTGTCTGTTGCATTTTCCTATAAAAAGGACATACTTGCACCTTATTGTTTTTCCAAAGTAACTTTAATTTAATATTAGTTTTTTTTTTTAAAGTTTAATGTACAAATTATGTCAATTTAAAAAAAAAACAATATCTAAGAGCAATCGAGTGTACAATGTTTTTTGTTCCACCATCTTTTGCCCTCACAAGAACATGCCACGTATAGGTAATTGTTCGTGAGAAAAATATGGCGTGTCCAAATCTAAGCCACAAACAGACATTGTTTGGCTTTGCGACTTATTAATTGTCATTGCGAATGCCAATCTAATTGTAAATTGAATTCAATATGCACTTCTGTAGAACTTATTGGGATCTGTGGCAGCAAAACACTTTCGCCTCGGAACTTGCCATTCAAAATGCTGGCTTCGACAATGTTTTTCATCAATTTTTTAATTACTAATCGCATGCCATTGCCAGTGTTGGGTAAAATCATTTTTGAAATCAAAATCATCAAGAAAAATATGATTTCAAATCAAAATCATTAATTACAAAATGATTTCAAATCAAAATCACTTTTAAAAATGATTTCAAATCATCAAATCAATATTTTGATTTGAAATCATTTGATTTCAAATCCTACCCAGCACTGGCCATTGCTCAGCCGCAGTGGGTTCATATTCCGAAGTAGAATAACCGGAGATCCAACTTTAAGTTGTAGATGATGCAGTGACATGCCTGGCAAATCCAATGAGTTCAAAAACTCTGTTGGATAATTTATGGCTTCGCTGGCATCGCAAACTGTATCAAGCGATTTGTATGACACCAATTCGTTGCTGAAAAATGACTCTTTCTGCCAGCCACTCATGATTCAGCACTGTGGCCATGGATGATTGCTTTTTTATGTTGCACATTGCTTAAGTGCTGAATGAGCTGTTCTGCCTCCATCCAATAAAGTTGCAATGCCAGACAATGCAACGGCCAAAGCAATGCCATTATTTGATCGTATTTCGGCGAGAATTAGAGAAATGAGAAATGTTTTCCCAGTTCCACCTGGTGCATCCAAAAAAAGAATCCACCTTGTCCTTCCAAAAGAGGCGTTGGTGGCAGAGCGTTCGCCTGTCGATCTTTAGGTCGACAGTTCGAACCTCGCCGGCGTCATCAGCGTAACTCCCTTAAGCAAGGAGTTTACTCGCATTGCTAAAAGGGTAGGCGCCTATAAATGGCTGCCTCTACAAGAACCCTTTCTTGCCTTCGAGCAAGACTTGTCTTGGAAAAGGCGTTGTGAAAGAGAAATAAAAAAACTAAAAAAACTGCCAGTATAATGCGGCCGTAAATCATTCTTTGTTCATCAGTCATTAGTGGAACATAGCGAGTAACAAACGCTGCCATTTCTACAGTATTGTACCACAGTTCACCTGAAAGGAATCTGCAATGTTGTTGACCTCAAAATTCAAGAAGATAAACATTTTCAATCTCAGACAGTTAAAGATATTCTTTTATAGGAAACAGTATCAATGTAAATCTTTGATCAAACTTATATATATATATATATATATATATATATATATATATATATATATATATATATATATATATATTCAAGATCAAAGGCTAAGTGTATCACGAAGTGGGCTCATTGCTACCAATGCCTAACAGACCACATAAATTTTTACAAATCTTCTTCATGGGCGGTGAGGACCATGAACGCGCACTCGCCAATCGCATGGATGCACATTGCGGCTACAATAACCTTATGCCAGGCACATCGTCAGCGAGTTGGATGTTCTATTGAACGAGCACAATGAATTATTAAAATTCCTCAAATCACACATGCACAAATTAGAAAGTGACAATCACGCTATTGTCATCAATCCTGATGAAACACCAGCTGGAGAGCACATACGTAGATTCAATGCGCCTGTTGTTGAAGGGAAGGGACAAGACGGATATTGCATGAACATTAAACAACGAGATCCCGTCACAGGAGCCGAAACAAACAAAAAAGTTAGCTCAATGGATTTTTATGCGGGATTTCAGAAAAACACTTTCCGTCATTCCCCGTTCAACTTACGCTGATGAAATCAATGCTTGCTTGAAATCATCGGCACGGTGGGGTTATGTTGAAAAAGTGCAGCTAAAAGTAAACATGCGTGTTCAAATGTTTCAAGATCCATCTGCCGATACATTCTCAAAATAATTGTTAGATATCGGTGATTGAAAAGTTGCTGTCTATCAAAATACTGGCTGCATAAAATTGCCAACCGATTTCTGCACAATTGGTAATTCGCTAAAGTCTCTCATTGACAGCATATTTCCCGATTTACACACACAATACATGAATCATGAGTGGCTGGCAGAAAGAGTCATTTTGGCCTTGCGGCGATCTAATTGCCTCCATCCTCATTAAGACACCGTTTAACAACTGGAGAATCTCTCGAGAAGCTTTTGAAAATCATGCGAGGACTTTCTACCATAAGTTGTGATTCCAGTTACGACAACTCAAATCGAAAGATCGTTCAGCAAACTCGGACTTATTAAAACGGAAGTTCGAAATTCAACCGGACAAGAAAGATTAGATGGTTTCATGTTTTTAAGTATTTACCGTGACGTTACTGTAACATTCGATGAATTTCTTACCGAATTCAAAAAGTCACGCCGAAGACTTGACATCTAAAGTTTCAGTGAAAATAAAATTTCTTTTAGTTTCCTTAATTCGACTTTAGTTTCAATATTATGTTAAAAAACCCATAAAAAATGTCTAACCCCCCCCCCCCCCTTAGCAAATCCTGGCTACGCCACTGATATATATATATATATATATATATATAAACTGATAAAATAGACCGTAGTTATTAACGGAGCATGTCTAAAAGAACAAATTACGCCAAAATACGTTCAAAATAATATATATATATATATATAATGTATTTAGTCAAACTAAGCCACAGCAACGTGTGGCCAGGTACAGCTAGTTCATTATAAAACTCTAACAATTGTTCTTGTTCTATTTAGTGTGATGTTCTTATGTGCTTATAATAACAATAATAAATGAAAAAACTAATTTGTTAATAGGTGGTGATGAAGATGTTGACAATCAATAGTGCATGTGTTATATGGAATGATAAAGAATTACTTCTATTTGTTTCGTACATTGATGGAGGAGTTCACATGAATGACATGATTGAAGATGAAGTTAAATATCATGAAATAAAAATCCACCTTCTCTCATGTCTTCCAGACTACTATATTCCTGATAAAATCTTTGTTTTAGAAAGAGTACCAATCACATCTCATGGTTTTTTATTTTCAAAAGTTGTTTTACTAAATTTCTGGTTTCATACATTTTTTAATGATATTGTGTTACCTTAGGCAAAGCTGATAAAAAGAAACTCTTGGGCATGTATATGAAACGCAGACGAGATATTCATAAACTTGATGCTTCACAATCTTTTTTGGACACCATTAAAAAATACCTCAACATTTCTTTGGCTCAGGAACATTTAAAGGAAAAGAGTTGGGCTCAGCTGGGTGGGAATTCCATAACAGCTTTGACTTTAACTTCTGAAATCCAAGAGACCTTTACAAACGTAGGAGATATGTTGCTGGACAAAATACTGAATGGTAGCTCTCTGCAGGATGCCCTTGACTACATTTGGTCTTGTTGCAATGTAACTTACAAACCCAGCAAAAGAAATGTTGAAGCTCAACAATATAGCAATGAGATTGGTGTCAAAAAACTAAAGACAGATGGATCCAAAAATAAATTAACAATTGTGGAAGAAACTTTGTTTGTTACTTCAAGATCATCTGTACATATTCTAAAACAACGTAGTGGGGATTCTGAATGTACTAGAGTGGTAAAAATAAAAAGTTTTACAAACAAAAGTAATGCAGCAGATTCTTTCTTGCTGAAGTTAAAGAAAGTTTGGAAATTTGACACGAGGAAATGTGTCGATGCCTCTCCTCTTGTTTTACTTGCCAAGTGAGTGACAATATTCTCAATAACAAAAAAAATCAGAAAGCCTAGTTTTTGAGCTCTCTTTTTCTGTTAGTTTGTTGGTCCTAAAATTTGTTAATAACATTTTCACAAACTTTACAACATTAATGTAGTATTCAATCTAATAAATAGATCAATTACAACAACAAAATAAAAATATAAGAAAATAACATTTTTTGAAAATATTGAAACAGATTTAATTATTGGGTATTGAAATAGTAATGTTTAAAAAAAACTTATAAAAGCATGTCTTCACAATTTTTGTTTTGATTTACTTTTTTTAAATTCAAGTCAATTACTAAAAAATCAGTTTTAAAGCCTCTTTCTACCATTAATATAGTACAAGTTCTCATTAGTATTGGACAATTTTTCATTAGTATAGTACAAGTTCTCATTAGTATTGTACAGTTTCTCATTAGTATAGTACAAATTTTCAAAAGTATTGTTCGATTTCTCATTAATATTGTACAGTACAAGTTCTCAAGTATTGCATATAGGTGCATTGATAATGCATTGGCCAATTATCGGCCAGACAAAATATCGACAGACTAATTTTAGAAGCTTATTACCATACTGTCAAATAATGAATATTATCACATCATTCCTGCTATAGCTTGCACATAACTTAAACATACTAAATTGCACTTACAAGGGCAATATAATTCACTGAAAAACTTGAGTGTGTCATTAGGATAGAATTTGATAATATCTCATCACATTACTTGTACAGACCGCTTCCCAACCACCTTTCGTCTCTACAAAAGAGTCTTGATTAAATTCCATCCCCAGTCAAACAAATCACATCTATAATAATGTGTTAATCAAACATTAGTCACATCTTATAACTCGTTCCTAGTTGCTCATTGTTATCGGCAAAAGAACCTATACCGATTATCTGCGAAAAGGTCGATACTGATGATCTGCAAAGGGCCAAATATCTATTATGACCCAGTTATCAGTCACTTCTAGTATTGTACAAGTTTTCATTAGTATTGTTCAAGTTTTCATTAGTATTGTTCAAGTTTTTATTAGTATTATACGAGCACTCATTAGTGTTTACAAGTTCACATTAGTATTGTACAAGTACATATTAGTGTTGTACCAGTTCTCAAAAAAAATGTTTTCATGTTTTATCAACAGAGATTATGGCACAGTGTTTATAGGTTCTCATTCACATATTTTCTTTGCATTGGACCTTGAAACAGGAAGCTGCTTGTGGCAGGTAGAATTAGAAGGCAGAATTGAATCTTCAGCTTGCTTGTCTAAATGTGGTAGATACGTCGTTGCTGGTCTGTACTTCTTAATTGTTAACAATGACTATTTTTAAGTTATAAAAATGTTGCTTTTGTTTCTAGCTTGCTACAATGGATCAATTTACTGTTTGAATAGGCATAACGGTGAAATAAATTGGAAGTATAAATGTAAGAATTCAGTGAAAAGTTCTCCGACTGTCCACCCTTCTTCGGGGCTTGTTTATGTCGGATCTCATGATGGCCATCTTTATGCTTTGAATATTGAAGTATATAATTTAAAAAACTAATTTTTTCAGTGACTTAGCTGTGTGATCCATTTATATTTTTTATCAAGTCTCAGATGTGTCATTGGAGTAATAATCTTCAACACGGTGGACTATTTTCTTCTCCCTGCATAGGCTTGGACAATGATGAAATCTACGTGGCTTCTCTTGGTGGCAGCATTTTCTGCTTAAAAGCCGTACGTTTCTCTAGTTCAATTATGTATTTATTTTTTTAAATTATTGCTCTGTTATTGAATCTCGATGACATTCTATGAAGCAATGATAAAGACATGATTGTGTGTCTTGCTAAAAAGCAGTCATTGAAACCAAAGTTTTTATGTCTTCTTTTGCCCATTAAGAATCTCAAAATATGCTCAAACGCTATGTTCCTTGCTACCACATTTTTGTAGGATGATGGGTCGATACTATGGAGCTGTTACTTAGGCAAACCTATCTTCTCATCACCAACAGTCAACAACCTTTATTGCTATGTAGGTTGTGTTGATGGGTTCATCTATGCTATTAGCAGAGAAAGAAAAGAAATGGTAAGAGTTTCTGTGTTCAGATAAAATATTAAAATGCTTTGCAAATCTAATTATGGTATTTATTCAACAGGTTTGGAGATATGAAACAGGTGGACCAATATTTTCTTCTCCTTCTATCTTCATGTCAAGAAACAAATCAGTTCAATGTATTGTCATTGGCTCACATGATAAACATGTTCATTGTGTTTGTGCCAATTCTGGATTGTTAATTTGGAAGAGCAAGTTAGATTCTGAAATTTATGCTGTGCCTCACATATTTGGCAGACCAACCAAATATTCTAAAGAGGAATGGAAAGAAGTAATGGAAGTAGACATGGTGATTGCTTGCTCTACAAAAGGAAGTGTGTACATTCTTAGCCTTGAAGATGGGTCAGAAATCACTCACATTGACATCGGAGCTGAGGCGTTTTCATCTCCTGCTGTTGTAAATAACAGTGCTATTATCGGATGTAGAGACAACTTTGTTTATTGTTTTAGTATTGAATAGTTTTATTATTATAATAAAGCCACGTTCATTTTCTATGTGTTTAAAATGCAATTTATGAGACTTTCAGAGTTGCAATATTCAAAATAAACAAATAAAAAAAAGCTAGAAATAAATTGAATATTTAGGATATTGCCATCGTCCTATTGTTACTTCAGGGAAATGATCTTCTCCTTTGGTATTTATGAAGTGCTTCCTACTAACTGGTGATTTTTCTTCTGGCAGGAAAGGTCTCAAGTCAATGCCAGTGTTTTGAGGTTTTAGTAAGAGAAACTTCAAAAAACCCATAAAAAATGCTTTGCTTATTTGTCTTGTGCCGGTTTTTTCGTCGACATCAAATAACTTGATTTTGTCGGACAGCCACATCAGGTTTTGAAGTGAATTCTGTTCATTCCAAAGCTGCATAGTGTTGAGTTGATAGTATCCAAACCTAATATTATGTTTGTTGCATATGATGCTTTGAGTTGTGATCGGATAAGTCAAATCGAGTACATCACAGAACCCTGAAATTATCATAGTTTCATGTTAAGAAGAAAGAAATTTGTCACTTCTTAGATGGAAAAACCAATTTGAGAATAATTCAAATAAAAATCAAGTCTACCTTGGTTGTGTGCTTGTGCTACACATGAACCAAACATTGATGTCATTGCCATATGGACTTCTGCTTCTTCCAAGTATGGCATTCCATATTCTTCATACTCCTCCACAAACTTGGATGGCATGATATGGATTGAACCAGATGTGAATTCACATGGACTACCAATCCAATGACCTTTAAAATAACATGTAAATCAAGTTATTGAAAAATTTAATTTTAAAATCTGCTACATACCTGAAACATTTATTGGTCTTTCCTTGATAGGCTTCATTGCTACTGTATCTGGTGCATACTGCGGTGTAACTGTTTCTTTCACAAAACATGATGAGTCATGAATGGATAAAAACTGCAATGAGAAATAATCATTTTTGACAATTAAAAAAACTGACCAAGATTCATCTTTAGCCCTCTAATTTAAAATCGCACTATTATAATGTTGGCTGGTTGCATTATTAAAGAACTCTATTTAAAAGGACAACTAAAACAAAACAAAATAATTAAAATGAAAACTCAGAAATAATTTAGTTTTAGAAATTAGTGTACCCTAATTTTGAGGCAATGCAAGACACTGGTTATGCAATTAGGATTCATTGTTTATGACTCAAAGTATTCTTGAGGTCAGACAACCTCTGAAGAAAGTTTTCGACTTTATGCACTTACTACCTGTCAATGGGCTAATGTACAAGAAATGTTAAAGTAACTTAAATTGTGTGCTTTCTCTGGCCGTATTCACCAACCGTAGTTAACTCCTAACCGACAGTTAAAAACTAACTGAAGGTTGAAAAATTTGTCGTTAAATTTAACTGGTATTCACACAGCGTTGTTAACGCATCGGACTGCTTAACTAAGGGTTAAAATCTGTCAAATTTTAACTGTGCTCGCTACCACAGTTAATTAAAACGGCCGCTGTTATTCTCTTATTCTGACATGTATTTGAAGAAATTCTTCGGTGTTTATTATATACGTCTAATTTATTTATTATTTTATTTGTATTGCTTCTAATAGACATCTCAAAATATTTCGATTATTTCCATATATTTTTCCACTGATTTACATACTTTACTTTGTTTTAGTGACTTTAGTGCTTTTTAAATTTGAATATTGTATTGATATTGAAACATCGAGAATATTAGAAAAACTTTGGTTCAGCATTGATAAATTAAAAATTGAATATTTTAAGGCAACAATAAACCAGCAACAACTTTATTAATGATCACACACAAAGAAAGAGTTAACAATAGTAACACATATATATAGAGATGCCCATGTATTATGCAAATATTTTGTCTTCTGAAGTTGATAAGTTGCAGGAATTATGGTTCATTTAAACTGGAAGTTGTTTTTGCACATGCTTTCTAGCTTTCTCTGAAGTTGACTAATCAAAACACTTAAATTCCTAAAAAAACATGTGATTATTCCACCGTCTTACTTAATTTCGACTACTGTAGTGATTTTATTTATTTAGGAAATGGTTTTGATGCATGAGTTTAAAGTTCTTCAGAAAACAGAACCTTTTCTGGTTTACTATTAGAAAATTGTGGATACCCATGCAATAACTGTTTATTCATATCATATTTAACTGCGAACACAAATTGCAAAAAAGAGTTCAACGTAAGACTTGAACAAATCGCGTTTCAATTCAACAAGTTTCATATTTTACAATGAGAAATCAGGTTGTGCATAATTTAGTCTTATCATTCAATGATATTTGACAAAATGTTAGAGATAATAATAACTTTATATGCAACAATAAATCAGACACAACTTTATTGATGGACAGACAAAACAGCTAAGAAATCGTTCGGTGTTTATTATATACGTCTAATTAGCTTATTGTCACAGAAAATTGTTGATTAATTAAAACTCTTAGTTTTATCATTCAATGATGTTTACAATGATGATGTTTCAGAAAATGTTAATGATAATAATCACTTTATATGTAACAATAAATCAGACACAACTTTATTAATGGACACACAAAACAACAGCTAATAATAATAACACTAATAAAGGTTCAATACATTAAAAATGATATAGAAAATTATTACAAAGATCGTATAACAGTAATATTATATATTATAAATATAATTTCAACAATTATATAATGTTAAACTTTAAACACGGTTCGAAAACATCACATTACTTAGTTTTCGCATTTTAGCAAAAAATTTAGCGACTGGTTCAACTTAACGACACTCGTTGCGAAACGACGAGCTGAACCAGCATTCATGAATACCATTTGCAACGACACGTTTAGCAACCATCCGTTAAGCCGTTTTAACGTAACTCCTAGTTAATTAATTGACAGTTGGTGAATACGGCCCCTGGCAGTTTAAATTATTTCTAATTTTGTTTGAATGGCAGCAGATCATTGAGATGATCCTGCTCCTTCTATGCAAAATGTCTTTGCACTGCTTTGTATTTGAGAACAGTAAAAAAACTGACGTTTTTTAACGGTAAAGACATTGAGCATGCTGCCGAATCTGATGTAGTCTTGAGCTGGAGTGCTGTCATGTAAGACTAAAGAGCATGGTTAACGTCCATGCAGACAATGGGTAGCTATTATGGATCGAGAGAAAGGCCACATAACAGTTTTCTCTGGCAGATCTTGTTGCTTCTTTTTCACAAGAACATGTACAGGGCCATCCATAAAAAATGTCACTCAATTTAGGCTGTTTTTAGGTAATCCTGCAGTATAGCGTCCTGAACCGATTTCGATGAAAAAACGGTTTAAAAAACTGTTTAATAGAATAACCATAGAACATTATCAAAACATATTACGAACAAGTATTTTACAGAAAAACTTACTAAAAACCGACTTTAAGCAAAAATATCCAAAGGCAATGTTGACACGCGGAATAATACAATTCAAAGAATGAAAAACAAGGAAGAGTTAATATTCAAATAAAATAACATAATAAAATAATAAATACATTTTAAAAAGTTACAAACAAATTTTTAATTATTTAAATTTTAAAAAATCAGAGCGCTGAGTAGAAATTTATCTATGACTAGCGGGGGATCCAGCGTTGCCCGGGGTTTTCCCATCATTTTTCTCTCGCTCCTGTTTCCTTCCCCGCTAGTTTTCTCGCTCACGATCGTTTTCCCGCTCCCGATCGTTTTCCCGCTCCCAATCGCCTTCCCATTCCCGATTGCTCTTCTCTTCCTGGTCGCTTTCTCGCTCGCTCTTTCGCTCTCCAAACGATTCTGCTAGCCACATGACCTCTAAAACTCAAAATTTCTGCTCCAAGAAATATGATAGAAACCGTACCAAAGACAGCCAAGTCGCCAAGTACTTTTACTTTGATATTATTTTAATTTTTCTTGGTGTTCTGTTGCTAATTCATTGTTTTCAATGTTTTTTTAATTTTTCTTAACGCAATTTGACATAAAGCGCCGCATTTAAAGAAACGGTTTTAGACATGGAGCGGGTTACGCAACTCGTACTTCTAAAGCAAACTAATATTTTTCAATTTTTTACTTCCAAAATTTTTTATATATTTTTTCCTAAATTGTCTATTTTTATTTTAAATGTGTTTAATTTTTATTACATTTATTCCTACTGTTCACTTCTATCGCTATTGACAAATAGATCTTCATCGGGAACTACGTTAACTTCGGGAGTAATTTATAAATGTTCTAAAGTGCTATAATTTTTGTTTTTTTCAGTTATTTATGTCGTAATTAGTCTTTATTTCCCTTATTTATGTTTTAAATATCATTTACGTTAAAAAACCGGCCATTTTTCATCGAAATCGGTTCAGGACGCTATACTGCAGGATTACCCTGTTTTTAACCCTTCCCCACCCCTTGTCACAAAAAGTTAAAAAAACCCTTCAAATATGAATAAACTTATATTGGACTTAATTGAATCAATAAAACTTAGCAGTTGAAATAAATATTTTACTGTTTATAGCCAGCTTTTAGTGTCTAATTATTCAGCTGAGTGAACATGTGTAAAAATTATTATGAATAAACTAGAAACTAACACCAAAGTTGTTTTAAAACAAAAACTGACATTAAAAACAGTTTTAAAACAAAAACTTAAACAGACTTATTGGCTTAAAACTAGAGCTAGACCGAAACCGGTTTCGGCACCGAGACCAGGCTTAAAATCGGTTTTGGTTAGGGGTTTAGGTTTAAGTTGATCTGGTTTCTGTAAAATTTTTGTTTCGTTGTATTTTCTGCCAGGTTTTCAGCATAAACCTTAGATATTTTAATCCTGGTTTCGGTGCCGAAACTCTACTTGAAACTAAAACCACTACTGAAGTAACACTTTTCTATGCATTATATTTTTACATTGATATAAATCTTGATGAAAATCAGACATCTGACTTAAATATAATAATAATATTCTGTTAATCAAATTAATAGAACCTCTTGTAGTGGCTGCTCAGTTCTTAATTGAAAATCAGCTTTGTGTTTGTAATGGAATTGCAGAACTCCGGCATCAACATCTCCAGCAGATTTAGCAATGTCCCAGGTACCTTCAGAAACTTTTTCTTCTCCCTCAAACCCAATGACCCTCCAGAATGACTCAACTCTAACATTCTCATCTATTTCACATCTGCTCAAATGACTATGATTGGCAGACAATAATCCAACTACATTTCTTAGCAGACTCTTAAAAAAGTTATGCAACAGTTCTTTGTCTGCATCTAATTCACATGTTACAATTTGACTTTTCCCATGAATAATCATGTCAGACTCTTCCTTAAACAACTCTGCTGCAATTGAACCTAAATCGGTAACTAGATCATCAACAGATATGTTCTTTATGGCTTCTGGTTCAGATGGCATAAGTTGTGTTTTCGTAAGAATTTTCTGAAAATCCAGATTATTAGGACGTGGAGACAACGCTTCTACTAGCCAGAGTGTTTTTGATACGTCGCCAGCTTGAGCTTCCAGCCGTTCTTTAGCAGTTGATACCTTTAATAACTTATGCGAATAATCATGAATGCTCCATGCAGATTCTTCGCAAATGCGCTTCCACTTTCCAGGAGGAAATCTAGGTCTGACGGGTGGATAAAGTGATTCACTTTCATTCTCAGAATCTTTCAAACTAGGCACTGTCGAAAATGCAATTCGACCACTTGGTGGATACATTCGAAGAAATTTTCTTTTTTTAACGTAAAAAGTCGTACTTGTAGAAAGTCCTGAGCTGTATTTAAATAACCTAAAAGCCATATCTGAGCAGAAGCAGTAATTCGTTTGTTGTATGCAAAGCAGGGTCTAATACTATGCAAAATAAGGTCACCAAACACTTTTTCGCTCAGTTTATTTACTCTACAGTCATGAGTCATGACAAAGAAAATCTGTACAATATTTTTACTATTATTTTTTAACTTTATTGTACCACGCTATTATTAAAATTTTTATTTTTTTAAATTGAATACATCAATTTTTTGTGTGCTATTAAACAGAACCATATTGGGCGCACAGTGACGGTTTCAGTGGAGATGTGGGGCATGCATCCCCCACCAGAATTTCCCAAAATGTTTATACTCTATAAAAAAATAAAAATAAAAGTCTTCAGGATAAGGGTCATGTATAAGAAGTTATAAAGATAAAGTTAGGTATTGACTCAAAGCTTGAAAAAGGTAAATTTTTTTAAGAATGCATTTATGGTAATGCACACAGATTGAAATTTGGAATTAGAAATGCTCCAACTAAACCCGGTGAACTGATTTAAGCTGATGTTTGTGGACCATTTGATGAAAGTATCCAAAAGTATTTTTATTTTTAGTGTTTACAGCAAGATGAGATTCATGTTTATTTTTTTTTTTAAATCAGAAGTATTTGAAGCACTCAAAGACATGCATGTCAAAATCAAGAATGATGGTCATAAAATCTTGGAATTGCTTAGTGACAATGGTGGTGAATTTGACAATATAGAGGTGAGAAGACTTCTTTGTGCTCATGGCATAGCCAGCGATTCACAGCGCCATATATACACAACAGCAAGATCGGTCCTTCTCTAGTGAATTGATGTTTCTGATGATTGGAACAAAACCTGGTTTAGCATTCAGCGTGGGTTACTTGATTACTTGTCTCGTGTACTTGATCAGTGTTGGGTAGGATTTGAAATCAAATGATTTCAAATCAAAATATTGATTTTTGATTTGAAATCATTTTCTAAAGTTTAATTATGATTTTGATTTGAAATCATTTTCTAAAGTTTAATTATGATTTTGATTTGAAATCATTTTCTAAAGTTTACTTATGATTTTGATTTGAAATCATTTTCTAAAGTTTAATTATGATTTTGATTTGAAATCATTTTCTAAAGTTTAATTATGATTTTGATTTGAAATCATTTTTGACGATTTTCGATTTTATTTTTATATTCGAAAATCAAAATCATAAAATTCTATGCTGCTATTTCTATGCCAAGCCATATATATATATATAGAATAAATATATCGGAGATGAGCAGGTTTTGAGTGAGATGCCAAGATGGCCTCCAAAAAAACGATTTAGAGTCTTTTGGTTCCATGAAGATTGGACTGGTGCAAGTGACAATGAGACTGGGATGGTTGAGGATAGAACTGGTGATGACGGGGCTGGGATGGTCGAGGTTAGAACTGGTGACGACGAGGCTGGGATGGTCGAGGATAGAACTGGTGACGAGGCTGGGATGGTCGAGGGTAGAACTGGTGACGACGAGACTGGAGTGGGAGAAGATGGAACTGGAAAAACTGTGTCCCTCCTGCTAGGAGATGGGAATTGGAGCAGATAAAAGATAGTCATCAAAGTCAACAGTGTTGGTTTCTTCATTGTCAACTGAAACAAATGTAACATTTAGTTATGAGCCAACATTATAGTAAACCTAGAGTTATTAAGTACATTGACTATTTAAATGTTTCAAAAAAATAAAAATGATTTACCAAAAGCAGACTCCCAAATTCCACTACTGACGAGGTTCTCAATTTGTCCAAGGAACCTCAGTGCTTTGGAAAATCGCGTAGGAGGTGGTTCAGCTAAACGAGAAGCAATTGGTGTAAGCATTGACATGGCTGTTTTGTAGCGTGAACCCTCCGTAGCAATATGAGGTTTTGCTGGCAATGAAGAAATTAAGAATGATGACATGGTTGTTGCTGGCTCAGTGCTCTTATCATCACAAATCTATCTTTTATCGAATAGCAGGGATGACACAGTTTTCCCATCTTTTTTTATTATAGCAAAAAGATGGCGACAAGGGATACCGTAGACTGTCTTTGTGTAGAACGAACACACAGTGCCCACAACATGGTGTTCCCCAACACTGTAGCCATCTTCAGTCATCTGAATATAGAGATAAATAAAAGATTAATAACAAATAATTAAAAATATGGCAAACTGTTAAATCTACTATGTACTTCAATAACGTAGGAAGCCGAACGTTTTTCATATCGCAACATCTCCTCAGTTAACAAGTTAATGGCGTATGATGATATGGAGCCTAACAAATCTTTGAGAAGGGGATGGATTGAAGTCGGCTTCTTCAAACGAGACTCAAAGCTACGGTGCGATGATCCAATAGAACGAACAGATGATATTTGGAGCGTTCGTTCTTTTAAGTTGGCAACCGTTATTTGGGATGATAAAAATACCATCTTGAATGTACTGTGAAGTCTAAAAAATTTAAAAAAAATGTATAAAGTTTAGCAAATAACTTGCTTTTATAAATTTGTATATTAGATCAGTTGATTGCCATCACACAAAAAAAATAATATTTTGTACCTTTCTAACTTGTTTGTCGTATGATTATCCAAGTGGTGTAAACTAGAGATGGGAATCGAATCGAACCCGAACCGAACACACCGAACTCGAACCCTACTTTTACCGAACCGAACCCGAACTTAGTTGTTGACCGAACCGAACCCGAACTCTGTTTCGCTCGGAACGAACCGAACCCAAACGAACTCATGCTAAATTCATCGAACCTATTTTTTAAAATTTAAATTATGACTATGAAATATTCTTGAAATAAAAATCGTTATTTGGTTTTCTGTATTTAATATCGCTGTTATTGTTTGACTTATGAAAGCCTATGCACATCTTTGTTGTTATGTTTACTTTCTTTCTCGCGTAGCTTATTACACCGTGCGGTCGTGTTACTTGAATTACCTGATTTGTTGTTTGCTGTGTTTATTATATAGAACAACTTAAATAATATGGCAAATACTAATAAGTTAGCAAACGGTTCTAAATGGAGCAAACAAGAGTTGGAAACGTTTGTTACAGAAAGAAATGCATGCTTATTATTATTATTATTATTAAACAGTTAATAATGCAACTTATGTCAGCAACATGACTATGAGTGAGCGAAGAGCTCGAATGAGTACAGAAACATTAAAAATGTAAATTTTTTAAAAATACAATATGGAACCTTAATTTTTTTTAAATGTCTTGAATTAATGAATTTTGACTATTTTTTAATGCAATTATCATCGAATCTAGCTCGAGCCATAGCTATCCCAAACCGAAGCGTTGCTAACTTCCTGGAGCTGTTCGGTTTGGGAAGCTCCAGGAAGTTAGCAACGCTTCGGGCAACGATTTTCGGCATTTATTATTTGTCACTAGGAAAGTGTAAAATGTAATTAGATATTTGAATTCTACGTTAAATTTGCTATAAGAATACCGACCATCACCAAAAAATACATTTGTTTGAAGAGGCGGATAATTTTATTTTTTTTTTATTAATTTGTTTCTGATTGGCTGTGTCGGTAACATATTTGTAAGGTCAAGTCGTGGAAGGCATTTTTCATAAAGTGTCAATAAATATTTCAAAATAATTTTTGCACTGTTTAATCAAGCTGATATTTTTCTACAAGAAAACAGTTGTTTGAAGGGGCGGACAATTTTAGTTTATTTTTTATTCAATTAATTTGTGGCGATTTGGAGTGAAAATAGACATCGTTTCCCGCTTCGTTGCTAACTTCATTCACCTAACAGAACCCGAACTTTAACAACTAGCGAACCGAACTCGAACTGTAAGCACTACCGAACCGAACCCGAACTGTAATCACTAGCGAACCGAACCCGAACTATAGCCAAAACCGAGGTGTCTACCGGAGTTGCCGACCTCGAAGTTGCCGACTGCAATGACGTAGGAACTTGCCGACCGATGTTTTTTAAGATCGTAGGAAGTTGCCGACCTCGTCAAAAAGTTTTCTGAAGTAATTAATAATATTTTTAGTTAATAGAGATGGGCGAAGTTCGAACGAATCGTTCAAAAATAACGAATCATTTAAATAATCCAACTGAGACTAAAAAGAATCGTTTAATCTTATTTGGTTCATTTACATAATTGGCATGGAGGCGGAGCTCAAAGAACTTGCCAGCCAATGTCAAAGAGCCTCAACTTTGGCTTATTACTATCACACGGTCAGTTTCTCACGGGGCTAAGCGAAAAGTTAACGTAAATTAAAAAGCAGCTCTACTTTATTTTACTAGCATAATAGAGTTAAATATGCAAATAATGCATAAATAAATAAACTTAACTATTGCTCAGCGAACCCATGGCACGATCCTATCTGGATGTTTAGATTAGATGAGTCAGTGAAAGAAATGATTCAACAAACGACAAACGAGTTAGGACATCTGTGACATCAAGCAATTCGCTGGTCAAGCAAGAAGAATGTTTCACTGGAGATAGCCATTTAGCAGGATTTATCGAATGCACATCCGATGACTAAGGGATGTAATTAACAACGCGCGACACTTCAACCCCGGATATAATTAACAACGCTTTTTCGCTCATCGGATATATCCGATTAGCATATCCGATGAACTTAACAACGCGCCCTTTGAGCGGTAACTTATACAAATAGTTTTTAACAACATGGCAGATAGTATAGATTGCGATTTGAATTGCGTAAGAATGTGTAATTTGCCTTCCTTACTTGATGGTAATAAATTTTTAATAACTAGCGGGAAAGGTGACAGAGTGGTAGCTAAGTGTGTTAATTGCGCTAAATCAATTTCAGGATCAAAATTTTCTTCGTCATTTGAAGGTAACGTGCTATAATTATACTATAATAGATACGGTAAAACCGTACTTTCCTACCGAACAATTATTAAATCAAATACGTTGCTATCTTAATATGCCAAAAACTCAAATGCAGTTGAATTTTGTTGGTTTTAATATTTAAAGGATGAGCGTCATATCTGTGTCAGCTATTGCTGATGGACTCAAAAGCAGGGACGTAAATTCAGCATTTTCCAGGGGGGGGGGCAAAATTTTTCCGCCATTTTATAGCTTAATACTGACAGGGTTACCCGGTGTGGCCCGGGTTTTTTTGCTTAGTTTTTTTATTTTTTGCCAATGAAACGTCAAATAAATAACAGATTTTATTAATTTTTCAAACATTTTTCATTAATGAAGTCACCCTGCATGTCAAATGTTTCAGATTGCTCCTGCGGCTTGGATGTGATAAGCGAATGCTCTCACACACACATTACCTTTAATATCTCTATAAATACGTAGGTACAAGTAGGGAGGGGTGGAAAGATGCATCCCCCAACTAGAGTATCAATTGAAATTTTTTTGGGTTTAATACCTGTTTTTTGGAAAATGGTTGTAGTTTTTTTGGGAAAAGAAAGTGGGTTTTTAAAAAAAAAATTGGAAACATACTTACGACAACCCCTCAACGGTCATCAGTTTTTTTGAAATTTCTGAAATGCATCTCCTCACCAGGAATTTCTATAGTAAACTCTAGGTTAAAAAAAATTAAATTTTGGAAAACAGGGTGGACAAATTGTCTACATACGCCAGAAGGATTCCAATACGCATTGAATCATCACTAGGTTGAGTAAAGTTAAAATTAAAAAAAATATATAGTAAATTTTAAGTAAAAAAATTTTTAATTTTGATGCCCCCCCCCCTGCCCCCCCCCCCCCCCCCCAATTTATGTCCCTGCTCAAAAGTCAAAGCTTGAAACGAATTGATAATGACTACGGCTACTATGATGACCAGTGTTCTTCACAGACCATCGGTACCTCTAACACTGTCTACAACATTAAGATAAAAATGAACTATTTATCGGATGTTGACAGCACTTTTGCCATTTTTAGTTCATATGAATTGATTAAAAAAGTGTTCATAAGATATAATAATATAATACAACACTGCCTTCTTCAGCTCCTGTCGAAAGACTATTCAGTTCCGCCGGTTTAATTGAAACTCACAGAAGAAATAGTTTGACTGATTCAATATTTGAGAAATTGTTGCTTTTGAAGACAGAGGCGTGGATTGGGAGGGCTGAGGGGGGCCATGGCCCTCCTCAAGATTTTTCCACTAAATAGAAAAAATATCATTTCTAGCTAATGAATGAGTATTTAGATTAGTTGAAAAAAACAGTATTTATCATACTTTTTGAATTATATTACTTATAATCTACTGCTAATATTTTTCAATCTATTAATGCTTAGTTTCTCGCACCTCTTACTTTTCTCATGTCTTTCCATCTCTTTTTTTTCTTCTCTGGCTTCCACTTAGATATAAGATGATTTTTAAAATTTGCTTACTAATGTTTAAAATAAAAAATTGCTTTTCTCCACTCTTCTTTTCTGTTAAGCATTCTTTTGCTAAAAGCTCTTTTTCCTACTCTGGTCCCTTTCTCTGAAACTCTCTTCATACTTCAATTACTAAATCTACTTTTCTCACTGTTTTCCGTCGGGCTTAAAACTTATGTTTAATAAGTTCGTGTCCGAGCGCTATTGAACGCCATGGAAATAGCACTATAGAAATTTAATGGATTGATTGCTTTCGGTCCATCCGATCGAAATCGTATAAAATTTAGACTTGTGTATCTGTTCTAGCTTGAAGAACTATTACCATATTTTTATTCTACCCGGTTGCTTGAGCCCTCTCACCAAGATTTTTCTAATTCATTTAAATTATTTTTATTAGCTCACACACGATTGAGTATTTAGATTAGTGTTGATGAAAGCAATATTTATCATACTTGTTGATTAATATCCATTGATTCAGTGGACAATTTTGTAAAATTGGAAGAACGTCGATACCCTTTGTTACACTCATAATTTAAACGCTTTTTGTCTGCATTCAATATCAAATAAAAGTTAACTTTTTAAACTGTTTTTTTAACTAATAGGATGATTTACATGAACATACAAAATACAAATGTATATTGGGATGGTCATTTTTTGTTTGAAGATTCTCTGGGTTTGAGTTAAAAAATCTTCGCCCCCCTCAACATTATGCTGAATCCACGCCTCTGTTTGAAGATGATTAAACTTTAGTCACATTTCATTGTTTAAGTGATTTTAGATAAAATTGTGTTAAAACCAAATTTTATAGACAAAATTATGTTAAATTAAACCATACCGTGTAATAATAATTTATAAAAAAAAGATTTTGATTTCATGATTTGAAATCATTTTTAAAAGTGATTTTGATTTGAAATCATTTTGTAATTAATGATTTTGATTTGAAATTATATTTTTCTTGACGATTTTGATTTTAAATCATTTCAAAAATGATTTTACCCAACACTGGTAGGTATGACCACGCATTCACAAACAACAGCACGGGGGTATTAGTGCAGCAGAGGTTTCAAATGGTTTAAAAATCTAAAGTTTTGAATTGATTGGTAATTTGTAACCAGTATAGTTTGTTTTGTAACTACAAATTATTTCTAACACAAGAGCTGTAGAAGAGAGTCGTTAATTAACTTTTAATTAGCATCTTATCTGACTTACTAGCTAATCCCAGGTTACTCGTTCGACGCGCTCGATGAACTGAGACGGAACAAATTCTACTAGGAAAATATAATACAACACAATGCAAATATCATTTATTAAGCGTCTATATTAAATATATTTTTTTGCACTTGAAATAACACTGGTAAGTACGACATTCTTCAGACCGGCTGTTTCTTCACAAAGGCGTGTAAAACTCAGATGGTCTGAGTTTATTTTATATTTTTACTAGCGGGGGTACCCGGCGTTGCCCGGGGTTTTTAGAGGTTTACCTAATGCGTTTCTTATTCGCTCCCGTTTCATTTTCGCTCCCTGTCGCTTTCCCGCTCATTTTTTCGCTCTCAGTTACCCCCCCCCCCCCTAGATCCAATTCTACATACATACATACATACATACATACATACATACATACATACATACATACATACATACATACATACATAGATAGATACATACACATTCCCGCTCCCGGTCGTTATCCGTTCCCTGTCGCTTTCCCGCTCATTCTTTCGCTCTCAGTTGCCCCCCTCTAAATCCGATTCTACATACATACATACATACACACATACATACTTTGAATGAACATTTAGTGCCGAAATCGGCCGAAATATTGTAAAAAATACATACATACATAAACAGTAAACACATACACATACATACATACATAATCCCGTTCACGCTCACGCTCATTTTCTCCTTTCCACTCTTTCCTAACTTCTTTTAGCCCATAAAACGTAAAATGGATTTGCTAAAAGTTGTTTAAAGCTTTCAAACGTTGTTACGTAAACTAAATTTGAATTTTATTACACAAATTACCTTTGATGGTCGTACATAGGCACTTTTGGCCTGGAAAGTTTTTTTTAGCCTACCTGAGCCCGGAGTTGGGAGTCAAAACATTCATCCCCTGTATGAAAACTACCTCCTTGCTAATTTCATCAAGATCGCTCTTCCGCTCCGCTCATTTTGTGATCGATTTCAATTTTTTCACAAAAACCTTCTACCATTGCCTCTCAAGCTTGTGTAAAAATTGCACTACGATTGAATGAATGGTGTAGCAATGCATAAAGGACATCTATACTTACATACATATTCTCATTTTTATATATATATATATATATATATATAATAATAATAATAATGTTTGACAATATTTAGAGTGGCGTAAATCCTAAAGGACTTCAAGGCCACTGAAGGGTTCTTTGCAGAGGCAGCCATTTATAGGCGCCTACCCCTTTAGCAATGCGAGTGAACTCCTTGCTTAAGGGAGTTACGCTGGTGACGCCGGTGAGGTTTGAACTGCCGACCTAACGATCGACAGGCGAACGCTCAACCGCTCTGCCTTTTACATACATATTCTCATTTATATATATATATATATATATATATATATATATATATATATATATATATATATATATATATATATATATATATATATATATATATATATATATATATATATATATATATATATATATATATATATATATATATATATATATATATATATATATATATATATATTGTAAATGTCACGTTCTATATAATGTCTTTCTTCCCTCCACGTCACTTCCTTCTTCTTCGTTGTTTAACCTTGCTCGCTTGTCGATGTTCGACCGCTACTTTGTTCGTTAATAAATCTAACAGGTTATGGACCCAGGACGCTTACACTCCACGTCGCTGAAGTTAGCAACGGTAGCCAACTTTGCCTGCATTATACATAGAAAATTCAAAGTTGTTGCATTTTAATATTTTTAATATATTTGAATAGATAATTAAAAAACAAAACGATCCGTACTAGTTTCAAATAAATGCAACAATTATTAACGAAGTTATATGATAAAAACATACAAATTAAATCGTTCGTAATATCTCTGTTTACGTTTTACTCGCTTGGCGAATAAACACAGTGGCATGATAAATTCCAAATTGCTGTATATTTTTAGATGGAAAATTCAAATTTGTGACATCTCAATAAAATTAGCATATTAAGATAGATAATTCAAAACCAAATCAACATGTAAAAGTTTAATCCAAATGCAACAAGAATTAACAGAGTAAATCAATAAAAACTGATGGAGAATTCGGTTGCTAACTTTTCACGCATTTAACATGGAAAATTCAAAGTTGTTGCATCTCAATAAAATTAGCATATTTAGATAGATAATTCAAAAACAAAGCAATATGTGAAAGTTTCATTAAAATGCAACAAGAATTAACAGAGTAAATCAATAAAACCTGATTGAGAAATCGGTTGCTAACTTTTCACGCATTTAACATGGAAAATTCAAAGTTGTTGCATCTCAATAAAATTAGCATATTTAGATAGATAATTCAAAAACAAAGCAATATGTGAAAGTTTCATCAAAATGCAACAAGAATTAACAGAGTAAATCAATAAAAACTGATGGAGAATTCGGTTGCTAACTTTTCACGCATTTAACATGGAAAATTCAAAGTTGTTGCATCTCAATAAAATTAGCATATTTAGATAGATAATTCAAAAACAAAGCAATATGTGAAAGTTTCATTAAAATGCAACAAGAATTAACAGAGTAAATCAATAAAACCTGATAGAGAAATCGGTTGCTAACTTTTCACGCATTTGACATGGAAAATTCAAAGTTGTTGCATCTCAATAAAATTAGCATATTTAGATAGATAATTCAAAAACAAAGCAATATGTGAAAGTTTCATCAAAATGCAACAAGAATTAACAGAGTAAATCAATAAAAACTGATGGAGAATTCGGTTGCTAACTTTTCACGCATTTAACATGGAAAATTCAAAGTTGTTGCATCTCAATAAAATTAGCATATTTAGATAGATAATTCAAAAACAAAGCAATATGTGAAAGTTTCATTAAAATGCAACAAGAATTAACAGAGTAAATCAATAAAACCTGATTGAGAAATCGGTTGCTAACTTTTCACGCATTTAACATGGAAAATTCAAAGTTGTTGCATCTCAATAAAACTAGCATATTTAGATAGATAATTCAAAAACAAAACAATATGTGAAAGTCTCATTAAAATGCAACAAGAATTAACAGAGTAAATCAATAAAAACTGATTGAGAAATCGGTTGCTAACTTTGGAAAATTCAAAGTTGTTGCATCTCAATAAAGTTAGCATATTTAGATAGATAATTCAAAAACAAAGCAATATGTGAAAGTTTCATTAAAATGCAACAAGAATTAACAGAGTAAATCAATAAAAACTGATGGAGAATTCGGTTGCTAACTTTTCACGCATTTAACATGGAAAATTCAAAGTTGTTGCATCTCAATAAAATTAGCATATTTAGATAGATAATTCAAAAACAAAGCAATATGTGAAAGTCTCATTAAAATGCAACAAGAATTAACAGAGTAAATCAATAAAAACTGATGGAGAATTCGGTTGCTAACTTTTCACGCATTTAACATGGAAAATTCAAAGTTGTTGCATCTCAATAAAATTAGCATATTTAGATAGATAATTCAAAAACAAAGCAATATGTGAAAGTTTCATCGAAATGCAACAAGAATTAACAGAGTAAATCAATAAAACGCTAAGTTCGAGAGCATCATCTTTACGTGTGAGCTGTGCTCAGCGTTCATTAATAAATCCTGATGTAAGTTACTTTGTTGCTAAACTCAATGTGGTCATATTTAATAGGAAAATTTACTCACATTACTTCTTTTAGCATCTGAATGACTTCTTAACTTTTTTTTCTGCAGAAATGCCTCAACAGAAGTTATGTAAGTTCGTTTTAACCGAGCAATATTTTAGCTAATAAATTTAAAATTAATTTTTATATACCCTATTAGGACGATTTCCAAGTAATGCAATGACGTTTTCCATGTTGCAAGATGAGCTTTCTGTTTAATATTGTTTTTTTCTGTTGATATAGAGATTTATTAATTAAAGTTATTCAACACAAACTAATAAAATAACTCTGCATTAATGCCACTACATAACATTAATCATTAAATAATGTAAAGTTTCTTTCTCAGGCTGTGATGAAAAGAAGATCCCCGAGGAATTTCTAATTAGTTGGCCAGGAAGAGATTAATGCGTCCATTAATTTGTTCACGTAGCTCCATAACTACATGGGTGGTCTGCAGTGCAACTCTTATTAAATAGTTTTTGTTAAATTATCTTTCTGATTTTTGTTTAATTTAGCAAAACGTTTTTTTACAGATTTAGTTCTTCAATTATGGTTGTGATTATGAGAATGATGAACATGTTTGTGATGATTATGAGAATGATGAACATGTTTGTGATGATTATGAGAATGATGAACCATGTTTGTGATGATAAGGAAGATATTTGTTATGATGATGACGACGATGATGATGATGATTATGGTGATGATGTTTGTTAATATGGTGATGATAAGGATGATGTAGATACTGATGTTTGTGATTGTATCATGATGGTGGTAGTGATGAAGAAGATATTTGTAATGACGACGACGACGATGATGATAATTATTATTATGGTTATGGTGATGATGATGTCGGTGAATATGATAATGATGACGATGATGATGATGATGATGATGGATGGTGGTGGTGGTGGTGGTGGTGGTGGTGGTGGTGGTGGTGTTGATGATGATGATGATATTTTTTCTATGTTAACTGCTTGAAGAGTTAACCGATTTCATCGAACAATTTTTACTAATTTATTTTGGTAATTTTTGTTGCATTTTGATGAAACTTTTACTTATTGATTTGTGATGATGTGATTATGAGAATGATGAACATGTTTGTGATGATCATGAGAATGATGAAGATGTTTGTGATGATTATGAAGATATTTGTGATGATTATGAAGATATTTGTGATGATTATGAAGATATTTGTGATGATTATGAAGATATTTGTGATGATTATGAAGATATTTGTGATGATTATAAAGATATTTGTGATGATTATGAAGATATTTGTGATGATTATGAAGATATTTGTTATGAATAGTTATGATGATGATGATGAAGACGATGATGATGATTCTGGTGATGATGATGATGGATGGTGGTGGTGGTGGTGGTGTTGATGATTATGGTGATGATATTTTTTTCTATGTAAACTGCTTGAAAAGTTAGCAACTGATTTCATCGAACAGTTTTTACTGATTTACTCTGTTAATTTTTGTTGCATTTCGATGAAACTTTCACATATTGATTTGTTTTTGAATTATCTATCTAAATATGCTAATTTTATGGAGACGATACAACTTTTAATTTTCCATGCTAAATGCGTGAAGAGAGAAAGTGAGAGAGGGAAAGAAAGAGAGAGAAAGAAAGAAAAGAAAGAAAAAAAATTGAACTGAAGAACTGAAGAACAGAGGATGTGAAATGACGAAGCCATAGCAATAAAATTCCAATTAAACAACTTTGAATAGGCCATGTAAAATGCATGCATAATGAGCTAACAATTTTATTGAGATGCAACAACTTTGAATTTTCCATGTTAAATGCGTGAAAAGTTAGCAACCGAATTCTCCATCAGTTTTTATTGATTTACTCTGTTAATTCTTGTTGCATTTCGATGAAACTTTCACATATTGCTTTGTTTTTGAATTATCTATCTAAATATGCTAACTTTATTGAAATGCAACAACGTTGAATTTTCCATGTTAAATGCGTGAAAAGTTAGCAACCGAATTCTCCATCAGTTTTTATTGATTTACTCTGTTAATTCTTGTTGCATTTCGATGAAACTTTCACATATTGCTTTGTTTTTGAATTATCTATCTAAATATGCTAACTTTATTGAGAGCAACAACTTTGAATTTTCCAAAGTTAGCAACCGAATTCTCCATCAGTTTTTATTGATTTACTCTGTTAATTCTTGTTGCATTTTAATGAGACTTTCACATATTGCTTTGTTTTTGAATTATCTATCTAAATATGCTAATTTTATTGAGATGCAACAACTTTGAATTTTCCATGTTAAATGCGTGAAAAGTTAGCAACCGAATTCTCCATCAGTTTTTATTGATTTACTCTGTTAATTCTTGTTGCATTTCGATGAAACTTTCACATATTGCTTTGTTTTTTAATTATCTATCTAAATATGCTAACTTTATTGAGAGCAACAACTTTGAATTTTCCAAAGTTAGCAACCGATTTCTCAATCAGTTTTTATTGATTTACTCTGTTAATTCTTGTTGCATTTCGATGAAACTTTCACATATTGCTTTGTTTTTGAATTATCTATCTAAATATGCTAACTTTATTGAGAGCAACAACTTTGAATTTTCCAAAGTTAGCAACCGAATTCTCCATCAGTTTTTATTGATTTACTCTGTTAATTCTTGTTGCATTTTAATGAGACTTTCACATATTGCTTTGTTTTTGAATTATCTATCTAAATATGCTAACTTTATTGAAATGCAACAACTTTGAATTTTCCATGTTAAATGCGTGAAAAGTTAGCAACCGAATTCTCCACCAGTTTTTATTGATTTACTCTGTTAATTCTTGTTGCATTTTAATGAAACTTTCACATATTGTTTTGTTTTTGAATTATCTATCTAAATATGCTAATTTTATTGAGATGTCACAAATTTGAATTTTCCATCTAAAAATATAGTTGGAATTTATCATGCCACTGTGTTTATTCGCCAAGCGAGTAAAACGTAAACAGAGATATTACGAACGATTTAATTGGTATGTTTTTATCATATAACTTCGTTAATAATTCTTGCTTTTATTTGAAACTAGTACAGATCGTTTTGTTTTTTAATTATCTATTCAAATATATTAAAAATATTAAAATGCAACAACTTTGAATTTTCTATGTATAATGCAGGCAAAGTTGGCTACCGTTGCTAACTTCAGCGACGTTTACACTCCGCGGATTAATTTTTGCGTTGATTACGAACTGAATTAAAAAGTATTGCGGTTAGTCGAGCGTTTTGAAGAAAGTTCCGAGTAATCCAAAATGGCGACGTGGAAGGTAGAACCGCTTAACCGCGATAATTTCGATACCTGGCGTCTTCAAATAAAAGCCGTTCTCATCAAAAATGATGTTTGGGGTTACGTGAATGGAACAAAGAATTGCACAAGCGATAATGTCGAAGAATGGACAGAAATGGACTCCAAAGCAATGTCTGACCTTGTACTTGCTATTAGTCCGTCGGAGTTAAAACAAATTAAAGGTTGCGTTACATCTCAAAATATTTGGCTGAAACTTGAACAGATATACCAATCGAAAGGACCTGCCAGAAAAGCAACTCTTCTAAAACAGTTAATTCTGCATAAAATGGTTGAAGATGATGACATGAATGACCACGTAAGAACATTTTTTGACATTGTTGACAAACTAAATGAAATCGATCTAGAAGTTCCTGAAGATTTATTGGCAATAATTTTGCTCTATAGTATTCCAGAGAGTTTTGAGAGTTTTAGAATAGCTATTGAATCTCGCGATGAATTACCGACTCTTGAAGCACTAAGAATTAAACTCTTAGAAGAATTTCAAGCAAGAAATAGTCGATGTCAACCTCCGATTGCGAATGCCCTAATAGCAAACAGAAAAACTTTTCAAAGAAAACCAGTTATTGCTAAAGAACCAGAACCTGAACAGTTCTTCAGATTCAGATGTCACCGATGTTCGAAAGTAGGTCATCGTGCAAGAGATTGTCGTTATTCACCTCAGAGGAAATCAAAAATTGGAGGAAGGTCAAGCCATGTTCTTGAAAGATCTACTGAAACTGTTTTCCAAGCTGTATCGACCAAAACAACCTGGTGTTTAGATTCTGGTGCAACATCACATATGTGTCCGTCACAAAAAAAGTTTTCTGCTATTTCAAAAATTGACAGAAACCTTTGCTTAGCAAACGATTCTTCTACTCCAATTGCTGGAATAGGAACTGTGAAAATTGATGTCAACAACAATGGAAAAGATAGAAGGATCATACTGAGCAATTCTCTTCATGTTCCTGGTCTTAGATCAAATTTAATGTCTGTTGGAAAAATATGCGACAATGGAAACAAAGTTGTATTTGAAAGAAATGCAGCATATGTTGTCTCAGAAACAGGGGAAGTAAAAACTGTAGCAACAAGACAGAATGGTCTATACTACGTGAAAGAGATAATTAACTCTGCAGCAGTTGTAAATGAAACGTCCAAGAATTTGATTCAAAAATGGCACGAACGTTTCGGTCCTCTAAATCAACAGAATCTCCAAGAACTTATGAGAAACAATAAAGTTTTAGGTCTGAAATTTGATTATTCGTCGAATTTGCCATATTGTGAAACTTGTATTCGAAGCAAACAGACTCAAAAACCCTTTCCGAAGGAAGCTAGCAATCGATCTTCAGAATTACTTGAACTTGTTCATTCTGATATCTGTGGTCCAATGCGTACTGAGTCGAATGGAAGAAAACTTTATTTTGCAACGTTTATTGATGATGCTTCACGTTGGAGTGCAGTTTACTTCTTGCGAAATAAAAGTGAAATTTTGAAAGTGTTCAGAGAATTTAGAAACTTTGTTGAATGTCAGTTGCAAAAACGTATAAAAGCTTTAAGGACTGACAATGGCACTGAATATACTAGTAATGAATTCAAAAGTTACTTGAAAGAAAATGGAATACACCATCAGCTGACAGTTGAGTACACTCCGCAACAAAATGGCGTAGTTGAACGAAGAAACCGTACTCTTGTTGAAATGGCTAGGTGCATGATGCTGCAATCATGTCTTCCATCTTCATTCTGGGCTGAAGCAATAGATACCGCGAATTACATACGGAACCGATGTCCGTCCAGAAGTCTAAAAGGTGAAATTCCTGAAAAACTATGGTCTGGAAAGCGACCGACTGTGTCTCATTTACGAACATTTGGTGTGAAAGCATTTGCCTTAAATAAAAAACCAGGCAAAGGGAAGTTTGATCCAAGATCACAGGAATACATTTTCATTGGATACGATCAAGAATCAAAGGCCTATCGGCTTTGGTCTTCCGAGAAAAGGACAATCATCAAAAGTCGAGATGTTGTTTTCACCGATGATTTCTAATATCAGCAAACGAGACAAAATGTTTTTGATTCTGACTTTGTTGAAACTGAAATCTGGAATTCTTCAAAGAAAACACAGTCACAACCTATTTTGAAAGAAGTGGATGTTCCTAAAAAAGAAATGATCGATGAGATTGTAAAGTCAAGTCCAAAATCTCAAGAATGTCCGGGTCAAGAATTGAAAAGAACGAGAGGTCGACCAAGGTTACTGCGAGACGGAAGCAGGGGAAGACCTAAGAAGGTTTACAACTTCGTTCCTGAAGACATGCTTACTGAAGAAATTACTTGTCTAGTTAACTCAAGTGATCCAGTGACAGTTAACGAAGCATTAAACGGTTCAAATGCAGATGAATGGAAAAAGGCGATGAAAACAGAATATGAAGCATTGCTAAAGAACAACACATGGACTTTGGTTGATCGTCCTGTTGATGTTAAAACAGTGAAATCAAAGTGGATCTTCAAAACGAAAGTCAAAGCAGATGGATCCATTGAGCGAAGAAAAGTGAGACTTGTTGCAAAAGGTTTTACGCAGAAGCCTGGAATTGATTTTAACGAAACTTTCTCTCCGGTCGTGAGATTGAATAGTTTACGTTTTATCATGGCCACTGCAGCTCAATTTGGACTGGAGGTTCATCAACTCGATGTACAAACTGCTTTTCTCAATAAAGATTTAGAAGAAAAAATTTATTTGTAAATACCAGAAATGATGCATGAATTCATGGAATCTAAGAATAAACCAGAACTTGAGTCACAACTGAGTTCAAAGGTCTGTCTTTTGAACAAAGCTCTTTATGGTTTGAAACAGTCAGGAAGGCAATGGTATAAGAAACTAGACAAACGGTTACATGAAATGGATATGAAATCATCCACAACAGACCCTTGTGTTTACATCAGAAGAAAAAATAAGGTTATCACAATAGTAGCAATTTATGTTGACGATATCATTGTTGCGTCAAATTGCTCAATTGAAATTAATCATATCAAAGATCATCTCCAGAAAACTTTTGAAATGAAAGACCTTGGGAGGATTGAGTACTGTTTGGGAATTGAGTTCACTCAAGATGAGAAAACAAAATCAATCTCAATGAGTCAACCGAAATTCATCGACGATATCCTAGATCGTTTTGGAATGAGAGATTGCAAGATCGTTAAGACTCCATTGGATCCTAGTTTGAAATTGTCGAAAGATATGTCTCCGAAAACTGACGATGAACAATCAGAGATGCAAAAGTATCCATATCAGAATTTGATCGGATCTTTGATGTATTTGGCAGTATCGACTCGACCAGATATCTCCTATGCTGTCAGTGCTTTGAGTCAATTCAACATGTCTTATGGGAAAGAACACTGGAATGCAGCGAAACGTGTTCTCCGTTACCTGAAAGGAACGAGGGAATTGAAATTGACATTCAAACAATGTGATGGGAAGTTAGTTGGTTTTGCAGATGCTGACTGGGGTGCAAACTTGGAAGATCGAAGATCGTACACTGGATTTGTATTTTTGTATGCTGGAGCAGCAGTCACTAGGGAAGCCAGAAAGCAGAAAACGGTTGCTCTCTCCACAACAGAAGCAGAGTACATGGCGATGTCTGATGCTACTAAAGAAGCCATACACCTAAAGCGTTTCCTGAATGAAGCTTCGGAAATCCGTGACAGCATCAAGATCTTCTGCGACAACCAAGGTGCCTTAAAGTTAGCAAAGAACCCTGTGTTTCACAACAGAACAAAACATATAGACATCCGTTACCACTTTATTCGAGAAGCTCTTGAAAATTGTGAAATTGAATTAATTGGACTATGTTTCAACCGAATCGATGGTAGCAGATATTTTAACTAAGGGACTGTTCACTCCTAAGCAAAAACTTTGTGTTCAGCAATTAGGTTTACTGTAATGATCTGTGAAGTCGAATGAAACTGAAATGTCTGATTAAAATGACAGAATGCATGTATGATCTTGTTTATTAGGATTATATATGATCGTGAGGGGAAGTGTTGTAAATGTCACGTTCTATATAATGTCTTTCTTCCCTCCACGTCACTTCCTTCTTCTTCGTTGTTTAACCTTGCTCGCTTGTCGATGTTCGACCGCTACTTTGTTCGTTAATAAATCTAACAATATATATATAAAAAATGTGAAATCCGTCACAAAATGAGCGGAGCGGAGCGGGTGAGCGAGCGGGAACTATATATATATGTTTGTGCGTATGTATGTGTGTATGTATGTATGTGTGTCTGTGTGTGTGTTTATGTATGTACTATCGGAGATACCCGGCGTTGCCCGGGTTTTTAGAGGTTTTTCTATTGTTTGTCTCTTTCTCTCCCGTTTCCTTTCCCACCTGCTTTCCCACTCCTGTTCGCTTTCCCGTTTTCGGTCGTTTTCCCGCTGCCGGTCGCTTTCCCGCTCTCGGTCGCTTTCCCGCTCTCGGTCGCTTTCCCGCTCCCGGTCGTTTTCCCGGTCGCTGTCCCGTTCCCGCTCACGTTTGCTCTCCCATTCCCGCTCACGCTTGCTTTTCAGTTCCCGCTCGCTGTCCGTTCCGGGTCGCTTTCCCGTTTCTATAATAGACAAACTAACCCACAAACATTCATATATATATATATATAGTCTTAGCAAATCTATTTTACGTTTTATAGGCTAAGAGAAGTTATGAAAGAATGTAAAAGAGAAAATGAGCGTGAACGGGAACGGGAGAGCAACCGGGAATGGGAGAGCAAGCATGACCGGGAACGGGAGAGCAAGCGGGAACGGGAAAGCGACCGGGAACGGGAAAGCGACCGGGAACGGGAAAGCGACCGGGAACGCGGAAAGCGACTGGAATCGGGAGAGCAAGTTTGGAAGGAAACGCGAGCAAGAGAGAAAATCGATAACAAAACTTCTGAGCGGGAAAGCGACCGGGAGCTGGAAAACGACCGAGAGCGGAAAAGCGACCGGGAACGCGACGAAAACGGGAAAGTGGAGAAGGAAACGGGAGCGAGAGAGACAAACATTAGAAAAACCCCGGGCAACGCCGGGTAACCCCGCTAGTATATATATATATATATATATATATATATATATATATATATATATATATATATATATATATATGTATATATATATATAAGACTCTACTAGGAATCGAACCCCCGTGTCTACGGCAACACCGCCTCGTCTAAATGCAAGCGCTCTTACCAACTGAGCCACCGACCATCACCAAAGAATGATGGCTAGAAGTCTCATATATATATATATATATATATATAGTTCCCGCTCCGCTCATTTTGTGACGGATTTCACATTTTTTTCTCTATATTTGATTCCCCTTGACTCTCAAGGTTGTGTGAAAGTTTCATTACGATCGGATGAATGGTGTAGCAATGCATAAATAACATACATATATACATACATACATACATACATACATACATTCATACATACATACATACATACATACATACATACATACATACATACATACATACATACAAACATTCATTTTTATATATATAGATAAAATGTAAACTACAGGGATTATTGTTGTAGTAAAAATGAATTGTATTATTATTATTATTGTTTAAATACAAAATTACAAAGAGTTATTATTTTATTGGTGGTCGGCAACCTCCTACGCTTTGATAAAACGCTGGTCGGAAGTTCGACGTTACTGGCGAAAATCGATGGTCGGCAACTTCGAGGTCGGCAACTCCGTACGGCACCACAACCGAACCCGAACTCTTAAATTAGGGTTCGATTCCCATCTCTAGTGTAAACTGGCACGAGCATAGCCCGCAAACATGAGCTTCATCGTGTTTGTTAACCAGTTGGTTTGAAGGTATTCTTTGAACTCACTCGATTCAATGTTATCAAGTGCTTTAATAAATTTCTTCTCAATTCGAGAATATACCATCTGTTCCAGCTTCTGGAAAAAATAAAAATCGTAAACAATCCATAAAATTTTTTTCATAAACATAAACATAAAGGAAATAAGAGACATGAATATAATGAGAAAAATTGAATCGGTCGATGTAAACAACCGCGATAAATATGTCAAGAAAAGAAACGAGACAAAAAAAGCATTAAAAGGGCCATAATTGATTATGAGAAAAAGCTGACGGATAATATAAAAAATGACATCAAAAGTTTCTATGCGTATGTCCGAAGCAAACAAAAACGAAAAGACCTAGTGGGGCCGTTAAAAAATGAGTTAGGCGACGTGGTTGAAAATAGACCTCCTAGCCGCATTTTTTTTATGTTTGTGGCTGGCTGAACAAATATTTCGGCTGATATCCGGATTAGCCGAATTTACGCGTAAAATTATTATTCGGCTTGAATTTTAAATTATCCGGCTCATGATTCAAATTTGTGGCTGATAATTATTTTAAATTAGGCTAAAAATTAATATAAAATTAAATACTAAAGTTAATAAAGTTCAAAATTTATTACCAATATATAAATTATCAAATTAATAGCAATTGTCATAAAAGTTAATTAAATCTATAATATATCGAATTACAAACTATTACAAACTAAATTATCTATAATATCTAATTATTAACTATTAACATGAGAAAAGAATTGTGATACTTATATTTATTCCTATTTTAAAGCGTCTGTCAGTAGCGATAATAAGTAAAGCAAAGATATTATAATGAAAATTAGACAACGTAATTGATTTCCGAAAGAAATTCAGGAAATTAAACATTGCACACCAATGTATACATAATAGTTGATTTTGCACTTTTACATTGAAAATTAGTTTTATAATGAGTCAAACGTAACTAATACAAACAAGTAAATTAAAAACGAATTTTTAAAACGCAATGCTTTTATATGTAATTAAAACACAAATTTTGCAATCAATTTTTTGCAAACACATATACATAAATTCCTAGATAAAAAAATATAATAAACACACACACGTACACATATACATAAATATATATAAATTAATTAAAATTAACTAAATTAATTGACTTATTGTAAAACTAATAATTGAATATTGGATTGTCTTCTATTTTGAGCATGTATGCAAAATTTGAAAAAAATCTATCATCAGGAAGTGACTCAAAAATTGATTGCAAGATTTGAAACAGACAGAGAAACAAACAGACAGACAGACAGAGAAACAAACAGACAGACAGAGAAACAGAGACGACGAGTAAATAAAAGCATTGGTAAAAAAACAAACTTTATTTGAACATCTTTCGTACATCTAAATCGAGTGTATTTGAAATCAAAGTTTCAAAAAAAAATTTTTCTGAGCGGGAAAGCGACCGGGAGCTGGAAAACGACCGAGAGCGGAAAAGCGACCCGGAACGCGACGAAACGGGAAAGTGGAGAAGGAAACGGGAGCGAGAGAAACAAACATTAGAAAAACTTCTAAAAACCCCGGGCAACGCCGGGTAACCCCGCTAGTACACCTATAAATTAATTTAATTTAATTTCAGTTTAAAAATATTGTTCAGCTGATCCGTGTTTTTTAATTATTGAGTTGGTAGGTGTTATAGAATTCACTTTACATCAAAAAGGACCTCCATAACATTGTTCGCGATTACAATTTGACACGAAGAATTGTGTATAGTAAAAACGATGCGGAGAGTGCTGCTTCATGGATTGAACACAATAGATTAGACGGAGATCGCTGCATGGTGCGTTTCATAAAGTTTCAAGGAGAGTCTGATGATGTTTGGGGACTGGGGCAGATGAATTTGTATTGGTAATCATGAGTGAAGCACAGATAGCTGGACTGAAGGAGCTCTACCAGCCGTTAAAGGAAGTAGCACTGGATTCCACTCATGGGACCAACTCGTACAACTACCAGCTGACGACCATAATGGTTATCGATGAGCACGGCGAAGGGTTTCCTGCTTGTTTTTGTTTTAGTAACCACGTCAACGAGTCGACAATGAAAGTGTTTTTGTCAGTTTTCAAAAACTGTGTTGGAGGACCAATGGAGTGGGCAACTCTTATGATGGATGATACTGAGGTCTACAGCAATGCCTGGTGCCAAGTTATGGGTGTTCCAGCTCATCGTCTCCTGTGTACATGGCATGTCGACAGGGCATGGCGGAGAAATCTAGGCAAGATTAAAGGAGATGGCGTTTTGAAGGCTACTGTTTACAAGACTGTTCGTGTGCTAATGGAACGATTGGCCATGGACAACAAAAAGCAACTAAATGAACAAAAGGAGCCACACCAACCTGTTAACACTAAAATAACTCCTCAGATGCGGTTTTTTGCCTCCACAAAAAAGCCATCGAAAAGAAGAAAAACGTAAGCCTGATGACACTACAAAATTGACTTAGTTAAAATATTTTATAGTTGTTACCAGCTGTTAATTAAAATATTTTATGGTTTTTACCCGCTGTTGTAATTTGTAGCTGTTTGGTTTTCTCAACATATTTGAAATGTCTCCAGGATTAAAACACAGAGAAAAACAAAATAATATAAACTAAAAATTGTACTTTCAATACAAAAAAATTAATTTAAAATAATTTTAATGTTATTTCTTTATTCATCAAACAGCTGTCCCATTGTTTGCTGAGTTTGATTTTTGGCCCGTCGAAAAACGTTTGTCTTGATCCACCTAATACACTCATTAAACATTTTCTTGAACCCATAGTCATCATGTTCTCGTTAACAGTGCCTGTAAAATATTTTGAAATGACCCGAATTCAAACTATTTTAAATTTCATGTCTATTTCAGACTAAATACTGAAAAAGATTGTACATTAATGTACATCAACTCAGTTCTAAAAAATGATTAAAAATCCTATTAACAGGGCAATTTTGTTTAACTTTTTTTCACACTAAATTACATTCAATACTTTTTTCACACTAAATTACATTCAATACTTTTTTCACACTAAATTACATAAATTAAAATTATCTAGTATTTGTAGCAGCAGAACGTCAAATTGTTAATGTAATAAAATAAAGTTTTTTAAGATAAGTGCCGCATTAGGCCAAAAACTATTATTAATAAAAATTTAAACTAAATAAAACTTACATTATGTTACAATTTTTATTTAAAACTTGTTTCAAACAACTTCTAATTCTAAATTTTCTAAAATACTCGAAAATTTAACAAATTTAACTCGCATCGCATCGTACAGCCGATCGACTGAAAAACATAAACAATGAATATTTAGAATATTGTAATGGGCTTGCATCTGATTGGTCGGGTGCAAAAGGAACGCGTTCTGTCGCGGGATGCTTGTGTCATATGTGCTGCGTGCATTTTCGCAATGTCCGACGGTATAAGACAGGAAGATAAATATTGCCACCTGATTGGATAATTTTGAATTAAAAAAGTCACATAAATTATGCAAATATATAGACGCGCTTTGTTTTCCGATGTTGTTTATTTTATAGTCGTTGGCCGTTATGGGTTTTTCCGGTGGATAAAGATTGACAAAGTTGCGACTAAGTTATTCGACACTCCATGTATGTAACTAAATAGTTAAATAGAATAGAAAATTCAACTTATCATTCTGTCAATCAGAGATCACCAATATTTTGAATGCAGTTTCTCCAATCATATAAGCCAAGCCTAGTCAATAAACTGAAACATAAATAAACTATTTTAATTATTAATTGACTGACAATTAATAACTTTTGACAAAAGTTTACCAAATTGAATTTGATTTTTTTAGTAAATTAATAATGTAAAAGGCTTCTATTCTAAAAAAATATATCATTACAAACAGTTATTCTAATCAAAAAAATTATGATACTGTGCAATTTAACTCATTAGTTGTTTATTTAATGCAGAAATGGCTTAACTAAGTTGTTCATGGAGATAAATAGGACTAGTTGGAACATATTTGAAATTTTCCCAGGAGATTGATAATATATTTTCAACCAAATTCTACTCTGTCAGCATGCTAAGGACAAGCATGTGATAAGAGTGCATAGTAACACTGATTTCTTTAAGACCTAAGCAAACTAAGGGACTGTTTTTATTAATGCTTAGTGCTGGCAGAATTGATGAATAGGTCAATGCAAACTGGGGAGGTCCCGCAGGACTGGAGGGATGCTGTTGTGGTGCCACTGTTCAAAAAAGGCAACAGAAGCGAAGCATGCAATTACAGACCAGTTAGTCTTACCAGTATTGCTTGCAAAATTATGGAAAAAAATGATTAAAAATGAAATTGTGATTCATCTGGAGAAATATAAATTAATTAAAGATAGTCAGCATGGATTTGTGAAGAAAAGATCGTGTTTGTCAAATTTGTTGGATTTTTTGAAGAGGTTTATGGAGGTATGGATGCATGTCAGTCGGTGGATGTGATTTATTTAGATTTTGCCAAGGCCTTCGACACGGTTCCTCATCAAAGGTTGTCTTCAAAGTTGAAAGCAGTTGGTATAGGTGGTAATCTGTTAAGGTGGATAGATTGTTGGTTGCTGGATAGAAGACAAAAAGTGGGAGTGAGAGGAAGTTTCTCGAAATGGATGAAAATAACCAGTGGAGTGCCTCAAGGTTCTGTGCTTGGACCGCTTCTTTTTGTTGTCTATATAAATGACCTTGATGAAGGAATAGCAGCTAAAATATCAAAATTTGCCGACGACACTAAATTATGCAAAACAGTGTGCAATAGTGACGATGACGAAGTGCTGAGAAACGATCTTGTGCAGTTATTCAAATGGTCGCAGGAATGGCAGATGCGGTTCAATGTTGACAAGTGTCATGTTATGCACTTGGGTAGAAGAAATCCAAGATATAAATACGAGTTAAAAGGGATACAGCTAAAAGAAACGAAAGAAGAAAAAGATCTTGGCGTATTAGTAAATGAAGATGCTACACAGTCTAGACAATGTGCAGAGGTTGCAAAGAAGGGAAACAGAATTTTGGGCATGATCAAAAGAACCATAGTCAGCAGAGATAAAGATACAGTTTTAAGATTGTATAAATCTCTAGTTAGGCCACACATGGAATACTGTGTGCAGGCATGGAGCCCTTGTCTTAAAAAAGATATCTACATAATTGAAAAAGTGCAAAGACGAGCTACAAAGATGATTGCTGAGTTAAAAGGACTGAATTATGAACAACGTTTGAGTAGATGTAATCTGACCACACTTGAAAAGAGGAGGACTAGAGGAGACTTAATTGATACTTACAAATTATTGAACGGATTGGTTGACCTAAATCCGGAAAGATTTTTTGAGAGATCGAGATACAAAAGTACCAGAGGGCACAACTTTAAGCTATATAAGAAAAGGGAGAGTTCAATGAAACATAAATTCTTTAGTGCAAGAATGACGAATGAATGGAATAAATTGGAGAATGAAGTTGTGAATGCTGAAACTGTTGAAGAATTTAAAATTAAATTATGTAAATATGGTTTTTAAATGTTTGATAGTGGATCTCACACACGATTATTATTAATTGTTCTGATTCACTTTAAAATAAACGTTATGTTATGTTATGTTAAACCGACACATAAGCAAAACAGCGTGAAAAATTGTGCTTCATTACTTTGGTCCAAAACATTTTTTCAAAGTTCAAACTCTAGCTTTATTTGTTTTAATAAATTCATGAATTGTCTCGAGTTTACAATATTTCAGTATTCAGTGTTGTTTAATTATTTGACTTCCCAGTTATTAGTGCAGAAATAAGTGTGTTTTAATTTTTTATATTGGCCTCATAGTCAAGAACTGAGATAATTTTGTAATATAATAAAGCTGAATAGTTATTCTACTGTTGTTCTCAATTAAAATCAAAGAAATCAATAAAACTGATAATTTTTTAAAGATTTTTAATCATCTTAATCTAAAATGTCATGTTACTCATAATACATTTGAAGCCTAAAAATGTTGCATTAGTTTAAAAATATCTAAATTTTTTTAGTAACTAAAATTTGTTAGTTTTTTCATATGCATGTCAGATTAGCTGAGTTATTTATTTATCTGCAACAGAAACATGACAAAAGGTCTTTAATGTTACAGGTCCAACAAGCTTTTATTTGGTGTATATGGCAAAGGCAGTTGTAAAAGAATAATTGTGGAGACAAGCTATATCAAAGTAGATACAAAAATGTGTATGGCCTTTTTTGTCTAAATGGCTCAATATAGAAGCCACATACAAATATTAGAATGATTGTAAGAATTATTGTAAGTATCAATAAAAATAGTATTAAAACAATAGTATTAAAATAGTATTAAAACAATAGTATTAAAATAGTATTAAAACAATAGTATTAAAATAGTATTAAAATAATAGTATTAAAATAGTATTAAAATAGTATTAAAACAATAGTATTAAAATAGTATTAAAACAATAGTATTAAAATAGTATTAAAACAATAGTATTAAAATAGTATTAAAACAATAGTATTAAAATAGTATTAAAACAATAGTATTAAAATAGTATAAAACAATAATTTTCAGCTGTAAATAACTTATGGCCTACAGTCCATAGACACTATAATCATGTTAATTTTAATAAAAAATTATTATCTATATATATAAAAATGAATGTTTGTATGTTAATGGCCTTTATGCATTGCTACACCATTCATCCGATCGTAATGAAATTTTCACACAACCTTGAGAGTCAAGAGGAATCAAATATAAAAAAAATTGAAATCCGTCACAAAATGAGCGGAGCGGAGCGGGTGAGCGAGCGGGAACTACACACACACACACATATATATATATATATATATATATATATATATTTTATGAAGTGAAACATTGCGTTGAAATGTTTCGAGAGGCCACAAATAGGGTGACTAACTGTCACCACAAGTAACGCAAATATTTGTAAGACTCTACTAGGAATCGAACCCACGTGTCTACGGCAACACCGCCTTGCCTAAATGCAAGCGCTCTTACCAACTGAGCCACCGACCATCCCCAAAAAAGGATGGCTAGAAGTCCCAGTCTTTCGGAGCTACTTAACATTAGACTACGACTATGATAGGCTCAGAACTCCTTATTTCGGTTCGACAACTAGACTGCTGCCAGATAGGTAATTTATGAAGTGAAACATTGCGTTGAAATGTTTCGAGAGGCCACAAATAGGGTGACTAACTGTCACCACAAGTAACGCAAATATTTGTAAGACTCTACTAGGAATCGAACCCACGTGTCTACGGCAACACCGGCTTGCCTAAATGCAAGCGCTCTTACCAACTGAGCGGTGTTGCCGTAGACACGTGGGGACAGCGACCGGGAACGGGAAAACGACCGGAAGCGGGAAAACGACCGGGAGCGGGAAAGCGACCGAGAGCGGGAAAGTGACCGGGAGCGGGAAAGCGACCGGGAGCGGGAAAGCGACCGGGAGCGGGAAAGCGACCGGCAGCGGGAAAGCGACCGGCAGCGGGAAAACGACCGAAAACGGGAAAGCAAACAGGAGTGGGAAAGCAGGTGGGAAAGGAAACGGGAGAGAAAGAGACAAACTTTAGAAAAACCTCTAAAAAACCCGGGCAACGCCGGGTATCTACGCTAGTTAATCATAAAATTATGTATAGTTGTTTCTAAATAAAAGTGTAAAGGTTAAATTGACCAAAATAAAAAAAATTTCAAACGAAAATATTAGCAAGCTTCAAGAGCATAATGTATGCAAATATGGATAGATATCTATGGTTGTATGTGACCTGGTCATTTAAAACTATCCAATCAGATGATAGTATTTGTCTCCCTGTCTTATACCGTCGGACATTGGCGAAAATGCGTGCTGCATGGTCAGCACTTTCCTACGTGTGTGTGTACTGGCGTGCTCTCATCACACAGCTTAGCTGGCATTATATTTGTACCGACAATATATTTTTAACTGGCAATATAAGTTGTACTGACAATATATTTTTATATGACAATATAAGTTGTACCAACAATATATTTGTAACTGACAATACAACTGAAAATATATTGTTGGTACGACAATATATTTTTACCCACAGCTTGTCGAAAAGTGGGGGGTGCTGCAAGCCCGTCCCGACGGGCCTGTATTCAAGTGATCATTTGACATCCTCTGGACGTTGATGTTGTCCAATGGATCCAAAAATTATATATGTCACATAAACAACGAGCATATTAGCATAGACAATAAATAGTTCGACGAAAATATCACAAATAATTTTTTTAATTACATTGAATTTGTTTTCTATCAGAACCAAAGATATAAAACGTCTATAGAATCTAGCAATAAAAAATTATTAAGTCTGAAAGTTATATTTTTGATGAAGAGGAGCTACATCAGGCTATACTGACAATCGATCCGAAAATTTGATAGAATCAGTTCGGAAGTATGTTTAAATTTTTAAGTCTCTAGCTCATCGGGAAGTTAGTTTAAAATCGAATGCAAAATTTGACGACAGGCCGACAGAAAAGTCAAGTTATGTAAACGTGTGTAAAAAAACTTTAAAGTAATTGATTTTTGATAATCAATCAAAATCATCAAAAACTATTATTACCTGTGCAAAATTTCAAATCAATCTGAAAACGGGAAGTAAGTGAAAAATGAATTGCAAGAAATCCCGGTAAGAAGGCGCTTTTTAAATTTTGCTCCTTTTTTAGTTCTGCGGCTGTGTGCTTCGCACACGCTGTAAGCAGTAACATATATATAGAATAAATATATCGGATGGCCTCCGAAAAAACGATTTAGAGTCTTTTGGTTCCATGAATATTCATTATTTGTATTAATCTATTTTTGGTACGACAGCGGAGACTAAACTCCGGTTTGTAAGAAACAGAAACGTCGATTTCTTATAGCTAAAAGTAGTTGATATGAGCTTTATTTTAATTTAACACGATATCCGACATAAAAAATATACAATTCTAATTTACCGATAACATGGGCGACGTTAAATAGACATAAATAGACCATCGAACTAGAGACTACGCAAATAAAATTCAATGTCAACTGAAATTTTTATAAAAAAAATTTGTTAATTTTTATAAAGTTAAAAATTTATTTTGTACATAAAAAAATTTTTTTTTTCTATTAAAAAATATTTGATTAAGTTACTATACGGTTGTAACTCTCAGTTCTTCGTTTTGGATCTCCGGTCTACTAGGCTGCATTGCTAAAAGCCTTCCTAAACAACAGGCGGACCAATATGCCTATTCTATATATATATATATATATATATATATATATATATATATATATATATATATATATATATATATATATATATATATATATATATATATATATATATATATATATATATATATATATATATATATATATATATATATATATATATATAAAAGAACATGTCCAGACTGACTGATAATCAACGCCGAGCTTAAACGCCTCATCCTAGAAACGTGAAATTTGCTAGAACATCCACTAAGAAAGGATTTTTGAAAATTTTGCTCCTGAGGGGAAGAAATTGGAAAACACTTTTTTCTAAAACAATGTATATCTCGAAAACCAAAAATGAGGAGATTTTGAAATTTGGTATATGGATTCTTCTTGAAAAATAAAAAGATAAGTGTTTCACCATTTTTTGAAAATTTGGTTTCCCGGACCTCAAATGTGGGTTGGAAAATAGGGTTATTTGGTTTTTAAAGTAGCTGCTACTCAAAAACTGTGAATGCTACAGAAATAAAAATTAGTACTTAGTTTCTACTCTTAAAATAATGAAATACGTGTTTTACCATTTTTTGAAAATTCGGTTTCCAGGACCTCAAATGTGGAGTGGAAAAAATGGTTATATGTTTTTAAAGTAACTACTACTCAAAAACAGTAAATGCTACAGGAATAAAAATTAGTTCTTAGTTTCTACTCTAAAAATAATGATATAAATGTTCCACCATTTTAAAAAAAATTGGTTTCCAGGACCTTAAATGTGGGGTGGAAAATAGGATTACTTAATTTTAAAAATAACTGATACTCAAAAACTGTAAATGCTAAAAAAAATAAAAATAAGTATTTAGTTTCTACTCTAAAAATAATGATATAGGTGTTTCACCATTTTTCAAAAATTTGGTTTCCAGGACCTCAAAAGTTGGGTGGAGGATAAAGTTCTTTGGTTTTCAAAGCAACCGCTACTCAATAACTGTAGATGCTACAGGAGTAAAAATTAGTATTTAATTTCTACTCCAAAAAAACGATATACGTTTTTTACGATTTTTTGAAAATTTGGTTTCCAGGACTTCAAATGTGGGGTGGAAAATAGGGTTACTTGGTTTTTAAAGTAACTGCTACTCAAAAACTGTAAATGCTACTAAATTTAAAATAAGTATTTAGTATTTACTCAATAAATAACGATATAAGTGTTTCACCATTTTTTAAAACTTTGGTTTCCAGGACCTCAAATGTGGGGTGGAAATAAGGGTTATTTGATTTTAAAATAACTGCTACTCAAAAACTGTAAGTGCTACAGATGTAAAAATTAGTATTTTGAGGTTTTATGCCAGTTAAAAGCAGCTGAGTCCAGTCACCGGCCGGGCCAAGCCGTTAATTTAAGGTTTTTATACGGGCCGGGCCAGACCTTTTCATCAAGTATATAGAAATTTTAGGCCTGTAAAAACGAGCCAGGCCCAAATTAGACGGGCCGTCCCGGGCCAGAAATTTTGGTTTTTGAAACTGCATGGGCCAAATTGTGGACGGGCCGAGATGAGACCTAAAAAATTGATCCGTGCAGTATTCTACTATGGATACACGGTTCAAATTCTCTAATTTCATGCGAGCGAAGCCGCTACGGGCACTGCTAGCATATGATATCGGATAACGATCACGGGACGCAGGTGCTTAATGACAATGCATTCGCTAGTGAATTTATTGTTACTAAATTTCTTAACTAAACTTAAGATTTTATTTGGTGGTAACTAAATTTCGTGGAATGATATCACACAATTTATGCCAAAGCATCCTCAAGGAACGTTAGTGTAGCATCACACACTATAAAATAACCCCGTAGTTAGACAATAATCAAAGAACACAAGTTTTTTGGAATACAAATATATTTCTAAAAGCAAGTTCAAACAAACACAAAGCACTTAACTTAGATATCAAAACATGAGTTAAATTAGCATACAATGATACGACGACTGTTGTATGAACTACAAAATTTATCAATAACATCAAGTTCAATATTTTCTAAGCATCTGCGTCCCGATTTCGTAATCTCGAATTCAATCGAGATTTCCAAACGATACGGGAGATCCCGTATCGCCATTGAAACGATACAGCCTGCGGAAGAAGTCTCGTATCGATATAAATAGCGATACTTAAAATTTGGTTCTCGAATAAAGTCCCGAAAAAATATCGAGATTTTTAAAAAATATTTTCCAATAAATAACGAAAATCATACATATTTAATTAACGATTGTCACAACTGTGAATATTTGCAATTGATTCATCAACATTGATTAATTAATATACCTATTGACAGAAGTTTATAACTATTATCATCCCCACTTTAATAATTTTAATTTTTATCGACAAGTAAAATCATTAAATTAAATTGATAAACTACCGCATAATGCGTACTAAATAAAGTAAATAAATACTTACTATCGGCGGTAGCGTTTTATTTAGAATCTAAATTTAGACAAATAGATAATAACATCTCGTTTGTGGCCTTACCAGCTAATTCCACACATTTAACACAGCCATTGGATGTTGCATATTTCAGGCCAATGAAAATGTATTGGAAAAAAATATTGACAGATTGGAAAAAAAAAGGTAGAGGTAGGAGAGCACCTTCGCTTCCAAAGGATGAGTTCCCAACACTGTTGAAGTCTCTAATGAAAAAGTTAAATGATCATGGAAGAGATAATCTTGTGGCTGGTTTCCGTAAAGCAGGAATTTATCCGTTAGACAGGTTTCAGGTTTTGTCTCGTTTGCCGTCTTACTGTGCTGATACAGCTACTGGTGCAAGTGAGTTGGTCAGCCAGTCGTTCATAGATCACTTGACACAAGCAAGGGATGGTGGATCAGATGGTTCTGTTCGGCCAAAGAGACAGAAATTATCTGTTATTCCAGGCAAAAGTTTGTCTGCTACAGAGGCGCAAGAATTGTTAACAGTCAATAACATATGTTCAGATGTTGATGATTGTTTAATTAATATTGACACTCCATCAGATGGTGCAAGTACCAGTACAGGCACTTTTTCGATGGATAATCTAGAAACAGCTGAGTCCGATTCTATTACTAAAATTGGAGCGGATGCATGTCAAAAGAACAAGACAAAGCAACATAAGAAAAAATCTCTGTCTTTAGTAGACAATTGCTATGTTATTGTGAAGTCTAGAGATCAATTATATCCAGGACAGGTTATAAAATTAAATGATTTAATATGTTTTAACATAGTGTAACATTTAGAAAATGTTTGTTTTATTAGGTGAAAAAAGTTAGAAAAGCCGGGGCAGAAGTTTGTCTCATGAAGAGAAGCGGACAAAACTGGAAATGGCCGGAGCCTGAAGATAGAGCTGTCTATCAAGAGGCTGAGATCTTTGCAGTCATGTCAGCGCCAAAGCAAATTTCAAGGAGAGGACTTTACTCGGTTCCTGAGCTGCAGCACATTGACTACTACTGACGAAATTAATTTATAGTTTTATTTCTTGCTGCTCCGTTTTCTTCATATATAAATGTGTTGCAACTCATTTTTCATGTTTAACATATAATAAAGATTAAAGAAAGAAAAATTAATGATAAACTTTGATCCAATGTTTTGGTAAAGCAGTTTGCAATATGAATTCAAGTGAAAAATCAAATAAAATTTTGCTCGATATGTTTGGGGACTCTAAACGGTGCCAAAACAAGCTAAATTAATTCTGTAAAAAATGTATTTCAACAAAACATACATAGTATAATGAAAAAAACTGTAAATGAAACTGTTTTGAAGTTAAAATTTTTTTCTGGACAGGTTTAAAGTCGTTGGGCCAAAGTCACCCCTATCAGCGGGGTGACTTTGGCCCAGCCTTTAAACGCGTAAAAATATATTAAAAAAAATTTTTTTTTAAACTTTCGCTAGGTCACGCCATACATCACTACTATGCACACCTTTTGAGCATAATTGCTCATAGAAATATAATTTGTACTTTGAAATATAGGTTGATTTATGTGTAAACTGGGCCAAAGCCACCCCGTTTTACGGTACCGAAACTAAACAAATGAAACTTATTTCAAGTTGTACAAAAAAACTAAATTTGTTAAATTTTTATAAATTTTGAAATTTTTTAATATTTTTATATTTTTTTCAATGAATTCTTTTAATGTAGTTATTAATATTGTCTGTCGCGTATAGTTCATCATTCTATGATATCTCGTTTCATTCGAGACAAAATTTCCACTTCAGTCGAGATCCCGATATCGTATCGTATCGATATCGAATCGTTATTGTTCGAGGCGTCTCGTATCGTATCGTTTAATTCGAGGCAAATTTCAGAAATCGTATCGTTCCAAAAAAAAAAAAACGGGACGCAGAAGCTTAATATTTTCAGTACGTTCCCGGTTCATTGCTATTGTACTTATGTCGGCTAGAAGAGTGTCAAACATACTGTTTCGAAGATAGGATTTTATAATCTGGTTTAAAAAAACTACTCACAACTTCACAGCCAGCAGATCTCACCGGCAATGTCAGAGCATTTTGAATTAGTCTCCAAATATCAAAGTTCATAGAATGCCTCTTTGTAAGGCTTTAGAAATTGGAACAAATCTATCAATAATGACAATTCCGTTGATTTTTTTGCATTAAACGTTTAGCACTAGTTAGCACTGACATTCAGCTTGCAAATCAATCAGAAATCAGAAATATTGAGTTGATTAAGCATCTGCGTCCCGATATCGTTTTCTCGAATTCAATCGAGATTTCAAAACGATACGGGATATCCCGTGTCGCCATTCAAACGATACAGCCTGCGGAAGAAGTCTCGTATCGATATAAATAGCGATACTTAAAATTTGGTTCTCGAATAAAGTCCCGAAAAATATCGACATTTTTAAAAAATATTTTCCAATAAATAACGAAAGTCATACATATTTAATTAACGATTGTCACAACTGTGAATATTTGCAATTGATTCATTAACATTGATTAATTAATCTACCTATTGACAGAAGTTTATAACTATTATCATCCCCACTTTAATAATTTTAATTTTTATCGACAAGTAAAATCATTAAATTAAATTGATAAACTACCGCATAATGCGTACTAAATAAAGTAAATAAATACTTACTATCGGCGGTAGCGTTTTATTTAGAATCTAAATTTAGACAAATAGATGTACCGAAACTAAACAAATGAAACTTATTTCAAGTTGTACAAAAAAACTAAATTTGTTAAATTTTTATAAATTTTGAAATTTTTTAATATTTTTATATTTTTTTCAATGAATTCTTTTAATGTAGTTATTAATATTGTCTGTCGCGTATAGTTCATCATTCTATGATATCTCGTTTCATTCGAGACAAAATTTCCACTTCAGTCGAGATCCCGATATCGTATCGTATCGATATCGAATCGTTATTGTTCGAGGCGTCTCGTATCGTATCGTTTAATTCGAGGCAAATTTCAGAAATCGTATCGTTCCAAAAAAAAAAAAAACGGGACGCAGAAGCTTAATATTTTCAGTACGTTCCCGGTTCATTGCTATTGTACTTATGTCGGCTAGAAGAGTGTCAAACATACTGTTTCGAAGATAGGATTTTATAATCTGGTTTAAAAAAACTACTCACAACTTCACAGCCAGCAGATCTCACCGGCAATGTCAGAGCATTTTGAATTAGTCTCCAAATATCAAAGTTCATAGAATGCCTCTTTGTAAGGCTTTAGAAATTGGAACAAATCTATCAATAATGACAATTCCGTTGATTTTTTTGCATTAAACGTTTAGCACTAGTTAGCACTGACATTCAGCTTGCAAATCAATCAGAAATCAGAAATATTGAGTTGATTAAGCATCTGCGTCCCGATATCGTTTTCTCGAATTCAATCGAGATTTCAAAACGATACGGGATATCCCGTGTCGCCATTCAAACGATACAGCCTGCGGAAGAAGTCTCGTATCGATATAAATAGCGATACTTAAAATTTGGTTCTCGAATAAAGTCCCGAAAAATATCGACATTTTTAAAAAATATTTTCCAATAAATAACGAAAGTCATACATATTTAATTAACGATTGTCACAACTGTGAATATTTGCAATTGATTCATTAACATTGATTAATTAATCTACCTATTGACAGAAGTTTATAACTATTATCATCTCCACTTTAAAATCGGTTTTCCTGACAGCCTGTAGCCCCATTATTTACTATTTTTAGTCTGGGAACCGGCAGCTCGTCTCTGTTCTATAGCTTTTTTTAGTGCCACATTGTAATAGTGCAAAGCCAGGCCCCTCTTAGGCTGCTAATCGACCTCTGGATACTACTGATACTACAAGGCAATCGTACTCGCTGACATCGATGACTATTATTATTAATGAGAATAATGAGTAATGTAATTGTAATGATCATTCTATGTTTATGTTTTGGTTTAGTCTGTTTCATAAACTTATTTTTTCAAATTTGTTACATAGAATTGGAATGATTATTTTAGTGTTTCGATATCCGTAATTGACCGTAATAGTAGCTCATCTAAGATATATCTTTATAATCTCGATGATATTCTTGGTTGTATGTGAGTATGTGTGTGCCACCTGTAGTGTGCACGACAGTGCACGTCGTCTGCAGCTGGAATTCGAAACTTTCTCAGCTTCTTTCTTGCTATTGCTAACCGGATTTGCCATCGCCTATAAATAAACTCGCTGGGTTTTTTTTTCATTTTCTTAATTCTTGCATAGAGGCACTTTTTCGTGTTTGTCATCATGCCGCGTCACCGGGGTCAAATCTGGGAGTACTTTGAGGAAGAGACGGTCACGCAGAAAGTCAATGACAAGGATGTAGAAGTAAATCTTGTCAGATGTAAAGACTGCAGGAAACAGTATCAATTTAACGATGGTAACACCACAGGCATGCGAGGACATCTCAAAATCAGCAGAGGAGTCAATCTCACGTAATCTAGTAATCTTAGTAATCTCACTAATCTCAATCTCAGTAATCTCACTAATCTCAATTTCAGTAATCTGCAATCTATTTCTATCTCCATTGGTTTTTCCACTTTCACTATTGAGTTGCCTAAAATTGTCGTTCTTTTGGTGTGCTAGAAGGTTTTCTACTTTTCCATTACTTGAAAAAATAATTTTAATTTTTCTTTTCATCGGCAAGTAAAATCATTAAATAAATTGATAAACTACCGCATAATGCGAACTAAATAAATACTTACTATCGGCGGTAGCGTTTTATTTAGAGTCTAAATTTAGACAAATAGATGTACCGAAACTAAACAAATTAAATTTATTTCAAGTTGTAATAAAAAATTAAATTTTTTAATATTTATATATTTTTTTCAATGAATTCCTTTAATGTAGTTATTAATATTTAAGCTTCTGCGTCCCGTTATTTTTTTGGAACGATACGATACGATACGATTTCTGAAATTTGCCCCGAATTAAACGATACGATACGAGACGCTTCGAACAATAACGATACGATACGATACGATTTCGGGATCTCGACTGAAGCGGAAATTTTGCCTAGAGATAACATAGAATGATGAACTATACGCGACAGACAATATTAATAACTACATTAAAGAAATTCATTGAAAAAAAATATATAAATATTAAAAAATTTCAAAATTTATAAAAATTTACCAAATTTAATTTTTTTTTACAACTTGAAATAAGTTTCATTTGTTTAGTTTCGGTACATCTATTTGTCTAAATTTAGACTCTAAATAAAACGCTACCGCCGATAGAAAGTATTTATTTACTTTATTTAGTGACGCGGCATGATAATGATGACAAACACGAGAAAGTGCCTCTATGCAAGAATTAAAAAAGTGAAAAAACCCAGCGTGTTTATTTATAGGCGATGGCGAATGCGGTTAGCAATAGCAAGAAAGAAGCTGAGAAAGTTTCGAATTCCAGCTGCAGACGATACGGGCTACGGCACTGTCGTGCACACTACAGGTGGCACACACATACTCACACACAACCAAGAATATCATTGAGATTATAAAGATATATCTTAGATGAGCTACTATTACGGTCAATTACGGATATCGAAACACTAAAATAATCATTCCAATTCTATGTAACAAATTTGAAAAAATAAGTTTATCAAACAGACTAAACCAAAACATAAACATAGAATGATCATTACTATTACATTACTCATTATTCTCATTAATAATAATAGTCATCGATGTCAGCAAGTACGATTGCCTTGTAGGGCTTGTAGTATCAGTAGTATGCAGAGCTCGACTAGCAGCCTAAGAGGAGCGTGGCTTTTTTGCTGCCGGTTCCCAGACTAAAAATAGTAAATAATGGGGCTGTCTGGAAAACCGAATTTAAAGTGGGGATGATAATAGTTGTTGAATCAATTGCAAATATTCACAGTTGTGACAATCGTTAATTAAATAGGTATGACTTTCATAATTTATTGAAAAATATTTGTTAAAAATCTCGATATTTTCGAGATTTTAATCGAGAATGAAATTTTAAGTATCGCTAATTATATAGATACGGGATTTCTTCCGCAGGCTGTATCGGTTCAATGGCGATACGGGATCTCCCGTATCGTTTTGAAATCTCGATTGAATTCGAGATAACGATATCGGGACGCAGATGCTTATTAATATTGTCTGACGCGTATAGTTCTTCATTCTATGTTATCTCGTTTCATTCGAGACAAAATTTCCACTTCAGTCGAGATCCCGATATCGTATCGTATCGTTATTGTTCGAGGCGTCTCGTATCGTATCGTTTAATTCGAGATAAATTTCAGAAATCGTATCTAGGGTTGCGCCGGGACAGTCCCGGAATTGGCATACGGTGTCCCGTGTCCCGGGTTTAGTTAGTTGTGTCCCGGAAAATAATAATACAAGTATGTTATACAAATAAATAAAAAAATTACTTATTTATAGATAAAATTTTCAAGCCAATAACAAAGAACGGTGACATGAAATTATTTAGTTTTCTAAATTGTTTTATCTTTGTTTTCTTTATTGGTCGATTTGCTAAACATGGCGTCTGCTAGCTTTTCTAAATCCTAAATAACAAATTCACCTAAAAATAATAGCTCGTTGACTCCACCAAAAAAATTAAAGCGTTAATGTGAATTTCAGTGAGAGTGGTTGTCGAAAGACGGTTTAATCGGCTCAGTAAGGTTGAGGAGTTCCCCCTTTATTGTTCTATTTGCCGCCTGTCATTTTCTGTTAAATATGAAAGTAAAACAGCAGTGACGAGTCATTCCGAATCGACAAAACATAAAAAGGTGTTGCATCACAGAATGAAAATAAAGCAATTTCGTCATTTTTTGTGAAAAAAAATACAACTGATGAAAACAAAATAATTTTGTCGGAACTGGTTGCAACCTATCACGAGATTGTGCATCACCATAGTTATGCCAGTCAAGACTGTTGTTACAAATTGTTAGCAAAACTGTGTCCAGATTCGTTAATAGCCACAAAATTATCACGTGGTCGCACTAAAGCCACAAGCTACGTAGAAAATATTCTAGGACCTAAAGCCCAGGAAATAGTAGTTACTGAATTGAAAGAAGCTAATTATTTTAGTATTAGTTCAGATGCTTTTAATAAAGGAAATAAAAAACTTTTTCCTATTACTGTTAGGTACTTTTTAAGGAAAGAAGGTCTAAAAAATCGCCTTTTTGATTTTTATAATGATAGTGGTGAAACCAGTCAAACCATCACTGCAAAAAAAACAATTGAAAGTTTTGATCTTGAATTGCAATCAGTCTCTTAATACAGTGCAGATAATAGTGAATTTGTTAACTTTGGAAAACATTCATCTGATTTTCAAAGATTAATTTAGCACAACAAAAACATTGTCCAAGCTTATTGCAATTGTCATGTAATGGACAATTGTGTTAAATATGGTTTGAAAGCATTTGAAACAAATTAAAATTATTGATATATATTTTTTCTTTATATATATACTAGCGGAGATACCTGCGTTGCCCGGGGTTTTTAGAGGTTTTTCTAATGTTTGTATCTCTCGCTCCCGTTTCCTTCTCCACTTTCCCGTTTTCGTCGCGTTCCCGGTCGCTTCTCCGCTCTCGGTCGTTTTCCAGCTCCCGGTCGCTTTCCCACTCAGAAGTTTTGTTATCGATTTTCTCTCTTGCTCGCGTTTCCTTCCAAGCTTGCTCTCCCGATTCCAGTCGCTTTCCGCGTTCCCGGTCGCTTTCCCGTTCCCGGTCGCTTTCCCGTTCCCGGTCGCTTTCCCGTTCCCGGTCGCTTTCCCGTTCCCGGTCACTTTCCCGTTCCCGGTCGCTTTCCCGTTCCCGGTCGCTTTCCCGTTCCCGGTCACTTTCCCGTTCCCGGTCGCTTTCCCGTTCCCGGTCGCTTTCCCGTTCCCGGTCACTTTCCCGTTCCCGGTCGCTTTCCCGTTCCCGGTCGCTTTCCCGTTCCCGCTCACGCTTGCTCTCCCGTTCCCGGTCATGCTTGCTCTCCCATTCCCGGTCATGCTTGCTCTCCCATTCCCGGTCACGGTTGCTCTCCCGTTCCCGTGCACGCTCATTTTCTCTTTTACATTCTTTCATAACTTCTGTTAGCCTATAAAACGTAAAATAGATTTGCTAAGACTATATATATATATATATATATATATATATATATATATATATATATATATATATATATATATATATATATATATATATATATATATATATGAATGTTTGTGGGTTAGTTTGTCTATTATAGAAACGGGAAAGCGACCCGGAACGGACAGCGAGCGGGAACGGAAAAGCAAGCGTGAGCGGGAATAGGAGAGCAAACGTGAGCGGGAACGGGACAGCAACCGGGAACGGGAAAACGACCGGGAGCGGGAAAGCGACCGGCAGCGGGAAAACGACCGAAAACGGGAAAGCGAACAGGAGTGGGAAAGCAGGTGGTAAAAGAAACGGGAGAGAAAGAGACAAACATTAGAAAAACCTCTAAAAAACTTTTTCCGTTCCCGGTCGCTTTCCCGTTCCCGGTCGTTTTCCCGTTCCCGCTCACGCTTGCTCTCCCGTTCCCGCTCACGCTTGCTCTCCCGTTCCCGGTCATGCTTGCTCTCCCATTCCCGGTCATGCTTGCTCTCCCATTCCCGGTCACGGTTGCTCTCCCGTTCCCGTTCCCGTGCACGCTCATTTTCTCTTTTACATTCTTTCATAACTTCTGTTAGCCTATAAAACGTAAAATAGATTTGCTAAGACTATATATATATATATATATATATATATATATTATATATATATATATATATATATATATATATATATATATATATATATATATATATATATATATGAATGTTTGTGGGTTAGTTTGTCTATTATAGAAACGGGAAAGCGACCCGGAACGGACAGCGAGCGGGAACAGAAAAAGCAAGCGTGAGCGGGAATGGGAGAGCAAACGTGAGCGGGAACGGGACAGCGACCGGGAGCGGGAAAGCGATCGGCAGCGGTAAAGCGACCGGCATCGGGAAAACGACCGAAAACGGGAAAGCGAACAGGAGTGGGAAAGCAGGTGGGAAAGGAAACGGGAGAGAAAGAGACAAACATTAGAAAAACCTCTAAAAAACTCGGCAACGCCGGGTATCTCCGCTAGTACATACATAAACACACACACAGACACACATACATGCACATACACATACATACATACATACACACATACTTACGCACATACATATATATATAGTTCCCGCTTGCTCACCCGCTCCGCTCCGCTCATTTTGTGACGGATTTCAAAAATTTTTTCTCTATATTTGATTCCCCTTGACTCTCAAGGTTGTGTGAAAATTTCATTACGATCGGATGAATGGTGTAGCAATGCATGAATACAATACCTATATACATACATACATACATACATACATACATACATACATACAACCATTCATTTTTATATATATAGATATATATATATATATATATATATCTTTGAGACACGCTCCAAGAAACACAACTCGCCATTTGGCAGAAACAACTTTTCGAGCCAAATTCTCGACCTTTCGGTACAAAACTCTTTGTTCGAGACTACAATTAGCCAAAAACTTTTCCATTAAACTTTTATTGTCAGACCGACGGACCGTTTCAGCTATGTCAGCCATCCGCAGGGTCAAAAGTAAAACAAGAAAAGTAAACAAACAGAAAGAACCGAAATTATCAAAGAATTAGCACACTAACAAAAGAAAAAACGAAAAAACACTCTACCTATCAAATCAAAAGAATATAAAATTTATACTATTGGAAATCAATTTTTGCGCTTTCGCTGTTATATTAGAAGAGACAAGAATTTCCTCAGATACATTACAATGAGATTCGTCAGGAGCAGCCTCAACAGCCAAAGTATTTGTGTCAGAGGACGAGTCAGAAGTATCATCATTTATGTTATCCTCGTCGTTAGAAGGAATACAGGGTAACCGATGCATATTGCTTTCTTTGACACCGAATAAGTGGAGAATCTGTGGAAAAGATTCCACAGATTCTCCACTTATTCGGTGTCAAAGAAAGCAATATGCATCGGTTACCCTGTATTCCTTCTAACGACGAGGATAACATAAATGATGAACAAGAATTTCCTCAGATACATTACAATGAGATTCGTCAGGAGCAGCCTCAACAGCCAAAGTATTTGTGTCAGAGGACGAGTCAGAAATATCATCATTTATGTTATCCTCGTCGTTAGAAGGAATACAGGGTAACCGATGCATCATTGTAATGTATCTGAGGAAATTCTTGTCTCTTCTAATATAACACAGCGAAAGCGCAAAAATTGATTTCCAATAGTATAAATTTTATATTCTTTTGATTTGATAGGTAGAGTGTTTTTTCGTTTTTTCTTTTGTTAGTGTGCTAATTCTTTGATAATTTCGGTTCTTTCTGTTTGTTTACTTTTCTCGTTTTACTTTTGACCCTGAGGATGGCTGACATAGCTGAAACGGTCCGTCGGTCTGACAATAAAAGTTTAATGGAAAAGTTCTTGGCTAATTGTAGTCTCGAACAAAGAGTTTTGTACCGAAAGGTCGAGAATTTGGCTCGAAAAGTTGTTTCTGCCAAATGGCGAGTTGTGTTTCTTGGAGCGTGTCTCAAAGATAAATTGATTCCACAGTTTATTCGCAATATATTATATATATATATATATATATATATATATATATATATATATATATATATATATATATATATATATACTTGCGGGGTTACCCGGCGTTGCTCGGGGTTTTCAGAGGTTTTTTTATCATTTTTCTCTCTTGCTACCGTTTCATTCCCCGCTTGCTCTTCCGTTTCCGTTCCCGCTTGCTCTCCCGTTTCCGTTCCCTCTCGCGCTCATTTTTTCTTTACCACTCTTTCATAACTTATTTTCGCCTATAAAACGTAAAATAGATTTGCTAAAAGTTGCTTGAAGCCTTCAAACGTTGTTTTACGTAAACAAAATTTGAATTTTATTTCGCAATTACCTTCGATGGTCGTACATTGGAACTTTGGCCTGGAAAGTTAAGAAGGGGAAAAAGTTAAGAAGGTTTGGACTCCTTCTCCGATCCTCCGGCGCAGGGGGCCAAAAAACCTTCCGGCCAAAAGTGCCTATACATGATTTTTGCATAAGTTTTCGAAGCACTGTTTACAATTGCGTAACAGGCATTACTTGCTAATGGACTTCTTAATATTAAGAAGTCAATGACTTGCTTCCCAGTCTTGCATAATGTGACCGATTGCGCGTTATTACAAATTATAAGGAGATTGATGGGGCGGGAAAGCGACCGGAATCGGGAAAGTGACCGGGAGCGCGAAAGCGACCGGGAGTGGGAGCGGGAGAGTAAGCGGGAACGGGAAAGCGACCGAGAGCGGGAGAGAAAACGGGGAATTAAACGGGAGCTAGAGAAAAACGATAAAAAACTCCAAAAACCCCCGAGCAACGCCGGGTAACCCCGCTAGTATATATATATATATATATATATATATATATATATATATATATATATATATATATATATATATATATATATATATATATTTTCAAACGAGAACATCACTGTTCGACGAAAGCGGAGATATTCTTGATTTTATTTATTTAAATATCTTATGTAATTTCGACTTAATTTAATCATTTATTATCATAATACTTGCTTTTATTATTATTATTACTACTACTATTATTTTATCCTTTAATTAAACGTTTTTAATTATACTTATTTTATCCTCATAACTCCAGTTTATTTTATGTACGTTAATTTAATTAAATTGTCTAAATTTGATTATTTTTATTAATATCCTTCTATTGAGATGATTTCTTGAGGATATTAGTTTATTTGTATATTTAGTTATTACATGTTTTCTTATCTTTTGCCTCCTTTTACGCGATCGTATTTACAGACTCTGAAGATGGCGAAAGCCGAAACGGCCCGTAAGTCTGAAATAAAGAAAGTTCTAAATGTTATTACTTTTCTTAATACGTGTTGCAGTAAACAAAAAACGTTGTTCCGAAATATTGAGAAAGTATCTATAAAACTCATAGCGGCTAAATGGAGACTTATTTTTAATCGAGCTTGTCTTAAAAAAGAAAATCTTATGCCATCTTACATTATTAATATATATATATATATCAATCATTTTAATGTTTCAAATGCTTTCAAACCATATTTAACACAATTGTCCATTACATATATAAGTGAACATATCAACAAACCATCATAATTTGTAATGCAAAAAAATGTAAAAATTAATGTCCCGGAATGACCTTTTCCAAAGTTGGCAGCCCTAATCGTATCGTATCGTTCCAAAAAAAAAAATAACGGGACGCAGAAGTTTAGAGTTGATACAACTCAGCCATAAATTTAATACCTTCTATTTCAAGGAATCCATGTTTTGGATTCAGAAATTGAAGACTCTTCATCGATGAACAATTTTCTAATGAAAATCTACGTTTTTATTCCACAAGGATAGTATCCAACCTTGGGAAAAATATCTGTAGTTTGATATGATCAAGGCTATTGATTTTTTGTTGATCACCTGTGGTTTCCATTATTACTGATTCCTGTAGTTTTTTAGGAACCTTCCTCTTTTTTTTTATTTCTCCCAATCAAGATTATACATATCTATTATGCATCATTAATAATGATTTTCCACATTTATTTATTTAATTCGGGATTATCACGCTCTTTTAATACTTCAGTTATTAAATTTGTAGCAGTTAATATATCTAAATTAACAGACTGATGAAGTTTTGTGACAGCCATTAAGCGAGTAATATTTGCTCCATTTAAATAAGCATTACGACGAAATTGGAGGACATGATCAGTATTAGTAGAGACTTAGAGACTTGGCATTTACTTGTCTATAAAATTTAAGGTTTATGCACATTATAGAAACAAAAGTAACATTAAATGTAACATAATCTCGCATTTTGTGACATTTTTTACTGCTGAGCACACCAATAGAACGACATTTTTAGGCAAATCAATAGTGAAAGTGGAAAAACCAATGGAGATAGAAATAGATTGCAGATTACAGAGATTACATGAGATTGACTCCTCTGCTGATTTCTTAAATCCATCTACTTTTACAAAAGACTCTAAATCGTTTCTTCGTATACAGAGCGATAGTTCGTTTATCTCCTATATACCTATTTTATATATATGATAAATCAAATCCAGTCATTTTTTTATTTCACAAAAATTTTAATTATTTGACGATATTATAAAAAAATCACTGTCCACTGATAGTCAATATTAACTGTCAATATTTTTAATTTGGCTGGGACGTTGATGTTTGCTAGTCGACTGTGATGGTCCTGGCAGACTATATTGACTCCCGACAGTGTCCAAAATAATCACATCTCTACCTTCATCTTCGACCTTGACATCACCAACACCAATATCTTTGTTGAAAAGGATCCAATTATTGATGGTGACCTCCTCACTTGGCACGTTTTTGGCGACATTTGCTGGATCATGTCTGGGGTCTTGGGCGATGCTCTCTAGGGGTCGACGCATTTTGAGCACGCTATTTATCATGAAGTACACCGAGTTTCACCGTGTGGCCACAGGCGTAATCAGCTTGACAAAGGAGAGGTTGGCAACGTCAATGTTGGTAGGGTCATCCTTCAGTGCTTGAATTTCACTTCGAATTCTAGCATTGGCCTGATGACTTTTGTGGCAACGAGTGACCAGCTTGATGCAGCGGCTGACAACCTCGTTCACACAGGGAGATTGCTTGACGCTGTCGTTCATAACAAGGGACTTGTCGATCTGTGAACACCTCGGGATGGCAGCCTTCATGTTTGTTGCCGAGTCATGAACAGCAGTCACTGGTACAATGCCTGTGTTGCCAGGAAGTCCGGCCACCATGGTGTCAAGCCGCTTGGCAATGGCATTGGCCGTGTGGCTCTCGCCGAAATAGGTCACTGAGCACACAAACTTGTGAAAGAAAAACTGTCCATTTATGTAATGGAGGGTCAGCGACTGGTAGGGGTCCATGTTCTTACTGGTCCAAATGTCTGTTGAAATGCCAAACCCGGGCACATGGGGAAGTTTCATCTAGCAGTTATAGCTCAAACATGTAATTCTAGATATAAATCGCAGATGCAAAGCTGGTTACATAAACTTCTCAAATTGTTTCAGTTAAAAACAAGTAAAGATAAAAAATAAATTTAAAAAAAGCATTTATTTGCCTCTTTATCTGAGTCAATGAACTAAAATTTTTGAATCTAAAACAACCGTTAATTATTTTGGACCTCTGGCGACTTATACATAAACAACTTGATTAATTTGATTTGAATAATTTTAATTGATTTAAGGCCTAATTCAATTCATGTATTGTCATCCAGAATAAAGCTTTTCTGAAAGTTTTAGAGCTCTAGGTGGTCGAAAAGTGGGGGAATTTTTGTTTCTAAGATTTGATCACCACAGACAAACAAACAAACAAGCAAACATACAAACAAACAAAAGAGAGACGAGTGAAGTTAAATAAAAGCATTTAAAAAATTATTTATGCACTAATTTTATCAAAGTAAACAAACTGAAACAACAACTGCAAGAAGCTACACTGTAGAACATAATTCAACTGTCGTGGCCCTGAAAAATAGAATTTTTTAATGACATTGTCAAATCTAGCTTAAATTATACTGTTAAAAGATTTTTAGACAAAATGTCCCAAAACATTTTGAGCAGAGACATTTGAATGGGGACATTTCAACTATTTTAGGAGATAAAAGTGTAAAGGCTTTGGACAAATTTTGGAAAGAGTACCTACGACTACACCCATCAGCCATTTTGACATGGGACCTTTTGATCGGGACATTTTGTCCGGCCACCCTTTCAGCCAGCAGCTTAATGAATAAATAAAAATATTGAACCTTTCATGTTTTTTTTTCTTTTACATTTATTTCATGATTCATATAAACAAAATACAACATAAAACAAACTAAATAATTCTAATCAAGAAAAGTTTAATACAAAAATTAATCAGCTTCTTTCAGTATTTAGCATATTTCAATGATTTCAATAGCAACATTACTTAACAAAAATATATTTGAACAGCATTCTATCAATTCTGTTGACTTGAAAAATTGTTAAATAGGAAAGCAGAAAAAACAAAGAAGAATTACTAAGTCTTGTACAATTTTCGACCACATAATTTTCTCTTAACCATATTATGACACTGTCTCACCTTTAGTAATCTGAAACCATACAATTTTTAATATTGAACATAAAAAGTTGATTAACTTATATAATAGTGGCATACAGTGAAGTTAAAAAGTCATCAAACATGTCATCAAATCATTTGTTTGGTTTTTTTGTGATAACAGTTAGTTTAATATATAATCTAAATTTACATAATACAAAATACATTAAAAAAAAACAACATTTTTCTTGCACCCTAAAAAGTATAAAATAATATTCCTATGATTCATTTAAAACGAAAAACGTTGCGGCGCATTATTTTTTATAACTATTTCTTTTACTAAAGTTTTGATGTTGTAGCCTATATGCCCCCGCAACGTTTTTCGTTGTGAATGAATCATAGGAATATTATTTTATAATTTTTAGGGCGCAAGAAAATTGTTGTTTTTTCAAAAATGTATTTTTTATCATGTAAAAATTATTTTATACTTTTTCACTTTTGATGGGTGAAATTTTATAAGAATTTTAGTTAACATTATCACATATTAACTGACAAATAAATAGTTGTAAAACAAATTTTTTATTAAAGTACTGAAAACATTACGCAAGCTCCACCCACTAACCATTTAAGTTCCACCCTAAAGGTTAAATTTTATAAGTAATTGTTGGCTTGGACCTGTAGCGAGAATGATGTTAGTAACGATAAATAACTTATTGATAATTAATTTTTTGCTAAATTCAGTTATTAACTCTGTCAAAACTGTGACTATGAAACAGGAGTCCGAGACGGGGGAAATTTTGGGTACCTGGAGCCGGCGTCGGCAAACAATGCACCGACTCTGACTAAAAAAAACAAAAACTGCATTGCTTAAATAGAAGAGAAAAAATTAAAGAAAAACTCTATTCATGCTTTGGGCCTTCCCTACCATACACCGTAGTGCTTTGGTTACTCTTAAGTACGAGTAGTCCAAACTATTTACATGTGAGTGGCAATCCACCCAACCAGCCAAAACTCCTACCAAATTCAGATTGGAATTAAAAAAAAGCAAGTTTAAATGTCCCAATTCACAAAAAGTTATAATTAACCCTTGGAGGGTCGTGGAGAAAAAAAAACTTTGTTGGCCATGTGGTGTGCCTGTGCATATATATATGCATATATGCATATATATATATATATATATATATATATATATATATATATATATATATATATATATATATATATATATATATATATATATATATATATATATATATATATATATATAATATACATAAATAATAATATATATATATATATATAAATAAACATATAGATATATACGTATGTAATAAATTGAGAATATTGCTTTATAGCAGTTGATAACAATTTTGGTTTGTGGAACATAATTGGCCAAGAGGGGTGCAAGTACACTCCATTGACATTATATGCTTTCCATTTTATCACCAATCAGTCAACTTACGTTTACCATTACATGTCGGCGTCTGAAATTTCCTTGTGATAAATTACAAGAAATTAGTGGCTTTTGCGGCTGCTAGTTTCATTGTCCCATCTATTTTTTATAAGTGAGGTGCACCAGCACCCCGCATGGCCCTCCAAGGGTTAATGACTTCTCTACTGTAAGAATAAAGACCAATGCATGTAGTGCCTCACGTAACCGAAAAACGAACACGTTAAGTGACTGTGAAGAAGCACTGCAGATAAGCACACAAAGGAGAAAGCTGCTACTATCCAGCCACTTGATTGATTAATAAAAAAAAACTAATAAAACTTTGTTTTCATTGCTTAAACTGTGCAATACAGTAGACTGTTGGCTTCTCAGCCAGTAGTCCTGTGGTAGGTTGTGTTTCTTTCCTTCAAGGAATGTATACATTCGCATATTAATACAGAGGAGTCGGAGTCGAGGAGTTGGAGTCGGAAGTACATAAAACTGAGGAGTCGGAACATTTAGCTACCGACTCCACAGCCCTGCTATGAAAGTTCATTCATATTCATGATTATTCGTTCATTCCTTCTTTCCAGCATGCATGCTCATCGAACTTTCTCTGACTCATCGTATCTGGCATCCCTAGGTCATTAATTCCTACACTTCGATTCGTGCCGATACCAACATCAGTTATTAAAAAATCAGCCGACATTCTGACAGCAATTAAAGTGCGTTATTGTCGTTTAACGCAACATGGAGTTGAGTATTATCGGCATATTGAGAATGACTGACATTGAAATTGGCAATCACTTTTGCAATAGGAGCTATGTAAAGAGTGAACAACACCGGACCTAGGTCTTTCAAAATGTGTCAAGAGCCTTGGCGTTATTATTGACAACACGATAACTTTCAATGCTCATGTTAATAGCCTTTGCAAAGTGGCGTACTTCCACACAAAAGTTCTGAGACATATTAGAAAATGTATTTGAAAAATCGTCACTCTATCTCGAGTGCAATGATTGGTTCTCGTCTCGACTACTGCAATTCAATCCTTTATGGTACTTAAGCCTCAAACTTTCAAAAACTACGACGCAATCAGAACTCTTTGGCATGAATCGTAACTGGCACTAGACGATCCGAACACATCACCCCAGTACTTGCACAATTGCACTGGCTGACGCTCACCAAGCGTGTCTAATATAAAATCTCTCTGCTAACTTTTAAAGTTTTTACCACTCGACAACCAGGCTATCTTTATGATCTCCTTAAGATCCACACATCTGCAAGAGAACTTAGATCGAACAGCAGAACTAATAACCTTCATATTGATGGCTCGAGAACGGCTTTTGCAGACAGAGCTTTTTTCCATGTCAGGCCAACCGTCTGGAATACCTTACCCCTTGAGTTAACAAAAGATCTGTCTTCCATCAATTGCTTTAAATCTCGCTTGAAAACTCACCTCTATCGTAAAGCTTTCTGTCACTGACCGCCATGGCAGGTCCGCAACTGCGATTTCATCATTATTACTTAATGTAGTTTGATTGACATATGATGCGTTTTCAACTGTTTAATAATAATAATAATAATCAAAATCAAGTTCAATCAACAGCATACTGTTGTATCTCGGATTGACAGTGGTTTTCCAAAAAAGCAACTCAACATTGCCGAGTTCAACCATAGTTGAGAGACTGTTTAGTGATACTGCTCCAGTACTAACAGCAAATCCACAAACTATTTGTGACTCACATTTCAGGATTTGAATAAAATTTGTCCTAATCAAATTTTCTTAATTGATGGATAACTTAAGTTAAATGCAAATTGCTTTGTAGTGCAGTGATACTGTTGCTTTACATGTGTACTTACGTAATGTACAAGTGGTTAAATAAAATTAGAGAACAAGTTAACTACTTTTAAATTTTAGTTAACTGTTTAGTCAACTACTTTTACAAATTAGTTGCCAACTAAAAGTTTAACTAGATTTTTTTTAGTTGAAAAGTAGTTTAAGTTAAACTACTAGTTATAGTCATTTAACTATTTATGAAATACTTTTGCCTTTATTATTTAATAAGAACAAATGTTTATCATAACAAGTAAAATTCATTATAAGAAGGGCTTTACATACCCTAGCCTCAATATATTCCACACGTCTTTCAAGTGATGTAAGTTTTTCATTTAGAGTTGCTAGTTTTGACCTGCATGACATATCTGAAAAAAGTTATTAAATAAACCTTTTATAGTGCAGGGTAACATGAAGTCTAGTCACTATATGATAGACTATTATTTATATAAATAAAGTAACTAATTTGAGTTTATTATATTTAATAATAGTTTTTAGTCCTTTACACCAAGTGTTTTAAGACTCTTAACACTAGACCACCAAGCCATCGCACACACATATAAATATAATGTTTTAAAAACATGTACAATTATAATTAGACATCTGCCAAAGTGACTTTTATGACAAAGTCTGAATATTTCCAACTAGCAACTGCTAAATCCGAAATTGAATCAAATACTCGGAGTGAAAATGAAACAAAACTAACCGTAATGATGGAATATTGAAATAACTAATTAATAATACAAATTTAACATTTATAAACAACTAGCGGGGTTTTTAGATGTTTTCTAATGTTTTTCTCTCGCTCCTGTTTCCTTCCCCGCTTACTCTCCCACTCCCGGTTGATTTTCCGGTCCCTTTCCCGATCCCGTATGCTTTCCCACTCCCAGTTGCTTTCCCGTTCGCTCTTTCGTTCCCACTTGCTTTTCCGTTCCCACTTGCTTTCCCATTTCCTCTCATTTTTCAATTCCCGTTTCCGCTCGCTTTCCCGCTCCGCTCATTTAATGACTGATTTCAATTTTTTTACTATAATTTTCTCCCCTTGACTATCAAGGTTGTGTGAAAATTTCATTACAATCCAATGAATGGTGTAGCAATGCATAAAGGACATACAGACAGACATAATCTAGTTTATCTATATATATAAAAGAACATGTCCTGACTGAGTGATAATCAACGCTGAGCTCAAACGCCTCATCCTAGGAACGTGAAATTTGGAAATTATATTACTTTTATTGCATTAGCATCCACTAAGAAAGGATTTTTGAAAATTTTGCTCCGGAGGGGAAGAAACTGGAAAACAAACTTTTTTCTAAAACAATGTGTATCTCGAAAACCAAAAATGAGGAGATTTTTAAATTTGGTATATGGATTCTTCTTGAAAAATAAAAAGATACGTGTTTCACCATTTTTTGAAAATTTGGTTTCCCGGACCTCAAATGTGGGTTGGAAAATTGGGTTATTTAACATTTTTTTTAACATTTGAACATTTATTGAGCACGAAACAAAACAACAGTGAAGTTATAAATAAGGAAAAAAAAATCAAGTGCTCAAAAGGTTCATCCAAAGGGAATTACTTCCCGCTAACTGGACGACCTATAAACGAAAATTCAGATACGAACCGAGACAGAGAAATAAAAGTTAACATAAGTGTATAGGAGTAAACATAAGTATATATAAGTTAACATATCTGTATAGAAGTTAACATATCTGTATAGAAGTTAACATAAGTATATAGATATTGAAATTATGAATCTAGCTGTAATATGTAAGATTTCAACGATTTTTTAAATAGCGAAATGCTTTTCAATGAGGATATTGTTATTGGAATACTTGAATACAACCGCGGACCATAACACTTTATGGAGAATGTTTTGAGAGTTGTTCGAGCAAAATCGGACCGAAAGCAATGCAAAGAACGCACATCATGAGAATGTACATGAGACGATTTTGTGAAAAGGTTATCAAATGACGACGGTAACATATGGTTGTCATATTTGTACATGAAAATACTAACAAGAAAAAAATTAATTTGATATACATTCAGTAGGTTGTTCTCGATCATTTTCATTTTACAAGATGATGTAAAGGGCAAGTTAAATAATATTCGGATGATTCTTTTCTGTAAGATGTGGAGAGACTTTAGACGTGTAGGATAATTTGAAGCCCAAACAATATTACAATAGGACAAGTAAGGGTAAACGAGAGCGTAATACAACATCATAGAAATATTTTTATCCACAAATCGACTCACGCGAGATAGAATTCCACAATTTTTTGCAACTTTAGAGGTGACATAACTAATATGGTCAATCAGTGAGAGGTGCTCATCAAGCAACATTCCAAGAAATTTACACGAGGAAACTCGCGCAATAGGTTTATCGTCAATAAGAAGTTGATAATCAGAACAAATTAATTTATTTCTATGGTGGAATAGAATATAGTTGGTTTTACTTATATTTAAAGAAAGTTTATTCGCACAAAACCATTTATAAACGGAAAGTAGTTCATGATTAGTAACATCATATAAATCTTTTAGGTTTTCACCAGAAGCAAAAAGGTTGGTATCATCGGCGAACAAGACAAATTCGAGACGATGCGAAACAGTGCACAAATCATTAATGTAGACAAGAAATAAGAGAGGGCCTAGCACCGACCCCTGAGGCACGCCACAAGTTACCCGCCGCGTTGATGAAGTAACTTCGTTGTAGTGTACCTGTTGAGTTCTACCGCTCAAATAATCTTCAAACCACATTAATGGAATCCCTCGGACCCCATAGTGTTCAAGTTTTTTTAGCAAGACTTTGTGATTCACTGTATCAAAAGCCTTGGCCAGATCCAGAAACACGCCGATGATGTAGTCTCCTCGATCCATAGCCTCCGCAACCCTCGAGTGCAACAGAACGAGCGGCATGTAGGTAGAGTGATTTTTTCTAAAGCCGAACTGACTCCTGGTAATTATGGAAAATCTGGCAAGAAATCCATAGAGCCTGGAGTGCATAGCTTTTTCAAAAAACTTTGAGAAGAAACATAAAATAGATATTGGCCGATAATTGGAAATGGTATCTTTTTTGCCAGATTTGTGAAGGGGAATTACTTTTGCCGACTTTAACTGATCAGGAAACACCCCTGAAGAAAAAGAGCAGTTTATTATGCAGGAAAGAATATGGGCTATCCGTGGAACAGAGCATCTTGCAATACACGGGTCAATTCCGTCGATTCCACTGCTGTGTGAGATTTTTAATCGTGTCGATATTTCAATGATCTCGTCCGGTGTTGTAGGTACAGCATCGAAAGAATGGACCACGGGATTACCAAGATATTCATCAAATGTTTCATTAGGAATTAATATATTTTTTGCGAGATCTGTGCCAATGCTGGAGAAATGGTTATTAAACGAGTCAACAATTTCTGTAGGAGAGGTCAAATAACTCCCGTCACCCGCATCAAAAGTCCTGCACTGCTCCACAGAAGATCGCTTGCCCATTAGGCTCCCAATGATTTTCCATGTTTCTTTAGCATTGTTTTGACATAAATTGAATTTTTTTGAATAGAATTCTTTGATTGTCGCAATTTTCATTGATTTGAAGCGATTACGGTACACAGTGAATTTTTCTTTATTGGCCACTGTCGGGCTCTTGAGGTATTTTTTATATAAGGCATTTTTCTTTTTGCAGCACTTCATGAGATTTGGCGTCATCCAATCCTGATCAAATCTAGCAGGACCACGAGTGTATTTAACCAGTGGAAAACACTTGTTATATATTTCGAGATACTTATTAATGAATAATGAGTAAGCAGAGGACGCATCACCACCATCGGCCATCCCAATCACCCCAGACCAGTCCATCTCACCCAACATCTGTTCAAACATCTCTTTCTGTCTCAGGCTGGTCAGCCTTCTAAATGAAATCTGATCTCTTTCAGTATTGGTGCGAGGTGCGAGATCAGTTGACAAAAAAATCGGAAGATGATCAGAGATATCATCAATCACAATCCTAGCAATAGAATGTTGTAAGGGGTAGTTTGTAAACATGTTATCAATTGCAGAAGCAGTTTTAGAAGTTATCCTGGTAGGCGCCGTAAATGCCGGAAGAAGGCTGTAAGAAGCCAGTAAATTGAAAAAATCAGCCATAGACGAGCTCTGTTCTCTACTGAGAAAATCAATATTGAAGTCGCCCATTAAAAGAATATTCATATTTCTTTTGACGAGACAATTTAACAAATTGCTGAATTCTATGTTAAAACTGTGTAAATTTGTGTCCGGGGGACGATAAATAACACCCACTAAGAAATTTCCAGTTTTTTGACAATCCATTGAGATTAGAAGAAGCTCGAATGAAGTAACACTGCTGTTCCAGAGTGAAGCATCAACTGTTGAATACTTGATCCGCTCATCAATAAAAAATCCAACTCCACCACCTCTTTTCATGTCTCGATTTTGGAACACGAAGTGGAAACCTGGTATTTCTATGCCTTTAGACGAATTTTCATCCAACCAAGTTTCTGTGACCGCCAAAATTCGAGCTCGACTTTGGCGAAGTAGTATCGTTAAATCGTCTAATTTGTTTTTCATACTCCTGCAATTAACGTGAAGGAAAGAGAAAAATTCACGAGGCAGTTGATTGGTCAGGTCATTTAAATCTTTTGGAGAAACATAAATGCTGGTGTCTTCATACATTGAACGAAATAAATTGTCATCCGGATCAATACCAGAATCAAATAAAGAAGAATTATCTTCAGACCTCTCAAAACCAAAACAAATTTCTTCTTTAACAACAGAATCCATTGGATGAAATCAAAAGTTTTCAACCTCCTCCAGACTTAGAACTCGGGTGGGCCTGTCAGACTCAGCCCGCCTGACAAAGACCGCACCATTCCAGGTCCAGATGGAAGCAATTCTCTTTTCTTTAAGAAGTTTTCTACCCTTTGAAAAGATGTCGGCATTTTTTTTTGTTAGGTGTTCGTTTATATAAACTTTTTGCGCAGTGTCTTGTTTTCGTAGTAATCTCCTTAATTCATAGATCCTATCTCTGACAAGCCTGGAGGCGAATGTAACAACAATTGGCCGAGGCGCGTTATTTGGACCCGGTACGCGAAATCCAGCAGTGATGTCACGCTCTGAAATTTCGAGGTCCACTTTTTCTGACAACATTCTATCACAGCCTTCACCGTATCTTGCCGTGAAGATGGCCTTTGACCTCCCCCATCCTTACTGGCAACAGAGGCTGCTTCTGCGTAAGATGACTCGGGTACACCGTGGAACACAAGATTGCCGCTCCTCATCTGGGTCTCCAATTGATCGACTTTGAGTTGTAGGGTACGATTCTCCTCTGTTAGGAATTTGAGCCTGTCAACAATAGGTTTGATCTCATTCTGAAGGGTCTTTGTTACCAGCTCCATCATTGATTCCTTCAACATCTCTCTGATGCTCGACTCCAGATCAGGTAGTATCTTACCTTTAATTTTATCTGCCAATGACTCGATGGTTTTATTTTCTGTTAACAAATCCATGATTTCCTCATGCTTTGGCGGCTTGCGAGACATTATCTGAGCTAATTCGACTCGAAAGAGTGACTCACAACAACAATACTGAATTCGTGTTCTTCACTAATATCGCCAATTCGACTCGAAGGAGTGGCTCACAACAACAAAATTGAATTTGTATTTTTTACTAATAACGCTACAAATATTTACTAAAACAGACAAAAAACTATACCGTCAGATAGAGATTTTTATAACAAGTTCAGTCGTATAATTTTCTTAACTATTATGTCCCTAAAAATCGTTTATTTAGTTATTTATAAAGCATAACGTAACGCTCCGTTCACCGCTTTAAGTTCAAATGGTTTTTAAAGTAGCTGCTACTCTAAAACTGTGAATGCTACAGGAGTAAAAATTAGTATTTAGTTTCTACTCCAAAAATAATGAAATACGTGTTTTAGCATTTTTTGAAAATTTGGTTTCCAGGACTTCAAATGTGGGGTGGAAAACAGGGTTATTTGTTTTTTAAAGTAACTGCTACTCAAAAACTGTAAATACCACAGATGTAAAAATTAGTATTTAGTTTCTATTCTAAAAATAAAGATATACGTGTTTCACCATTTTTTACAAATTTGGTTTCCAGGACCTTAAATGTGGGGTGGAAAATAAGGTTATTTGGTTTTTAAAGTAACTGCTGCTCAAAAACTGTAAATGCAACAAAAGTAAAAATTATTATTTAGTTTCTAATCTAAAAATAATGATATACGTGTTTCACCATTTTTTACAAATTTGGTTTCAAGGACTTTAAATGTGGGGTGGAAAATAGGATTTCTTGGTTTTTAAAGTAACTACTACTCAAAAACTGTGAATGCTACAGATGTAAAAATTAGTATTTAGTATTTTATTGAGATTTAGCATAGCCTTATCAAGACAAGTCTTGCCCAAGGCGAGAGAGGGAGGGTACTTGCAAAGGCAGCCATTTATAGGCGCCTACCAATTTAGCAAATGCGAGTGATCTCCTGGCTTAAGGGAGTTATGCTGATGACGCCGGCGAGGTTTGAACTGCCGACCTAACGATCGACAGGCTAACGCTCTACCGCTCTGCCACCAGCGCCTCAAGAAATAATGATAAAAGTGTTTCACCATTTTTTAAAACTTTGGTTTCCATGACTTCAAATGTGGGGTCAAAATAAGGGTTATTTGATTTTAAAATAACTGCTACTCAACAACTGCAAGCATTACAGATGTAAAACTTAGTATTTTGAGATTTTGTGCCGGTTAAAAGTAGCTGAGTCCAGTTTATCACCGGTCGGGCCAAGCCTTTATTTTAGGGTCTTCTTACGGGCCAGGCTAAACCTTAAATCAAGGTGGTACGGGCCGAGGTTTTTCACTAAGCATATAGACGTTTTAGTAATTTTAGGGTCTTCAGACGGGCCGGGCCAAGCCTGAAGTCAAGGTAGGACGGGCCGAAGTTTTTCATCAAGTATATAGAATATCTTGCCCTGTAAAAACGGGCAGGGCCCAAATTAGACGGGCCGTGCCGGGCCAGGAATTTTGGTTTTGAAACGGGCTGGGCGAAGTTGTCGACGGGCCGAGCCGACACCTAAGGATGCACTGTTCAAATTATCTAATTTCATGCGAGCGAAGCCGCTACGGGCACTGCTAGTATATATATACACTAGCTGACCCAGCAAACATTGTTTTGCCTTTTAAATTATTTTGGTTTTTTTATTAAAAGTTTAATGTTCAAAATTATGATCATTTAAAAAAATCAATCTCAAAGAGCAATCAAGTGTACAATGCCCGGGGTTTTTGAAAGTTTTTCTATCGTTTTTCTCTCTTGCTCCTGTTTCTTTCCCCGCTTGCTCTCACGCTCGCTTTCCCGCTTTTCGACCACCTAGAGCTCTAAAAATTTCAGGAAAAGCTTTATTCTAGATGACGATACATGAATTTAATGTTTCTGACATGAATTAGGCCTTAAATGAATTAAAATTATTCAAATCAAATTAATTCCTGCCATCTAGCGACCAATAAAATCGTTTGACAACCGGCCACAAAGCTCTGGCGATCGATATTTTGCATCTAAGTCCGAGTTTGCAATAGCGTTTACTAATCTAAACATGTAATTTGCTTAGAGGCAAATAAATCATTTTTTAAAATTTATTTTTTATCTTTACTTGTTTATGTTGCACATTGCATCTGGGTTATTTTTAATATTCAGTGGCAGCTTAAGTGCTGAATGAGCTGTTCTGCCTCCATCCAATAAAGTTGCTGCAATGCCAGACGATGCAACGGCCAAAGCTATGCCATTATTTAATCGTATTTCGGTGAGAATTAGAGAAATGAAAAATGTTTCCCCAGTTCCACCTGGTGCATCGAAAAAAAAAGAATCCACCTTGTCCTTCCAGAACTGCCAGTATAATGCGGCCGTAAATGATTCTTTGTTCATCAGTCATTAGTGGAACATAGCGAGTAACAATCACTGCCATTTCTACAGTATTGTACCGCAGTTGACATCAAAATGCGAGATGATCATTTTCAATTTCAGATACTCTTTTATAGGAAACAGTATAAATGTAAATCGTTTATCAAACTATATATATATATATAAATATAAATATATATATATATATATATATATATATATTTATATGTCTGTTGCATTTCCCTATAAAAAGAATATAATTGTTTTTCCAAAATAACTTTTTAAAATAAATTTAAAAAAATATTCTAAATAGCCAACAACCTATTCTCAGACCTACTAAATGTACAAAAAAATTTCACAAAAATTGGTTCAGCTGTTTCGGAGGAGTTTGAAGTCAAACACTATAACACGAGATTTTTATATAGATAGAGATGTATATGTATATATGTCAGATTCGAACCCACGACTGTTGCAACACCGCCTCACATCATGCCACCGCCAAAAAACAGTGGTTGGTGAGCGCTTTTTTGGGATATGTTGAACACAACACTCGACTATGAATGGGTACCAATCATGACTCGGTATATAAGTTGTATGGCTTACAATCCATACTAGCTAACTTAATAGCTACCGAAGATATATGTTTTTAAGATATATATTATAAGGAAACATAACATTGATATGAAAAGTTCCATCACTAGCTATTAAATTAGCTAGTGACGGATTGTAAGCAGTACAACTTATATACTACGGTAGTACCGAGCCATGATTCGTACCCAGGTGGCGCAGATGGTAAGGTAGTTGGCATGATGCAAGGTGATGTTGCCGATCCGACAGTCGTGGGTTCGAGTCTGAAATTGAGACAGTTGTTTGCAAGTCCTCGAATTTACTGATCAATCAAGGCCATGCCAGCATATCAATATATTTATAAAATCTACTCTCCAACAGCTGTCTAGACTCTAGAGATGTTAACCCGTTTTAGACCATCGTACATTTTACGAACACACTTATTCTTGGCGTTGCATAAAATTAAGCTGTAATTTTTTTCTGTTAAAAGTTTTTTTTTATATTAAGAAAGTTTTCAATACACTGTATAAAATTTTTTTATTCGTATTAAGTAGTTTAATCTGGGTTAGAATATGAGCATTTTCAAGGTTTTCGACCGATATTACTTTAAAAATTTATTATGCTAATTTCATGAGAGTCATCATAACAAAAGTTTGAAATATCGAAAGAGAATGTACTCAAAAGTAAACAGCAACGTTAATTAAATTTAATTGTGTTTACACTAACCCACCATCTGAACATGTATGAGTCATGCTCGTTTTACGATCCTTGGTCGTATAGAGTACTTTATGCGAACAAGTTCATTCAGATTATAGTTGTGCAGTGGTTGAATTGGTGATAGTGTTTTTTGCAAATTTCGTTCTTCGAATGAAATGTTTGTAAAGTTTGTAAAATGAAAGGTGTCAAACAGAACGTTTTTTCACGTTGAAAGAATCTATGGAACTAATTCTTGATGATGATGATAGCATTGATGTTGACATACTTGTCATTCTTCCACCCGGCGCATCATAACACGTGACTGATGAATAAGCAAATGAAGAAAAAATGTTATTCTTTATAATGTATCCGGGAAGGTAGAAGTTGATTATACTAATGATGGGATGGGATTAGACTGTGTCGGTTCTTTGGGTGAAGAAATGTAGGTCGCAAATACGGTCAGTTCAATGCCGCGGCAACCAAAACGCCAAAAACGATTGAAATGCACTTGGACCAAAAAGAGTCATTTGAATAGCCACTTTTAAAACAGTCTATAACTAGTTTGAAACACCACAATGGTGCTTTGCTTGAAAAACCCCATATAGGCTGTTTAGGTTGTTTTATACCGATGAAATGAATTCATGCACGGTTGAAAAAACAAAACGATAGGGAAGATTCAGCAACTGGCCATGGTCACAATCTGGAAAAGGTGAAACAGTAGGTCGCTACAAGCTGGAAAATTGTGGCAAAGCACTCTGTACATGTGGGCCAAGTGCGACAAACAACTTCGTCGGAATTGTTTTGGTGCTTTCCACTATCATGAAACGCCAATCATGAACTGCTTGACTGATTTATTGAATGTTAAATTTTTGGATTTTATTGAACTCTGTTACAGATAAAGTCAGAAATGTGTTTTTAGCTTTTCTGTTTATAACCTAAAATTTATATTATAATTGTTTGCGTTGAGAACAAAAAAAATTGAATTTTAAGCATGTTGTCATTTTCAGTAGTCTATACGACCACCGTTCGAAATCCGAGCATAGTGAATTTTCAAAGTTTTCTTTCAAATAAAAAATAATTAAAAATAAATCTGTTAAAACATAAGCAAGTAACTTAGAAATAAAATAAAAAAATAATAGAAATCTAATTAATAAAGTTTTGGACCTAAACGGGTTAAATAATAAATAATGTAATATAATTTACTATGGATGCACAGCATAATTTACAGTACACTTTTGAGTTCTCGCGAGACATCGATGGTCGAGTTTGTGAAATTCAAAATCTTCGAGGGACCTCTAAATATTATTCAAATGAACTGAAATTTTGCCAGTAGCATTGTATTAGCATATAGAAACTTTCTAGAAGGTGCCTCTTGACTTCCTAAAAAAAACATTTTCTGGGACACCCTAATATATATATATATATAGAAAAGTATTTTTTGACAAAATTTCTGAACACAAACAACGGGCAACAAATTGATAATAATGAAACAATCAAATTTAAATTTGATGTTTTTTACAGACTTGTTGATTGTGTTAAACGACCGATGCCAGATTTGACATAGCGGGCATGCGTGATGCTTTGATGTGTTTGTGGCCTTTGGTGAATGTGTACATATACGGTTTACGAAAACAGTCAAATTTAGTTTTGCTGGTGCTGTGACTGGGAGCGGGAAAGCGATAGGGAGCCGCAAGGCAACCGGGAGCGGAAGACAAGTGGGAAAAGAGAGCGACCGGGAGCGTGAGAGCAAGCGGGGAAGGAAACGGGAGCGAGAGAGAAAAACGATCTGAAAACCTCTAAAAACCCAAGGCAACGCCGGTTACCCCGCTAGTTCTTTTATATAGTATAAAGTATTTAGATGCAGGCACAGTAGCACTGTAAATTTGATATAAATTACTCCACATTTTGGTTGAAAATAACATCTTAAACAATTTAATTAACTTTTTTTGATGAATAGTCCGCTGGATGAATAGGCATTATATGAACAGTCCTTATGATAAACCGTCCTCTTGATGAATAGTCCTTTGATGAATAGTCCCTTGATGAATAGTCCTTGATGAACAGTCCTTTGATGAATCGTCCTCTGATGAACAGTCCTAGAATCGGAAAGACATTGTGATTTAGCGTTATTAGCAATTGAAAATGATCTAGCTAGGTCTATTAAATTTGATGAAATCATTGACAATTTCGCATTAGAGAAATCAAGAAAAATATCACTTTGAAAATTTGGAAAAAATTGGTCATTGTGCAAAAAATTATACTGTTAATTTTTTACATAAATTCTTTAATAAACCGGTTTTTCATAAATGGCAAACGTCTTTTAATCTTTTAAACCCTGAATTTGAAAATCATAAAATTGAAATTATAAAATTCTAATAAGTAATACATTTATTATTTAAAAAATCCTACTGAAATTGGTTTTGCATTTGAATAACCACATCTTAGATTGTGATTTCTAAAGTAAAAAAAAACAATAATAAATTAAAACAGTTTATTTCATAGTATTAAAAAAAACATGCATAGTTTATCATTGATATCGGGACAGGCGCCTCACGTGCGGCTGCCTTTCAACTCATCCCGCCTAATCTAATCTAATCGTATATTTACAAACAGTTTTATTTCATTATTACATTCAAAATTTATAAATCTTTTTTAATAGTATATTGATATCAATTTGAAACATTTTGCGTTGCTCTTCGGCCTGTTTCTGCGTCTTTTTGAGTTTGTTAGAAAAACAAATATGGGGGGATTGGCTCCTCGCGTGTAGCTGCCTTTCAATACGTCCCGTCTCCTCGTATATATTTATACTTAAAAACAGTTTAATTTAATAATTATTACATTAAAAACTCAAAATTCTTCTCTTAAGCAATGGATTATTATCAACTTGAAATTTTTTGCGTTGCTTTTTCAGACAGTTTTTGTGCCATTTACTGCTTTCTCATCTCTTGATAAACATGTCTGCAACGTGTACGCCTACTCGCCAGATCTACTCTCAGAGCGAACTTATCTCGGTCAACTTTCAACACTGCCGCTCTCCCAGTGGAACGTTTCTTCAGAGCCTTCGAGAAATCCATCTGTTACGTTACGACATTCGAAGAAACCACTACAGGGGCCGATGAGCTGATCGTTTCTTCCATACCTCCTCCCGCCCACACTATCGACGGTACCTGCATCGCTTCGGGTCTCCATAATTCTACAATGTCCTCTGGTTGTCACACTGGCGGCTGGAGTGCACGTTCTCTTGGAACCAATGTTTCCACGTGGGATGACGGCAGAAGCTCTTACATCTGCCTCCTCTGGCAGAACACTTCTGTTCAGTTTACTAAATGCGAACTCGGTTAGATCAAAATATACTGCAATCAACACTGAAATAAGCGATAGAAGTCTCGACATCTGTTTACTCACCGAGACTCATCATTCCTCTACCAGAGACACTTCTCTCCGTTGCTGCGTTCCTGAAAATTATTCTCTACACGATTCCCCACGTCAGTCCGAGGACGACCGTGGTTACGGAGGTGTTGCTGAAATAATCAACTCTAGCTTGAGATACCACCAGATTAAATCGTCCAGCCCGGCAGTGACGTTTGAGTCACTTGCATTCACGGTTGGCGGTTGCTCTACTGTTGCGGTATTGCTGGTATACCTTACGGGCTCACAGCGGGTGTCGGATTTATTCTTTGAAGAACTGATGAGATACCTGGAAGTTTTGGCTTTATACAAGTCCCAAATCGTTGTGACTGGAGATTTCAACATTCATATTGAGAGAAAAGATGACCATGATGCCGTGCAACTAATGGATCTATTCGCGAGTTTTGATTGCGCCCAGCATGTGCACGAACCAACTCACACTTGGGGAGGAACGCACGATCATATTTTCACGCATCATGAAGAGACTGTTTCCGATGTGGGCGTTGATCCAGCTGGAGTAATATCTGACCATAGTTTCATAACCTGGAAATTGCATTTCGTGAAACAACCACCAATGGCTGTGTGGAATTCTGTCAGGTCCTGGAAAAAGTAGACCATACTCTATTCCAGCGGGGGTTGCGTGAGTCCGAGCTCTGCGGAGAGATCCCGGATGAAGTTGGCCCCGACATTCTTTTTGCTACCTACGATACACTACAATGGAAGTCAATGAAATGATTGTGGCCGCCAAATCCACATCATGCTCGCTTGCAGGTTGTTTTCGACGGGGTCGCGTCGTTGACTGCTGATGTCACTTCTGGCGTTCCTCAAGGTAGTGTACTTGGTCCTCTGCTTTTTCTCCTCTATACGGCGGACGTTTTTATTGCTGCATCTGAGCACGCCTTGGGAATTCACTGTTATGCCGTCGATGCAGACTGAATGTATTGGTGTGATTGATGCCTGGATGACGTCGAATCGTCTCAAGTTGAACCCTGACAAGACTCAGTTTATCTGGCTTGGAGGACGAAAGCAGTTACAAAAGATCAGAATAAAATCTGTGACCCTCCTTGGGGGCGCTTTGACCCTTCAACCTGAGGTGAATGATCTTGGTGTCACGATTGATGGTCCATTGACCATGCACGATCATGTCCAGAAAATCTGCCGCTCATCATCTTACCAGCTACGCAACTCCGAGTCATCCGCGACTCTCTCAACCGAGGCTTGCACAATGCTCGTTCATGCGTTCGTCTCAAGTAAACTCGATTACTGCAATAGTCTGCTTGCAGGATTGAGTGATGAACTGATCAACAGACACCAGTCTGTGCTGCGCTCAGCGGCTCGCCTGAATCTAAAGAAGCGGAGATTTGACCCAGTTTCCGATGACATGCGTAAACGTCTGCAATGGCTCCCTATCAGATAAAGAATCCAGTTTAAACTGAGTCTATTGGTTTTTAAGTGTTTGCACGGTCTGGCTCCGCCATACTTGTGCGACATGATTTCACAAGTCAGCTCCAGTGATTACAGTTCCCGCCTTCGGTCAGCCGCTCGTGGCGACCTGAATGTTCTCCGGACACACTCTGTGCGGATGGGTCCCCGGGGTTTCGCAGTGGCTGGTCTGAAGCTTTGGAACTCCTTGTCGCGGGAGCTAAAAAATCCTGACATTTCTCTAACTACATTTAAATCTCTTCTTAAATTCGAACTTTTTAGGAGAGCTTATGAAGCTAATTAATATACAATACTGTAAAACTATCCATTATTATTTTATTTTTGCATGTGACTCACATGGCGCTCCCGTAATGGACTTTGTCGATAGGGGAGCGCCTAATCAAATGATTCTTTGATATGATTTGATTCCCGGAACATTTTTGACATGTATACAATTTTTTCTTTTTTGGCACACAACAAGCATGGAACCAGCAACCACATTCATTTCTGCATTCTACTCAGTTCACCATTTTTCTTTTCACCATACCTTTTGGGAGATCTGACATAAAACATACATAGCAGATGCTATCATCTATGACACCTTTTTCAGTCTTGCACGTCCGCTTACGTTTCTCACGTTCAACTAGATTAGGAATATTTTTACTCTCATCTAGTTGTTGAGCCCTTCTGATTTTTAATGGCCTGGCTCTTGTCTGAACAGGTCTACCACGAGGTTTCAGCAGCTATTGAAAAATAACGGCATTTCAATTGGTAGACCCCGGCTCAGCTGCAGGAATGAGCAGGCTGATCGGCAAGAATGGAAGGACGAACATGAGATGATCTCTGCTCATTTGCAGAAATGGATGAATGAACATTATTTGCAGGAACGGAATGACGTATACTGGATGATGTTGACTCATCTGTAGTAATGGAAGGACAAACATCCAATGATTCTGACTCATCAGCAAGAATGGAAGAAAATAACTTACTCTCTTGCTGTATACAGCTACTGTTGTGTTGTGCCTTTCACGAACTGGATGACAGTTATTTTTACAATATTCAGAAATAAATAATTCTGCCTCATCAGACGAATCAAAAAGTTTTCCAAGAACAAGATCGACCATTTCAATTCTACGCACTCTACGGCCTATAACGCAAAAAAGAATAGGATAGATTGAAAAACCACAAAATATAAATTTACATAGAACCAGTGATATTCAAGTTAACTGTAACACTAACTGAAATCGGAAAATAATAGAAAAATAACGGTCAGTTAAGTGTAATAGTAATAGTAACTGAAATACGGCAAATAACTCTAACTGTAATAGTAACTGAATAATAAATTCAGTTAAATAATACAAAAATAATTATTAACTGAAAAATATTTTTAAGGTAATTTTTTTCTAAATAAATTAATTATTAGATTTATTTTTTTATCTAAAGATAAAAATCGAGTTCTTTGGTGTTACCTAACAAATAGTATATATGGTGCTGTTTAGTTATTCGCGGCCTTTTGTTATTTTTGATAGTTGATAGTGCTGTTGCGATCGTTCTGTAGAAAATGTTCAAGAACAATAGTGGCAGAAAACAAGAAAGTAGTGTATGGAAATATTTCGATTATGAGCTATCAGTTGACAAGTCAAAGTGCAAGATCGAAAACTGCGGTAGCTTTTTAAAAGGAAAAAATGCAACGAACTTGATGAATCACTTAAAAAGCAAGCACAACGAAATAGCAAATTCTCTGATATTAAAAGAAAAGGGCAATGCCCATCCCGCTCAACTCATTCAACCTACACTGCAGGTAAATGTTTTAAATATTTTTTTAATTAAACTCCTCCGAAACGGCTGAACCGATTTTTATGAAATTTGTGTACATTTGGTAGGTCTGAGGATAGGGGGTAGGTTATTTAGTTTTTTTTTCAGTGAGGAGTTCAATCACAAACACTACGACACGAGATTTATATATATATATATATATAGCTAGTATATACATAGTAATACTTAATATTGGATATCAAAATCGGTTATCTAAATATTTCTGACTTCGATTAATCAGAATTTTGCACTATTCCGTGAAATCAGATTTCCGATTCAAAATCCGTTAAGTCGAAGATTCAAATAAATAATCTGACAAATGTATAGAATGACTTTTTTATCAATACCTTTTTACAGTTCTTAGTGCCGCCCAGTTCGCAACCAAGCTTGCCAAGTTTTATCCAAGGAGAGAACAAAAAAAAGCAAAAATGGGATAAAGATGCACCCCAGACCAAACTGCGAGATGAACTTTGGACAAAAATATTTATAAGCACTGGTCTGCCAACTACATTTTTAAATAACACGGATGTTCAAGAATACCATACAGTTACTGATCCGAAATATTCATTGCCAAGTGTGTGTTTAAATGTATTTTTTAATTTAAATTAATTTTTATAAATTAGATAAAAATTCTTGTGCAGGTTCATCTGGAATGATAAAACTCCTAAATGCAGCACACCGTGGCATGAGTTTTAGTATCCAGGAAGATCTTAATCTTGCCCGATATATTGTCATAAGCATGGACTGCTGGTCTAAAAAAAGCCTGACAGCATCATATCTGGCTGTGTCAGCTTCATTTTACAGTCCATCCCAAAATCAACCAGTGCATGTTGTTTTGAATTTACATCAGATTGCTCATCCACATACAGGGGATATGTTGGCTGATAAACTTCTTACTACTCTAACAGCTTGGAACATCAGCAGGTCAAAAGTCTTGTTTGTTGTTACAGATAATGGATCAAACATGATCAAAGCTGTAAAAGTAGCTAACATAGAAAAGGAAAATTTCAATGAGCCAGATAGTGATTATTCAGATGATGAAGCACTTGATTCAGTGACAGAAGACAGTGTTATGGAAGACTCATCCCTAGAAGAAATTGTTCAACTGCATAGACTACCGTGTGTTGCACACACTTTACAACTGGTTGTCAAGGAACTTGAAAAGAATAACACTTATCGAACCTTGTTATGTAAAGTAAAAGGATTGGTGAAATTTATCAAAATCTCATCAGTGGCACAAGAAAAATTAATAAATTTGTGTGGAAAAGTTGTTGTAAAGAATTGTATAACAAGGTGGAACTCAATACTGTTTGTTGTTGATAGATTGTTGACGATTCGGGCTCCCTTAGAGCAAATCTTAAAAGAATTGAGACACGATTCTCTAACTAACACAGAATGGGAATCTGTTGCAGATTTACATAAACTCTTACAGCCTTTTGCAGAGATGACAGATAATCTGCAAACTGACACACTTTCTCTGTCATCACTCATTCCTGCTGTAGCTGAGTTAACTCTTCACCTCCAAGATACAACATTACCAAAATTGCAGGCTCAGATGTTGCTTCAGTCTCTGCGAAAAAGGTTTGCTAAATTTTTAGACGCTTCATCGCCAGAATTTGATGCCTTACCTGCAGCTGCTTGCTTACTGGATCCAAGTGTTTCAGCATGCCTTATGCGTGATGATATGTTGAAGCTTGTTGATGCTGCAAAAACATATATCAAAGAAAAGGTAAAGTATGGTTTATGATTAAAATGTAGATTAAAGTAAAAATTCTAGATGGCCTTGGGATTTGTCTTATAGTTTATTCATTTATTTAACAGGTGTTAAATTCTACATTTATGCCAGCAAGTGTTGCATCTTCATCTTCTGATGAATTGTACCAACCTCCGTTAAAAAGATTTAAGAGGCTTGCCCAAGAAATGCAAGCTTCCAGTTCTCCGAGCAAGCAATCTAGGCACGGAAGTTCTGTTGAAGAAGAACTTAATGCCTATCTTGGTGCTTCAAAAAGATTAGCTGCTAATGAAACTGGATTAAGTTTCTGGACAGCCTCAGAGGCAGTGTATCCTCTAATAGCGGCCTTCGCTAAAGACCTTATCTCTGCACCTGCTTCAGAAGCATATGTGGAGCGCATCTTCTCGGTTTGCAGTGATATGACTGCAGGAAAAAGAAACAGGCTCTCCAAAAATCTAGAAACTCGTGTTTTTTTGAAAATGAACTCGAAGTTTTACCATTTTGTAAATAAATAAAAAAATCTAGATTTTTTTTTGGCTGTGTATAAAATCTACAGTTAACTGTAACTTTAACTTAAAAATAAATAAGTGTAATAGTAACTGAAAAATGTTTGTGGAAAAATAACTTTAACTGAAACTGAAAAATGTTGTAACTTTAACTGTAACTGTAACTGAAAAGTTGTAACTGAAATATCACTGCATAGAACTACTACTATATGCAATAAAAATTACATTGATAAAATTTTAGTTTTTTAAATTTTAATTTAAAATTGGGCCGCAGAAGTAATTTTTATGGCTTGTTTTGGGTGGCCCAAAATTGGCCCGCAGAATAATTAACCAACTTCAAATCGATTCTGATTGGCCGATGCGGTATTTAATTAGAACGAACGGTGAAATGAGCAGACGAGGTCGATGTGACCAATTAGCTTCAAAATAACTCTGACTGGCCGATACGGTATAAAGTCATTGGCCGATGCGTATTTAATTATTTTAGTTTTAGTTACACCGGTAATCGTTTTATACAAAAGCAACAGTATAATTAAAATTTACCAAAAGAATTCAGAAAATCTGTAATCTTTTTTATGCTGCATGTCATGTGTTCAATATATTCACGATTAGCCCAATCTTGTTGAATCTGTCTTTGAATTTGGGAAATCTGTCCAGGATCTTTTCCAGAAATATTGGAAGCCATTTTACAATCACCAATGGTCTTTAAAATTATCAAGCTAATATTCACGTAACCTTACTTCAAAGTTTTAAACAAATTACAAAAACAAAATAGACTAATTCGCCATATAAAAATTCGAACCCGGCCGTCATGGGTAATCCGCGAATTGAAAAATGCGAGTGAGCTGCGAATGGACGAAAGGGTAAACCGCGATTTTTTGCGAAAAGATTTGGTGCGAAACTAGGTATAATTTGCGTAATTTGCAAAAACATTTTCATAATAATGCAAATTATAAAATTAAATTATTTATAACATTATTCGTCGGAGTAGATTAAATAAATGATTAAATTATTAATGAGAAATAACAATTATACTTACGTTAAAAAATTCTATTAAATGTTTATGTCTACAAATAACCTATACCGTTTCGTAGCATTCGTAACTGGGTGACATCAACATCCATCTTTGATGATATTTGATTCGCTATAAATAGATTTCACATCTCTGTGGCGGGAAACCGCCGTAGGCAAAACAATCGTTACGATAGTACATTCGCATTATTTAATCAAAGCTACTGCGGTCCAAATTCGTTCAACATAGTATAAATTTGAGTTTCAGTAAATTAATTGATAAATTTGAAAACTATGCCGTCAAGTTGTTGTGCCATCAAATGCACTTATAGGTATAAAAAAGGCGATGACATACCCATGTACCCGATTCCATCTATATTCTAATCTAATATCTAATCTATGGACGAAACAAGAAGGGAACTGTGGATAAAAGCTATAAAGCGAGAGGACTGGAAAAATTAGAGTTATGAAAAAATAAGCAAAGCAAGAATATGCGGGCAGCACTTCAAATCAGATGAGTAAAGGTTTGATTAACAGTGCATTATTTTAGCTCACTACGTGTGTTTAGTGTATCGGCCAGACAACTTCAAACCCCATCTTGTTGCACATAATTTCCATTTTCTTGACATGATCAGGATAAAAATTTTGAAGTTCTAACATGCTTATAGTAAATTTGTTTTTTTTTTGGTTTATAAAAAATTGGTCTCAAATAAGGCAATTAAATTTTTAATTAATTATTAAAAGTCTCCGAAAGTGTTTTGGAAAACTTTCCAAAGCAACTGTGTGACTTTAAAACATTGTAAGTAAAGCACTGTTCTTAAAAAGTGTTTTTTGACTATAGACAATATTTACATATGTAATAATGTATAACTTATATTATAGTAAAGAGATCAGAAGATCCTTCTCATCCAGATTATGTTCCATCTATGTTTACATTTAACAGCAAGAAGGAACCAAAAGACATCAAAATGTTGAACGCTTTTAAAGATATAAACAACGTAAGAGTCGCAAGAGCGGCAAGAGGTTCAATTTAAAATTTTATGTTATGTTATATCTATGGTTATGAAAATTAGGATATCTTTTACAATTAATATAAGCTATAATCAGGAAAGTTAATCTGGAATTATTTATAGGCATAACCTTGAGATAACCTAGGTATAAACTTCTCATTAGTCTTTCAAATATGTTATTAAAATAATTCATGAATTTCTAAAAATATTCGTTTTGTAGAAGTATTGACCAAGCCAATGTATCACAACCAGGTTGCTCTCATTGAAATGATGACATTCAAAACGTTTGTGAAAATTTTAATGTCCAGGAAGAAGTCATCTATGAAAATGATTTTCTGACTGCCGAGGAAGCTGTTTGTGAAATTAGTTTGTATGAAGTGGAGGAAACTTCTGAATATTCACGTGAAAAACGCATTTCTTTAAAAAATATGAATGAGAAATTGATCCAAGAACTGAACTGTAGAATGACATAAATTTATGACTTGAAAGAAAATTTGTTTTCAATTTCTCAAAAGAATGAAAGTTTTACATATAAGTATTTGCAAAACACTTCAAAGTTAGTTTCTTTCTTCACTGGAGTTCAAAATCTTCAAACTCTTGAATGGATAATTGATTTAGTTAAGGAAGACTTGAAAATTGTTATACCTAAGCTTACAGTTGAAGACCAAGTTGTAATGGCGCTAATTAAAATCAGACAAGGTCTCTCAAACAAATATATTGCAATAAATAGTAATATTAATGAGGCACGTATTTCAAAAATGTATCGGCATGTTGTGCCTGTGTTAGCTCAAAAGTTGTCAGCTTTAATAGTATTGCCTGATAGATTAGTTATAAAAAAAATTTGCCTAAATGTTTTCGTACGAACAATTCCAGTTGTGTTTGCATTATTGATTGTTGTGAAATTTTTATCAAAGGGCCTTTTAATCTCACAGCTAGAGCTCAGACATGGTCTAATTACAAACACCACAACACTATTAAATTTTTATTTGCTATTGCTCTAACAGGAGGTGTTTGCTTTTTATCAGAAGGTTGGGGAGGACGAGTATCGGATAAACATTTGGTTTTAAACTCAGGTTTTATCAACTCATTACAAGAAGGTGATTGATTTGGTTTTAGCTGATAGAGGTTTTATGATACAATCTGAACTCAGTGCTATTGGTGTTCAAATTAAAGTGCCTACTTACACCAAAGGAAAGATACAGTTATCCAGCTTCGATGTGGAGGATTCAAGGAAACTTTCAAATGTTAGAATTCATGTTGAAAGAATTATCTGTTGTTTGAAGAAATTTAGAATTTTGCAACACACAATACCCATTGTACAAGTTGATTTACTTTACTATGTGATGGCAATTATAGCAGAAATGATAAACTTGAATCAATCAATCATAAAGAAATGAAGTTTGCATTATATATTTTGCTAATTTAATTTAATGAAATCTAACATTGTTATGTATGTATTTGTTACGTTCCTTACGAAAGATTGTTATGATATTTTCAACTACCTACTTATACTATTCATTATCTATCTCAATAAAATAATACATCTATTACATATTGCATTTTTTAATTTAACTGAAAAAGTCAAATGAAAAGAAATTTTTTAGAAACATAAACTGTCAGTTTGACGTAAAATATAACATGCATGATCAAAATGCTAATAAAGTCTATATTAAAGGAAAAAAGTTCATTATTTTATCGATTGTGTTTTGTTTAGTAATTCAGGTAATAAATGGTAATATGCTTCTAAAAGAGACTTTTTCCAATTTAACAAATACATTTTCCAAAAAATGTTCATTTCTTGATAAACTTGTCATTATAAAATCATCTTTACTCCATATAAATAGATCGCACACTTCCATTTTGCAGACTGCTAATTGTCCCTGGATTTGAGTATAATAATTATGGTTTTCTTTAACCTTGTAGTCTTTATCGAGGGGAAAATTTGGATCAGATTGCCAATTTTTAAAACCGTTTCTATAATTGTAAGGACATTTTATTTCTAGAAGTCTTGGAGCATGGCAGTCACAGCTGACGACTCCATCAGGTGATGCTCCCAAGAAAGGATGTGTTCTATGTATGTGCAGACCTTGTGGAATAATATGAAGATTTTTATGGATGTTTCTAAATATTTTAATTTTGCAATTTCTTCATTTTCACGACCATATTGAATAGCAGGAACTGATCTGCCAACTTTAATGTAGCCCATGATTTCATTAATAATTGATTTGCTGCACGGTTCCTTGGTGTGAAGGACACTATGCATTCGGGAGGCAGTAATACGTCCGATGTGGTGTTCTTGCCACAATTTGTTCTTTGAATGACTAACTGTGCGTTTTTCCAAAATTGAAATGTTGTCCTCGTTGAAATGCGTACAGAAATTTTTGAAAGCCTCAACTTGTTCCTCGATACTCAATGTTGGAGTAATTGCAAATTCAATAAATATTTCGGTTAATGGTCTGGGCAGAAATTCATCACTATCATGATCTGATGAGCCAGTGATAGTACTTTCCTCTGAAATAAGGTATTTAATAAACTAGCATTTCATTTTTTTTTTCATTTATTCAAAAGACGATCTAGCTTAAAGCATTTCTAATTCATTATATAAATCATTAATTTCTAGACTACTGCTTACATATTGTATTTATACACAAATCTCTTTCCATAATTGTTGATGCATAGACAAAGATATAAAATGCTAACCTGAACAAACACTTTTTTCAATTAATGAGAAAAAGACAGCTTTCAGATTGATGATTTTCAATTTCACCAACTTGTCGTGATTAAGTATCTGTTTATTTGTTCATTACTTCTATGTTTGGTTGGCAGAGCTGGCAACATTTGATTAATTTTTACCCGTCTGAAAGAAATATCCCTAAACCTAGCTGGTTCAACTTTTTTTTTGCTTATATTCCATTGACATAGAACATCAGTTGGAGATTTTTTGTTGATTTCCAAGTGAGCAGCAGCTTGGAGTTTAAAAATTGTTGCAGCAACATGGCTACACACTGAACCAAGACTAAAAATTAATGAAAAAAATTGTTACTTAACACTAACATAAAATGAAAAAATAGATTTGTATTTATGTTTAACAAATAAATACAAATTAAACAATCGAAATTCTTCTACTGTATCTTCAACGACAATTCTGCTCCAAAGCAGACGTCATAACCGCTTTCATCAAATCAGAAAGCTCAGAAGAAACCAACTAAACCAATCAGCAAAGACCGTACAATTCAAGCGCGTAGTAACACCTTTTGATTTCAATCGCCATTATTCCTTTCAAAATTCAGTCGTGATTTTTAAAAGTTTAATTATTTTATTTACCTCTTCAATTATAATTTTATTCTATTGGTCATTTTACTTTAATTTATTTTGTTATATTTTTATTATATTTTAAGTGTGCATACATTACATTATAATTGTCCATAACGTGTATATAACATGTTTATAAGTTATTCGTTCAAGTTCCGATCTTTGTGAACTGGAAAAGTTGTGTTTTGTCTTTGTCGAATAAATTTCTTAAATATTTTTAACAGTTGATATGCCTGGAGGAAGAACGAAGGCAGAAGTAAAAGATCTGTCGAACGATATTGCAGGGTTGCGGCTATGTGAAAGCTGTGTGAAGTGTAATGAGGAGAGGTTGAAAGATTTAATGAAACTGGAGGAGAAACGAACGTTCGCTGAAGAGATCAAAGAGGTGAAACAAGTCATGGGCGAGGTGAAGACACATCTAGAGAGAAGTAAAAAAAATGAAAAAATACTGCTTGAGCAGAAGGAACACATCCAAGAGTTAAGAATAAAACTAGAAAGTTTTAGAAAGATTCAATAGATAAACTAGAAGAGTCCAGAGCAACAAATAAAAAGTGGTCAGAATTGTTTAAGGACAGGGTTGAAGTATTGACATCAAATGTCAAAAGTATCCAGCAATCTGTAGAAGATACAGGTACAAAAATAAATATAGCTGCAGACAGACAGAGAAGAGTAAATAACATTGTAATATATAACATGCCAGAGAATGATAACAATTCCAGAACCAAGGATAAAGAAAATGTGCTGAAACTGTTAGGAGACATCACTGAAATACAGCTAGTAAAAGATATTAGCGATGTGTACAGACTAGGAAGTAAAAGTGAGCTGCAAAAACCCAGGCCTGTTTTGATAAAGTTTGCAAATCAGACAATTAAGAATTTTGTAATGGAGAGTGCACCAAAATTGGGAGGATCAGATTCAACAAGGAATATTATGCTTGGAAATGATTTGTCTAATGGAGATAGGCAAGAATGTAGGAGATTGTTACAGGAAAAGAAGGAAGAAAGAGGATGTTAGTAAGTGGATCTTTAGGATTAAAGGAAAGGCTGGAGATTTTCATGTAATAGCTTTTAAAAAACAAAATTTACAGTAAAGACCAGCCAAAGTAGAGTTGAGAAAACTAGATTAAATGTTTGGTGTAGAAACAATGATTTGAGAAAAATGAAGGTAGTAAAACAGATGCAGAACTATGTTTCAGTGTTGTTGTTAAATGTGGACTCTATCAAATAAATTCATGGAATTGCAGTTGCTTTTGGGGTCTGCAAAAACTCTGCCAGATTTAATATTGCTAAATGAAGTCAATCCTAAAAATTTAAGATTTCCACAATCAATTTCAGAATACCAGCTGAAGGGATGGCAAATATTATCTTCTGGGTTTCAGAAAGATGGTTGCAGAGGATTATTATTGTATTATAAAGAGAGTCTTTCAGTAATTGAAATAAATATGAAAATAACATTTCAGGAAAAATTATGCATTAGATTGCTAACTTCTAGAGATTTTTTGAATATTTTATTTATTTATAGAAGCCCAAATAGTTTATCAGAAAACAATGAACTTCTTATTGACTTGCTAGAAGAATTCATGTTGTTGAAAGGTAATCATCTTCTGCTGGGAGATTTTAATTTTCCAGAGATAAATTGGATGACTTCGAGCTGTCAGGGTTTACATACAAGAATCGAAAATAGATTTTTGAAGTTTTTGGATGACAGGTTTATGATTCAACACATCACGGAGCCAACCAGGTTTAGACCTGGCCAAACTCCACACTTATTAGATCTTGTGGTAACTTCAAGAGAGTCTATAGATAGTATAAGATATCTTTCACCATTGGGAGGCAGCGATCACTCGATTATTTCGTTCAATGTTTGTTTGGAGATTGAAAGCAGCTCTGGTTGTAACAGTAACAAACGACCTTGTTATGATCTGGGTGATTATACTGGTTTCAATGATTGAATTGGTGGAGCTCTGACTACGGTGCTTGCGGAGGATATTTCTGTGGAAAATAAGTGGTCGATTTTCCGAGATACGTTGATGGAACTTACCAAACGATTTGTTCCTCACAGAGCTAAAAATAATAAATTCCGCTTTAGAATGACACAGGAACTGCGTACACTTATTAAGCTGAAACATCAATGCTGGAGACAAGTATATTGATATGGGGCGACCGAGAAACTAACTGAGTTTAGGAAATACCGTCAAAAGGTGAGGGTTTTGTCGGCACAACTTGAAAAAGAAAACCAGAACCTTATTGCTGCAAATTTTAAGACTAATCCCAAGAGATTTTGGAATTTTGTGCACAAAAAAGCTAAATGCAGAAATTCACCCGGCATGTTGACTGTTGATGATTTTGTTCTCACAGAGGGATACGAGAAACCGAAGGCGTTTGCAGAATTCTTTGTCTCTGTGTATGTGAGTGATACAGGTTCGGGTTTGACAAATATTCTGCCTTTTAGTCCTGGAGTACCTGAGGATGGTATGGATGAAGTAAAGATAGATTCTGGAATGCTTGGCAAAAAGCTAAGAGAACTTGATGGTAATAAATCGGCTGGACCAGATGGAATTTACCCTAGGGTTCTGAAAGAAACATGTTCATCAATTAACGTTTATTTAAAGCATATATTTGAATGTTCATTGCAATCGGGAGAAGTGGTGAGGGATTGGAGATCCAGTTGTGTTGTTCCACTGTTTAAGAAAGGTCGTAAAGATATAATATCCAATTATAGACCAGTGGCATTGACATCGGTTTGTTGCAGGATTCTGGAGTCAATCATTAAAGATCATCTGCTTGGATATTTTTTGAAAAATAACTTGTTTGCCAGGAACCAGTTTGGATTTCTTCCTTCACGCTCCACAACTCTACAGATGCTTGGTTTCCTTGATGTGCTTTCTAAGGCTGTGGATGTGGGAAATGAAGTTGATGTGTTATATACTGACCTGGAAAAGGCCTTTGACAAAATTCCGCATGAAAAATTGTTATATAAGTTGGAGAGATACAAAGTGCATAAGCAGATTCTAAAGTGGATTGAAAACTATTTGAAAGACAGAACGTTTAGAGTGAGACTAAATGGAGAGCATTCCGAGGCTTTACCGGTGGAGAGTGGTGTTCCTCAGGGTAGTGTGTTGGGTCCTTTATTGTTCCTGATTTATATCAATGACATTTGTACTGTTTGCGAGAATATGTTTCTTTTTGCGGATGATGCTAAAATATTTAAAGTTTTGAGCAGTAAAGATGATTGTAGCAGTCTGCAGAATGATATCAGTAGAGTGGTGGAGTGGTTCAATAGATGGCAGATGCAGGTGAATATTGGAAAATGCTGTTTTCTCCATGTTGGGGGGAAGCATTTCCTAAATAAATATCATTTGATAGATTTGGATGGCACCACGTGTAAGATACCAACAATTGAATCAGTCTCGGATCTCGGTATTATTATGGATTCAAAACTGCAATTTAAAGAACATATTTTATCTCAGGTAAAGAAAGCCAACATGATGCTGGGCATAATAGCAAGAAATTTTAGAAAATTGTCAGATGAAGCCTTTATTACTTTATATAAGGCCTTGGTGAGGTCCCAGCTAGAATATGGAGTACAAGTGTGGAACCCATATAGGCAAGGATTGATCGATGCAGTAGAAAGGATGCAGAGAAGGGCGACTAAACTGCGGCCATCCTGTGTGGGAATGCCATACGAAATGAGACAGAGAAAATTAAAACCCGACATTGAAATATAGAAGAATCAGAGCGGATTTGATTTTATTATTCGATTTGTTGGGTGGAGATCTAACGAGCTTGGTTTGTCCGTCCCTGACCTTCTGTACGTATGAAAGAACCAGAGGCCACGATAGAAAGCTTGTGACATCAGGTGCACACAAAGACTGCAGGAAGTATTTCTTTGGTAATAGAGTTATTCAGGAGGGGAATAGATTGCCACAGTCGGTCGTGTCAGCTGGAGATAAATATACTTTTAGGATATTATTAGATGCTTTTTGGGGTGAAAAGGTTTATGAGTTGTGAAGACGGGGGTTTTAGATGTGTTTTATGTTTAGTTTTTGATCTGCCTCTAATTGTGTGACATTTTGCAATGTTTTTGGTTTGTTTGTGAGGTCGTGTTGGGTTTTAGATATAGACTGGTAGATCTAGCAGTTTTTCGAGGCAACATGGGAAATTTTAATAGACAAGCCAATTTTTATACCATTCAATAGAGAATATGTTGTAGAATGTCTGTATGAAGATACCACAAATGAGCCGTTATGGTACTCTAGTTATTAATGATTTTAGACGTACTCTTTTGTCTCATTACGTAAGACAATGTCGCGTTACGCGCAGTAACATATTTACTCGCTCAGCCAATAAGAATTCAATAAAGGCTCGTTTTCTATGCTATATTTGCGTTGTCTTTGTATTCATTTTGCATTTGCATTGCCGGTTTTATCGCGTTTTAATTCGATTTCTCTTCAATATCTTAACGTTTTATTTAAGCCTTAGATTTTGATTTGGACGATTTTGGATTTTTAGCAGCGTTTTTTTAAATTTCCTATTCATTTATATAGTTGTATAATTGTATAGTTTGTATAGCACAGTACATAGTTTTTTCTTCGGTCAGTCTTGCCTTTTGAGACACTTTTGTCTGTCATTCTGGTATTTTTTTATTTTCTTTTATTCGTGTTATTACATCTGTTAAATTTGGTTATGGTAAGTTTGTATTGTAGTTAGCCCATTTTTTAATCTAAATCTAAATGTAACTAATATCGCAATGTAGTGCGTTGTGTGTAAATCTGCTACTGAAGAAAAACTAATCTAAATATTGAAACAAGATGGGAAAACTTCTCTATTGAATTCTGCAACTGTAATTGGAGATACAATTTTAATTGACAGTTTAACTCTATAAATGTGGATGTTTGTATACATAAGTAAATAACAAAGCAAAGAAAAATAATCAGCCCCAGCCTTGTGTTAGTTTTAGTTCTAGCAGCTAGCTGATCTAGCTCCAATAAAAAGAATTTTAGATCTAAGTTTTCCACACAATAAACAATTATTCGAGTCAAATATAAAGTAGTTCAAAAATTATTCCTGGAAAGCTACCTCAACTGAAAATGCATGTTTTGAGAACTCATTTTCAGGAAATGAAATTGAAGTATTTCTTAGACAATGATAGATGGAGCTGGGGAAAATAGATTTTAAGTTGTGTCTCATTAATACTGATATAGAGGCAGCACCTGATAGCCCAGATAACCTAGTTATTGTATAAGTTGTAAATGTGAAATTTTTAAAAAAGCCCATGCTCTTCTAAAAGTTGTTCATGTTTTAAATATGAGCTACATTGTATCTGCCTGTAAACATTGCTATGGTAAAGTTTGTAATAAATCTCTTCATACTGATAATCTTGAAGTAGATATGTTTAAGGGCGATATATGTGGAGGCCTGTATGAAAAAACTGTTAAAATCGATGAGATACTACTATTTTAATTAGGCTTGCCCAAAATTAGTCTTTGTTTTTGGATGTATTTATTCTTTAAATTGGCAAAAAAGTTGATGCTCTTAAAACAGTTTTGAAGGTATTTGTATATGCTTGTAAATGTTGCTTTAGTGGTCTTGTAAATAATATCTATTATTATCTATAATAGTGAAATATGTGTAAATGTCAGAGTTGGCCAATGTGAGCAGTTATTACATTTTATTTAAAGTGATATAGAGAAACTTATCAAGTTCTTAAGAAAATGTCTTCTTTGTTCTGCAAGGTTTTGATGCTTATTAAAATAGCTCTTGTATATTTCCTCCAGTTACATGTCTATTATTGTTGTAACAAGTTCTTCTGCACATGAGGATATTGCTAAGCATTGTCTCAATGTCAAAACTGGTTGCTTGTGTGCTATAATAAACAGCAAACAATTTGACTATGATATGATGTGCATTATTTATCTACAATATCCTCATAATCTACACTTCCCAGTTTACTTCAGCCAGCACGACAAAAGTTGCTAACAGTGTCTCTGAATTGAATTAAAATTTGACAATGTTTAAAGTGGTGTTAGTCAGTGTTTAGTGTTTAGAATGTCTCTTCGGAAGCACTGAAGTGTCACAGCCAATGTAACAGCAGCTGGCAAACCATTCTCAGTCTGGCAACCCCGAACCTTCTGTCTACAGCACTCTTGAGATGTGTGGTAGGCACAAAAAGTAAAGTCGTGAATGAAGATCTGACTCTTCTGCTCGACTGAATTGTGCTCAATATAATGATTTTTGAAGCTAGATAACAGTTATCATTACAATTATTTAATAAGTTGAAACTTATACTTTGTTTTTAGAATTAAAATTTTATTGTGTTTTATACTTTATTTAAGAGTAAAACCCGAATTTATTGTACACAACTAAAAGCAACATGTCGACTCGAGAAACAACAAAGAAGGAAGACGGAAGTACATAGAATAAAAAGAACAATGGTCAATTAATAATAGATAAAATAAACTGTTCGATTTATAAGCAAAACAAAAACTATATTCAACACCTTCTAATTTTGAGCATAAATCGTAACAGTTATCAGTCTGACCAATTTCATTCTTAGTAAACTACTTGATTTCCCAGGAAAAGTTAACCGAGTCCCATGTGGATCATCAGTTGCTTTAGCCTTGGTCCTTGTAGAGCTTTCGTTAGTGCATCTGCCACTTGAAGTTCTGTTGTGACACTCTTGACACCAACTTCACCGTCTGCAACCTTTTCTCTGATGAAGAAATGACGAGTCTGTATGTGTTTGGTACGTCGGTGATGTTCTGGGTTCTGAGCCAAACGAATAGCAGCTTCATTGTCAATTTGTATGACTGGAATATCATCAAATCCAACAATGTCGTTCAGCAGACGTTTTATCCAAACAACCGCACGTGCGGCCTCACTAGCCGCTACTACCTCTGCTTCTGTGGTTGAGATAGAAACTGATGTCTGTCGTTGACTCAACCAGCTTATTGCTCCTTCAGCATAGATACAAACCACACCAGTTGTAGACCTGCCTGTGGTATGGTCACCTGCATGATCAGCATCACTATAACACAGGAGTGTGTTTTTATTCTGTTGAAGTCTGTAGACAATTCCTGTATCTTCGGTACCCTTAAGATATCGCAGAATCCTTTTTACTTGGACTACATCACTATGAAGAGAATTTTCCAAATTCCTGGAAGCAACACTAACAGCATATGCAATATCGGGTCTGGTACCCGTCATTAAATACATGAGTGCCCCCACAACTGACCTGTAAGGAAATTTGACCGGTTCATTATCATCAAACTCTGCCTTCTCAGATGAGATGATTGGGGTAACACATGGCCGACAATTACTCATACCGAACTGATCAAGAACTTTTCTCGTATAGGCAGCTTGACTGATCTTTATGGAGCCATCAGATTTCTGATTGATTTCTACTCCCAGGAAATATTTTGCTGGCTTTGTTATAATTTTAAACTCTGATTTTAACCTATCTGCAAATTCTGAGAGTTCTTGTTTATCTGTAGCCATGACAATGCCATCATCAACATATAAAGCAAGAAACAATTTTTTCATATTTCTTTCCACAATAAACAGACAAGGATCAGCATCACTTTGTTTAAATCCGATCTTCTTTAAGAAATTGCCAAACCGCGTGTTCCAACATCTGGGAGCCTGCTTGAGTCCGTACAAACTTCTTTTCAGTTTACACACTCTAGCAGAACCATCAGTAAACCCTTCGGGCTGCTCCATATAAATTTCCTCTTGCAGATCACCATATAGGAATGCCGTTGAAACATCGAACTGCATCAGATGCATTCTTTCACTGGCTGCAACGCTTAAAAGAGTTCTAACAGTTGTATTTCTGACCACTGGACTGAAGGTCTGATCGTAATCAACTCCTTTCTTTTGAGCATAGCCTTTAATTACAAGTCTTGCTTTGTAACGTTCGATGGAACCATCTGAATTAGTCTTGACTTTGTAGACCCACTTGCATGGAATAGCCTTTTTCATAGGAGGGAGATCCATAAGATGCCACGTCTGGTTTTCACAAAGCGATTGCATTTCATTTTTCATCGCTTGCTGCCATTCATTCTTCTGATCACTTTGAACTGCCTCCTCAAAGCTGGTAGGTTCTGAAGAACTGAACATTTCTGCTGCTATCATCACATAGTCATCGAAACGAGCAGGCCTCTTGATGCATTCACGGTCACGCAACTGTATGCCTGAAGCAGGTGCACCACTCTGTGTCAGTTCATCATCAATGGTAGATATTTCCTCAGTCACAGCTCCACTGTTTTCAGTCATCTGATCGTCATCAGCATCAGACTCATCTTGATCAGATTTCAATGGCCAATTTGTAACTGTTGTTCTTAGAATTTTCTCATCAAAAACAACATCTCTTGAACGAACTGTTCTATTTCCTGGCTGGAGAAAAACTCTATAGCCATTATCGCCTTCATAGCCAACTAATATACCCTTCTCAGCTTTAGTGTCCATCTTTTTTCTTCGTTGATCAGGAACATGAACATATGCAGTACAACCAATAATTCGCAAATGAGTGATTTTCGGTTTTCTATTGTACCACAGTTCATATGGTGATTTTCCTTTAACACACGTAGGTGCAGTTCGATTCAAGATGTACCCAGCGGTCTGAATCAATTGTGCCCATAAAGCTTGAGGTAATTCTGCATGAGCTAATCTCATGGCCCTGGCGGCTTCTACTAAGGTGCGATTCTCTCTTTCACTGCATCCATTTTGTTGAGGTGTGTATGGCATTATCAGACGTTGTCGGATACCATGTTTGTTCAAAATTTTCTTCACATCAGCATTGTCAAATTCACCACCATTGTCACTCAGCAACTCCATCACTGTATGTCCAGCTGTTTGGCACTCAGCAAGCATCCACGTCAATTTCTCTGACACTTCAGACTTTTCTTTCATGAAGTAGACAAAACGGAAGCCACTGTAGTCATCTTTAAACAGGACAAAATAGCGATAATTTGAGAATGAATTACAAAATGGACCACAAACATCAGTGTGTATTCTTTCGCCTGGTTTTGTTGCTCGAACTCTGGTTCCAAACTTCAGGCGATGTGCTTTTCCGAAGACACATCCTTCACAAACTTCACCATCAAGACTGACATCTATGTTGAATTCTTGTTTTAAAATTGACTTCACATGTCTTTTGTTTTGATGAGCAAGCCTTTCGTGATACAACTGAATCAAATTTTCGTCCTTTACAATATTTGCCTCTTGTAACCTAGATGGTACAACTGTATCTGCAATCAGCCTGAACAAACCACCATTTCTTTCTCGAGCACCAACAAGAACTTTCACATTGTCGACCTTGAAGAAACATCTTTCTTGTGTAGACATGAAAACACTGTTTTTCTTCCTGTCTTGAGCTGCTAATACTGAAAACAAATTTCTGTTCAACTTTGGAACATACCACACGTTTTCAAGTTTCACTTCAATGTTCTTTTTATCAATCACTGTTTTCAGGTGGACAGTACCTGCACCAACAGCTTCAACATGATTTCCATCTGCTATCTGTAGGCTCTGTACATTTGAGAATTTCTTGAAGTTTGTCAGTATGTCACTTCTAAAAGTCAAATGACTGGTTGCGCCATTATCTACATACCAACCATCAGCAGATTTAGAACTATCAATTGCAAGAACGTCTGAATACACAGCAGACAATGACACAGAATGGACTGACTCTGGAGCTTTACCTTGACTGATGTTCAAATCATTTGCTGGCTTCGGTGGTTTGCCATCGGCAATCCATTTTCTACATTTACGAACAACATGTCCTACTTGCTTGCAGTAATGACAAATAATGGTACCTTGTTTTGCAGACTTTATTTCTGTGCCGACTTCGGGTATGTTGACTTAGCGAACAATGCTTCCTGTTGAACGGGTTCAGTTTTGCCAGCCAGAGCTCTTTCGTAACTACATAACTGATTCGTGAGATTATCAACAGTCCGTTCGGCTTTGCTCAACATTCTCCAACTCGAAGAAAATGAGAAATACTCACTTGGCAATGTTTCAATTATACGGCACATGAGCAGTAGATCTTTGTTTTCTTCTTTATCAAGTTCGACCTTTAGTTCCTTCCAGATATTCTTTAGCTTACCAACATGAGTAGCAGCTTCATCACCTTGACACATCTTGTAACCAAAGAACTGCATACAGAGATCATAGGCTCTGTCTTCATTTATTCCATCAAACAGCCTATGTAATTCCAACCAAACTTCTCTTGCACATGCATGGGAACGAACCTTTTCATAAGATTCTTCTGACATGTTGGTTGATAAAATTACCATTGCACTGCAGTCAGCTTTTCAAAAACTTGCTGTAAGCGGTTTGATATGCAGTTACCTCGGCTTCTGTTGAATCATCCCTCGGTTCGTCTGGTTTTTTAAGTTTCCCTTCTACAACGTCCATGACATCTGGTGTGCCGCGCAGTAGGATCGAAACTCTACCTTTCCAGTTCAACCAATTTGACTTGCCTTCTAGCGGCTTGATTTGAATTCTCGTGAAATCCATTATTCAAACAACTGTCAACAGGTGTCAGCGATTCAAAAGAAAACGTGATTACTTCGCTGCTCTAAATTACGAAAAATTTCGATCGTAAACTTTTAATAAATTCGAGTAACACAGTTAGTAGCTGACTGGGCCCATAACCTATTGTGTTTTATACTTTATTTAAGAGTAAACCCCGAATTTATTGTACACAACTAAAAGCAACATGTTGACTCGAGAAACAACAAAGAAGGAAGACGGAAGTACATAGAATAAAAATAACAATGGTCAATTAATAATAGATAAAATAAACTGTTCGATTTATAAGCAAAACAAAAACTATATTCAACAAATTTATGTTGTTCTAAAACCAGTGTTTGATAAATTTCTTGTCTTTAAGATGTTTGAGCATGGTCTTCCTATAAAAAGTGGAACATTCCCATAACAGACACCCATTTCAGCTATTGTCAAATAAGGTTGTGTTTTCAGGTTGCATTGCTTATTAAGTACTGGAGAATTTCAAAAACGTAGACTAGTTGAGTGGACATAATCGTTTATACAGAGGAGTTAAACTAGTTAAAAGTTAAAGCATTTGATAATCAACAAAATTCTTCGACCAGCTCCATAAGCAAACGGAAAATAAAAGTTTCGTTAAAAAAATATAGAAATAAATAACTAAACTGTTTATGAGCATTTGAGCGTAAGAAGTTTAAATTTCGTGGAGATAATTAGTAAATTAAGCGTCACTTTTTACGCAGAATTAGCAAAAGCTGGCTTCTGATTGGTTGGCGTTAATAAACAGCTTCGCGAGTTTTGAGCAACTTCTTTTGCTAATAACTTTTTATAGGGACCGATCTGTATGTGGTATCTCTTCCCAGCTCTTAGTTATAACAAATACTATAGTTTAATGTACTTTTTGGCTTGTCTATTAAAATTTCCGAACCAAAAGCTAATTCTACCAGACTAACACTTCAAAAGTAATTACAACGTTAACAACGAGACAACATATTTTAATGACAGACAAAGTTAGCAATAAATTAATAAACATTATAAGTTTTTTAGTTCTAAAATTTTATTTTTGAGTTATTATTCCAATAGCGAAACCATAATTATCTATGAGCGAAACGATGTGAGAACTCGGGAAATCAGTGTTTATTTTCACTAAGACACCCGTTAAACATGCTAGCTGGCAGGTCGCGGCAGGCGTAAAGTTAATCTAACTTTAATCTCGAGAACAGCGCTAGTCGAGTGTCATGAATTAGGTAACCGGATAAAACAGAACATGATGAAACAGAACATGATAAAACAGAACATGATAAAACAGAACAGTGAAAAAACAGAACAGTGAAGAAACAGAACAGTGAGAAAACAGAACAGTGAAGAAACAGAACATTGAACAAACAGAACAGTGATAAAACAGATCATAGCATTTATTTTTTTTAATTTTTCGCAATAATTACAAATCGGTTTTATATAACTTTCATCTACTTCTTTGTATGTTTCCGTTGTCAGCTATTGATCCAGAGGAAATGTAGGAACAGAGGCGTGGATTGGGGAGGGCTGAGGGGGGCCATGGCCCCCCTCAAGATTTTTCCACTAAATAGAAAACAAATCTTTTCTAGCTACTCCATGATCGAGTATTTAGATTAGTTGATAAAAACAGTATTTATCATACTTTTTGAATTATATTACTTATAATCTACTGCTAATATTTTTCAATCGTTTAGTGCTTAGTTTCTCGCACCTCTTGCTTTTCTCATATCTTTTTTTTCTTCTCTGGATTCCACTTAGATATAGGATGATTTTTAAAATCTGCTTACTAATGTTTAAAATACAAAATTGCTCTTCTCCACTCTTCTTTTCTGTTAAGCATTATTTTGCTAAACACTCTTTTTCCTACTCTGGTCCCTTTCTCTGAAACTCTCTTCATAGTTCAATTACTAAATCTACTTCTCTCACAGTTTTCCGTCGAGGCTTAAAACTTATCTCTTTAATAAGTTCGTGTCCGAGCGCTATTGAACGCCAAGGAAATCGCGCTATAGAAATTTAATGGATTTATTGATTGATTGCTTGCTTTCGGTCCATCCGATCGAACTTGTATGAAATTTAGACTCGTGTATCTGTCCTAGCTTGAGGAACAATTAGCATATTCTTATCCTACCCGGTTGCTTGAGCTTTCTCACCAAGATTTTTCTAATTCATTTTAAATTATTTTTATTAGCTCACACACGATTGAGTATTTAGATTAGTTGATGAAAGCAATATTTATCATACTTGTTGATTAATATTCAGTTACTTTGCTATTATTTTTCAATCTCTTTGTAGGTACCTTTAGTCTATTTTATTTTGATGATTCAGTGGACAATTTTCTAAAAATGAAAGAACGTCGATACCCTTTGTTACATTCATAATTTAAACGCTTTTTGTCTGCATTCAATATTAAATAAAAGTTAACTTTTTTAAACTGTTTTTTAACTAATATGATGATTTACATGAACATGCAACATACAAATGTATATTGGGATGGTCATTTTTGTTTGAAGATTCTCTGGGTTTGAGTTGAAAAATTTTCGCCCCCCTCAACATTTTGCTGAATCCACGCCTCTGTGTAGGAATCATCCTACAACAGATTAATTTGTGTTTGTGTTTGCTTTATATTCTTGTTGCGGTGCACTGACGGTTTTTTGCTGATAACTTTTTTGTTTGATTGAATATTAAGAAACTATTTTGACAAAAGAGCCAATTTTTTAAGCTGGGCCTATTCTAGTTCATTTCTTATTAATTGATCAATATAATTTTCCCGGTGAAAATTCACTCATGCAAATGTTGCGAACACATTAAAAACACATTAATGCCAGATACCAGTGTCACAGTTGAGAGACTTCTTACCTAATTATAGTTCAAACATGGACTTCTAGATATATATTCTTGGTACAAAGTTGGTTATAAAAGAGTTTGCTAATATAAAATATGTATTTACAGTGATGGGCACTTTAACTACTGTAGTTGTAACTACTGTAGTTATAACTACATTTATAGTAGTTACATGGTAGTTATAACTACTTTTGTTCTGGAGTAGTTGCCGGTAACCGGATAAAACAGAACATGATGAAACAGAACATGATCAAACAGAACATGATAAAACAGAACATGATAAAACAGAACAGTGAAGAAACAGAACAGTGAAGAAACAGAACATTGAACAAACAGAACAGTGATAAAACAGAACATCGCGTTTATTTTTTTCAATTTTTCGCAATAATAACTACAAATCAGTTTTATATAACTTTCATCTACTTCTTTGTATGTTTCCGTTGTCAGCTATTGATCCAGAGGAAATGTAGGAATCATCCAACAACAGATTAATTTGTGTTTGTGTTTGCTTTATATTCTTGTTGCGGTGCCTTTACGGTTTTTTGCTGATAACTTTTTTGTTTGATTGAATATTAAGAAACTATTTTGACAAAAGAGCCAACTTTTTAAGCTGGGCCTATTCTAGTTCATTTCTTATTAATTGATCAATATAATTTTCCCGGTGAATATTCACTCATGCAAATGTTGCGAACACATTAAAAACACATTAATGCCAGATACCAGTGTCACAGTTGAGAGACTTCTTACCTAATTATAGTTCAAACATGGACTTCTAGATATATATTCTTGGTACAAAGTTGGTTATAAAAGAGTTTGCTTATATAAAATATGTATTTATATCTACAATTTCTGTGCAAACAGGGTGAGCAAGTTATATCCAGCAGTGAAGAGCTTCAAACATCGAAAAATAATATTATTAACTACATTACCAAATAAAACTTTAATTTTATGATAATAGTTTAAAATATCTCCGGGCGTTTTAACTAGAAGCAATTTGATCTCGGACATTTTGTATATCACGAAAAAGTTGAAAAAATATACGCAATGTTCTGTTTTATCACTGTTCTGTTTAATCAATGTTCTTTTTCTTCACTGTTCTGTTTTCTCACTGTTCTGTTTTATCATGTTCTGTTTTATCATGTTCTGTTTTGTCATGTTCTGTTTTATCATGTTCTGTTTCATCATGGAACCGTAGTTGCCATGTAGTTATAACTACTTTTATGATCTAGTTTGGTAGTTATAACTAGTCTAACTACTTTGACTTAGCGCTGTAACAAAATTATTAAAAAGCCAGATAATTTAAAAATATTATCTAAAGCATCGAATGTTCAATCACTGAAGGATTATCCATTTGTAGAATGAGCTTTCATAAAAGCCAATTCTACTCTTCCAAGCATGGCTGGTATGACTTTGACACCTCGAAGGTGCAAAATGAGTGACACTTTATTTGACCGTATGGTTTTTCTGAAAAGCCGTTCCAGTTTTAACAAATTTTGAACTTTGTCATTCAACCTTTATGTATCAATAAACACTTTGTTTTTCTAAAATTTCCTTAAAAATACTTTGTTTTTATTATATTTGCTTAAAAATACTTTGTTTTTATTATATTTGCTTAAAAATACTTTGTTTTTATTATATTTAGTTAACAATCATTATTATTCTTTAAAAAAAATTATTAAATGCAAATTTATTTTTTGTTGTTGTGTTTTTATATCTTACAGTACATGTTTTATAAATATACGAGTAGTTGGAAAGTAGTTAACTACTTTAGTAGTAGTTAACAAACTAGTTATAACTACCTCTCTTCTAAAGTAGTTAACATGTAGTTATAACTACTTCTGTCATGAGGTAGTTGGCATGTAGTTGTAACTTCAATTGAAGTAGTTGGTGCCCATCACTGTGTATTTACACCTACAGTTTCTGTGCAAACAGTGGTGAGCAAGTTATATCCAGCAGTGAGGAGCTTCAAACATCGAAAAATAATATTATTAACTACATTATCAAATGAAACTTTAATTTTATGATAATAGTTTAAAATATCTCCGGGCGTTTTAACTTGGAGCAATTTCATCTCGGACATTTTGTATATCACGAAAAAGTTGAAAAAATATACGCAATGTTCTGTTTTATCACTGTTCTGTTTAATCAATGTTCTGTTTCTTCACTGTTCTGTTTTCTCACTGTTCTGTTTCTTCACTGTTCTGTTTCTTCACTGTTCTGTTTTATCATGTTCTGTTTTGTCATGTTCTGTTTTATCATGTTCTGTTTCATCATGGAACCCATGAATTAGCTTTTTCCGCCCCCAACTGAGTTACGCCGTCGTAGCTCTTAAGACCTCGTCATGAATACGGGCCCAGGTCCACAGGCGAATGCTATACCGCTATACCACCAGCGCCCGCCCAAATAATAATAAAAATTGAAGTAAAATATCAAACTTATAGGTGCCTTTTATTATGCTAGTGTCTTTTCTGCAACAAACTTTTACTTCTATGTTTACTCATCTTAACTTTTAGCTTTTATCATGTTTGTTGATATTTAGTTTGCCACAGCTACAGGTGCTTTCGTCACCGAGTTTGTGTATTGGATCTGCATAATGGTGCGTTGCTTTTTTGTTATGCTAACTATCTTATAAAATATTATTTTTGTCCAACTTTTATTTACAATTTGCTTACTGGTAAAACCGTAGAATCCGGGGTACAAACAAATTCTAAAAAATGTATCGGCGTAAGCTCCGCCCCTTAATTTCTATGCTCCGCCTCTAGGATGGGATGTGCCTGATCAACTTAAAAATATATTTAATTTTTTTAAAATATTATCTAGTTTAATAATTATCAAAAATAATTTAAAATATTACTTAAATATAAATTGTAGTAATCCTGCAGTATAGCGTCCTGAACCGATTTCGATGAAAAAACGGTTTAAAAAACTGTTTAATAGAATAACCATAGAACATTATCAAAACATATTACGAACAAGTATTTTACAGAAAAACTTACTAAAAACCGACTTTAAGCAAAAATATCCAAAGGCAATGTTGACACGCGGAATAATACAATTCAAGGAATGAAAAGCAAGGAAGAGTTAATATTCAAATAAAATAACATAATAAAATAATAAATAAATTCTAAAAAGTTACAAATAAATTTTTAATTATTTAAATTTTAAAAAATCAGAGCGCTGAGTGGAAATTTATCTATGACTAGCGGGGGATCCAGCGTTGCCCGGGGTTTTCCCATCATTTTTCTCGCTCCCGTTTCCTTCCCCGCTAGTTTTCTCGCTCCCGATCGTTTTCCCGCTCCCGATCGTTTTCCCGCTCCCGATCGCCTTCCCGTTCCCGGCCGCATTCCCGCTCCCGATTGCTCTTCTCTTCCTGGTCGCTTTCTCGCTCGCTCTTTCGCTCTCCAAACGATTCTGCTAGCCACATACATGACCTCTAAAACTCAAAATTTCTGCTCCAAGAAATATGATAGAAACCGTACCAAAGACAGCCAAGTCGCCAAGTATTTTTACTTTAATAATATTATTTTAATTTTTCTTGGTGTTCTGTTGCTAATTTATTGTTTTCAATGTTTTTTTAATTTTTCTTAAGGCAATTTGACATAAAGCGCCGCATTTAAAGAAACGGTTTTAGACATGGAGCGGGTTACGCAACTCGTACTTCTAAAGCAAACTAATATTTTTCAATATTTTACTTCCAAAATTTTTTTTATTTTTTTTCCTAAATTGTCTATTTTTATTTTAAATGTGTTTAATTTTTATTACCTTTATTCTTACTGTTCACTTCTATCGCTATTGACAAATAGATCTTCATCGGGAACTACGTTAACTTCGGGAGTAATTTATAAATGTTCTAAAGTGCTATAATTGTTGTTTTTTTCAGTTATTTATGTTGTAATTAGTCTTTATTTCCTTTATTTATGTTTTAAATATCATTTACGTTAAAAAACCGGCCATTTTTCATCGAAATCGGTTCAGGACGCTATACTGCAGGATTACCTAAATTGTTTGGGATGTGCTTTGATGCGAGAAGCGAAGCGTATTTACCAGACCGCAAGACCATTAAGCTGATTAGAACAATTACCACTTGTCTTCGCGAATTATTCATGTTCACAAAACAAAGAAAGCATCTATAAAGGACTGAAAATTAAAACTTGATAATCGTTTTTAATCTTAGCGTGTTATTCAAAGGCTCTGAAGCAGATTAAAGCAGTATTAGATGATAAGTATGCTCTCTTAGATGGTTAAAAAAATACTTTTGACTTCTTTTTGTGACTGACTACAACTTATCCCACATTATTAAACAGTTGATAATGCAACATATGTCAAATTAGTACATTAAGTAATAATGACAAGATCGCAGTTGTGGATTTTAGGGTTTGTCTCATAATAAAAGGCTCAGTAGTAGATTAGAAGACTGTGCAAAGCTGTCGTTACACTTTAATGATTGAAATTAAAAAATATACAGTCACTTTATTTTTTTATCAACCATCACCATAAATTCATCTTAGCCAATCACATTACCGGCTTTAGTTGCCGGTCAGCTAATTTTCAGTCATTTATAGATGCTTTCTTTTCCAAGTGGCAATTTGTTCTAATCAACTTAATGGCCTGGTAACAGACTAGCGAATACGCGTTGCATCTTGCATCAACTGCTAATTTTCCGTCATTTATAGATTCTTCCTTTGTCTTGTGAACATGAAGAATTTGCTAAAACAAATCGCAATTGTTCTTATCAATGGTCATGATAAAGACCAGATAATGCGCTTCGCATCTCGCATAACAACAATTTACTACATTACTTTGAATTTTAATATTTATATTTTAATATTATTTGTTGAATAAAGTTATTGGTTATTTTGTCTGTTCTAAACATTAGCACACTGGCTTTCCATTAAATCATATAAAAAGCCGCAACACTAGCTGTCAATCATTCTATTTAGACCTGTCAATCAAAATAGCGGCCATACTTGTTTTTGTTTGTACCCGGATTCTACGGTTTTACCTTGCTTACTAGGACTAGTAGATAAGTGGTCGCTGCTATTGCCCCGGCGGTTAGCCGTGGAAATAATCGGTAAAATTGCTACTGAGCAGGTAGTCGCGCCGTATGTCTACCTAAAATTAAATCCTAACCATAACCCTAACCCTACCCCTTTAGAAAATAGCAGATGCTATTTGTGTTGGACGTACGTTCGAATAATTTCACAACTATTCGGACGTACGTCCAAATAATTTCACCACTATTCGAACGTACGTCTGAATAATTTCACCACTATTCGGACGTACCATATATAAAAAAAATATATTGGCCTGACTATAACGAAATACCGAGTGATAATTAATTAGATTTTTTTGGCCCCAGTAAAGGCGCTATAAATACAACTTCGTAAATTGATTAATTGTAATTTAACTAAAGTTATTAAAATTAAATTTTCCACAAATAGCGTATTTTAAACTAGTGAGAATTAAATTCTCTGCAAAAAGTTCTTGGAATTGTAGTCCTCTTATTTTTAATTGATGTGGATAAGATACATATATATAGATAAGATACCCACTGATCTTTCTCTTTCTCCGTATATATATATATATATATATATATATATATATATATATATATATATATATATATATATATATATATATATATATATATATATATATATATATATATATATATATATATATATATATCTTTGAGACATGCTCTAAGAAATACAACTCGCCATTTGGCAGAAACAACTTTTCGAGCCAAATTCTCGACTTTTCGGTATAAAACTCGCTGTTCGAGACTACAATTAGTCAAAAACTTTTTTGTTAAACTTTTATTGTCAGACCGACGGACCGTTTCAGCTATGTCAGCCATCATCAAGGTCAAAAGTAAAATGAGAAAAGTAAACAAACAGAAAGAACTGAAATTATCAAAGAGTTAGCACACCAACAAAAGAGTAAACACTCCACCTGTCAAATCAAAAGTATACGAGGCTCAACAAAAAGAACATGAGTAAAACAAAATTCCATCGTGTTTACGACCGGAATCATAAACTAATGAAATCACAGAGACTATAACATTTATACTATTGGAATACACCATCAATTTTTGCGCTTTCGCTATGTTATATTAGAAGAGACCAGAATTTCTTCAGATACATTACAATTAGATTCGTCAGGAGCAGCCTCAACAGCCAAATTTCCACAGATTCTCCACTTGTTTGGTGTCAAGGAAAGTAATATGCATCGGTTACCCTGTATTCCTTCTAACGACGAGGATAACATAAATGATGATACTTCTGACTCGTCCTCTGACACAAATACTTTGTCTATCTTCAGTCTGCAGTCTTTTTTTGGTATCTTTAAAAATTTATTAATGATGGAAAAAGGAACAAAAGTCGCCTACTATAGCATATAAATTTTTTTTTAGTAATCTGGTGGGGGATGCATCCCCCCATCACCCTCCTGGATCCGTCGGTGTTTGACAGAGACGAAGTCATCGATGTTTTTCTCTGAAATTAAAACAGAAGGAACGCCTATCAATCGTATGGTTAACTATAGAAAAAATCAAAGCATAATTTACATATAAGACATACCAAAAGGTGGGCCACAAAGTTCTTTTTTGGATGCAATGTAACAATTAAATCGTGACTTTATTGAAATAAAAAAAAACAATATTTTAAATCATAGCTGATACTATCATAAATAAAAAAATATATTGAGTCGCCAGATACTTTAAAAACGTACATATATAAATAAAAACACATTTGTAGCTACAAGAAAAATAAATAATATTTACAAAAGACAAAGCATCTTCATGCCACATGGCAAACTGCTTGGATGCTATCTTCTTATTCGGCATCTTCACTAACTGATTAGGTTGCAACTCGCCAAACAAAAGTCGTCTGAAAAACCCCTGAAAACCAAATATTGAGGTTTTTCTAATTACTGATGAAAATTTTTAATGTCAAACAAAAATTTATTTTTACTTTATTTGAAGAGTCTATCAAATCAAATTTATTTAACGCCAATGTCGTAAACGAATATAATTTGAGTGATGATTGCTTTGAACTTGTCCTTGTATTTGGAATTCACTCCTTTGCATGCATTGAATGATTTATCTTCAAGATCCATCGCAAGTGATTTTATCTTATTGGCTGACACCATGACGTCATTACAGCTGTTTGCCCTACAAAGCATTGCTGATGTTACTTTGATGCTAATTAATTTCAGTAATGATTGACAACAATCAAGTTATAAACCACTTGAACAAACAAAAAAGAATCAACCTCCAAACAAGCTATGCAGTTGAACAATTTTTTTTATATTTGAAAAAAAACTAAAAAACAATACAATTGTCTCACTGTTAATTAGAATCTTTGGATTTATCTTTCAATGTCTCAGTCCACTTCTCTCTGAAATTCTGACAGGATTGGGTACTTTTGATTAGTTTTCAGCAGCACCAGATTTAGAGCTTGAAGACCAGGAGAAACTTTACTTTTTATAGGATCAGGAGCAGGGTTGTCTCTTAAACAGTTTTTTTTTCCAGCTAGCTTCTTGTTTTTATCTGCAAATTACAACCACAGACAGTTAAGTATAGCCATCAACCAGCAATAACATTTTTTACAATTACAGAATTACTTGAATTACAATGTTTATTTAGTTTAAAAATAGGCTAAAAAATTCAAAACTTTATTACTTGATTAAATTTAACATAAAGATATACTTTCAAGATGATGCAGATTGTAGATGGAGGAGTATGTCATGGCCCACTGTATTGAAGGCAGCAGACATATCGAGTAACCCGAGCAGACAGGATGTCCGATAGAACTTTCAGAAGGGCCGTTTCAGTCGAATGACAAGCTCGGAATCCAGATTGGTGCCTCGGTAACAGACTGTGTTCATTAAGGAATATTGTTAATCGTTTGCTTACAATTCGTTCCACCAACATGGAATGAAGGTGAGGTTGGATATTGGCGTCATTTCGATCCAGAACTTCTCCTTTCAAAATTGGCTTCACGATGGCATGTCGCTGTGAATGAGGCAACCAACCAGACTGAAGTGAGCGATTACACATCTCAGTGATATATGGAAGTAGGTCTGTCAGGAATTCCCTAAGAACGTGAGTCTGAATCGGATCAAGCGAGCATGATGTGGATTTGGCGGCCAGAATCATTTCGTAGACTTCCTTTGTTGAACAAGGCTCGAAGTTGTTCAGAAGAACACTCGCTGGAGGAAGTCCGGAAGCCGGCGGCGAGGAACCCGTTGAGTCCCGAATGTCACGAATCTTTTTGGTGAAATGGTCTAGTAGATCCTGAGCGCTAGGGCCACTGCACTTAGTGGCTGCCACCTGATTGAGGCCAAGAATACTAGAGAAGGTCTTCCACAATTTTCTAGGTTGACCAGCATTATTCTTTACAATCTGTAACCAGTAGCCATTTACCTTGGCACGATTGATTTTGTGATGCTCCTTTTCTTTCTCCACCCAGGCCAGTCTATCAGAGGGAAGCATCGTGCGTCTCTAACGTTTTTCGAAAATTCGCGAGCTGCGACCCAGCTGTCGAGACTCATCATCGTACCATACAGCAATCGGTCGACATCGGATTTTGACTGTTTTGATTGGGGTGAATCTGTCCGCTAGCCCCCGAAGAACTGTATCGTAGGTAGCAAAAAGAATGTCAGGGCCAACGTCATCCGCGGAAAATGCGCTCAATAAATTATCAAACATTTTTTTACAACATTTACATCCGGGATCTTTCTGCAGAGCTCAAACTCACGCAACGCCCGCTGAGTATGGTCTACTTTTTTCCAGGACCTGATGGAATTCCACACAACCATTGGTGTTTGTTTCACGAAATGTAATTTCCAGGTTATGAAACTATGATCAGATATTACTCCAGCTGGATCAACGCCCACATCGGAAACAGTCTCCTCATGACGCGTGAAAATATGATCGAGCGTTTCTCCCCGATTGTGAGTTGGTTCGTGCACATGCTGGGCGCAATCAAAACTCGCGAATAGATCCAGTAGTCGCACGGCATCATGGTCATCTTTTCTCTCAATATGAATGTTGAAATCTCCAGTCACAACGATTTGGCACTTGTATAGAGTCAAAACTTCCAGGTATCTCGTCAGTTCTTCAAAGAATAAATCCGACACCTGCTGCGAGCCCGGACGGTATAACAGCAATACCGCAACAGTAGAGCAACCGTGAATGCAAGTGACTCAAACGTCACTGCCGGGCTGGACGATTTAATTTGGTGGTATCTCAAGCTAGAGTTGATTATGAAGTGTGTAAAAGAATAAGGAATAGGTGGGTCGAGAATTAACTTAGTCTGTTGGATGAGACGACTGAGAAGATAGCCAAGGGGGCATGTCAAAAATAAGGATAAGATATAGGTTAGTAAAAAAGAACTATATAAAATATAAACCATGTCGGTAATTTTTCACACAAACGGCCCTGTGTGAAAGATTAATACATTCTCAGCTATAATTAGCTATAAACACGATGAAAAGTAACCACTAGTTTAAACATTATGATAATTAGGGTTAGGGTTAAGGTTGTAACAAAATAGGACTATTTTATTGAAAGATTTGGTCCTGGCCGTTTATGTGAAAGATAACCACCATGTCTTGGTCAGTCATAAACCTCATCTTAGTCAGTAATAAACCTTATCATAAGTGCAAAAAAATAAAATAATAGCTGAGACACAGCTACCAGACTCTGAAGTCTGTAACTGTAAGCCTTGTAATAAAGTTATTATTGAGAGCTTTTAATAAAGGTAAAGGTACAAAATGATTTGGAAAAAATTAAAAGCTGTTGAAATACAAAATATAAAGGATTTGTGAAAAATGAACTTTTTCAGAGCTCACTTGTTTGTTCTTATTTAAGTTTTTTTCTATAAAAACAACTGTAAAACAAGTAAAGGAAAAACAAGTTTTTCAATAAAAACTTTGATTTCAGATACAATCGATTTAGAAATGCTAAAGATGTTCAAATTAAGTTTTTTTTTAAATTGAATTGTTTTATATATATATATATATACATATATATATATATATATATATATATATATATATATATATATATATATATATATATATATATATATATATATATATATATATATATATATATATATATATATATATATATATATATATATATACTAGCGGGGGCACCCGGTGTTGCCCGGGGGTTTTCTAATGTTTGTCTCTCTCGCTCCCGTTTCCTTCTCCGCTTTTCCGTTCCCGTCGCTTTCCCGCTCTCGGTCGTTTTCCAGCTCCCGGTCGCTTTCCCGCTCTCGTTCGCTTTCCCTTTCCCGCTCTATCTTTCGCTCTCAGTTGGCTTGCCGTTCCCGTTTTTGCTCATTTATGTATGTATATATATATAAATATATATAAATATATATATATATATATATATATATATATATATATATATATATATATATATATATATATATATATATATATATATATATATATATATATATATATATATATATATATATATTTCACATAGTGAGGAATTAAATTTTCTTTTAAACTTGCTCTATTAAATACAACTCTACATTTTAGGTTGACGAATTTTTTGCAAAACACTTCTAGGCTGCGTTTTTTAACTACAAAAAGACTACGACTATTAATGTTCATCTTTTATTTAAATCGCCAACTGGCCAGTTTCGACATTTTGTCATTATCAGGGCGATTATAAACAAACTAAAATGAATAGTGATGTGTAAAAACAAAAAGACTCAATTTTAGTAATTTAAATAATGAGATACAATTTATACAGGATATTGAAATGGTTTAAAAAGAGAAGTAATAAATATATAAAACTACGTACATACTAAATTAATAGGTTAATTTATTTTAAAGGTAAAGGAGAGAGATAAAACTTGATAAACATATAAAAAGACAAAGTTGTACAAAAGGTAAAAAGTAAATTAGAAGATTAAAATAAAAAGTAGAAAGTATAATGTATAAAATATTTAAACATAATTATATTAATGAAGCTTAAAAAGTAAGATATATTTTCCAAGATAAAAATAAAGTTATTATAGCTAGTATGTGGTGTTATCTACGTCTAACAGTAACATTTAATGCGAGGTGAGAAAATGAAATCATATCGACGGGTACGGGGACATCATCGCAATCATTCAAACTTTCATTGTTTACGTTCGTACCATATTCTTCGCTATCCACTCCTGTACCCAAGCGTAGTCTTTTTGTAGTTAAAAAACGCAGCATAGAAGTGTTTTGCAAAAAATTCGTCAACCTAAAATGTAGAGTTGTATGTTTATATATGTATATAGTTCCCGCTCACTCACCCGCTACGCTCATTTTGTGATGGATTTCAATTTTTTTCACAATATTTGATTCCCCTTGACTCTCAAAGTTGTGTGAAAATTTCATTACGATCGGATGAATGGTGTACATTCATTTATATATATATGTATGTATGTATATATATATATATATATATATATATATATATATATATATATATATATATATATATATATATATATATATATATATATATATATATATATATATATATATATATAAATCTCGTGTCATAGTGTTTGAAATTGAACTCCTCCGAAACGGCTGAACCGATTTTTATGAAATTTTTTGTGTACATTTGGTAGGTCTGAGGATAGGTCCAGGGCTATTTAGAATATTTTTTTAAAATTATTTAAAATAATTATATTGGAAAAACAAAGGACAAACAGACAGACAGAGAGACAAAGAAACAAACAGACACTCATATATATATATATATATATATATATATATATATATATACGGGAAAACAAGCGGAAACGGGAGAGTAAACGGGAACGGGTGAGCAAGAGGGAACGAGAGAGCAAGCGGGGAAGGAAACGGGAGCAAGAGAGAAGAACGATAAAAACAACTTTCAAAAACCCCGGCATTGTACACACGATTGCTCTTCGAGATTTATTTTGTACATTAAACTTTTAATAAAAAAAACCAAAATAATTTAAAAGGCAAAACAACGTTTGCTGGGTCAGTTAGTATATATATATAATATTATGTAAGTATCTTAGTCCTTTATGCATTGCTACACCATTCATCCGAACGTGATGAAATTTTTACACAAGCAAGAGAGGCAATGGGAGACAATTATAGTGAAAAAAACGTCCGGGATCGGGAAAGCGACCGGGATCAGAAAAGCAACCGGGAGCGAGAGAGCAAGCGGGGAAGGAAACGGGAGCGAGAGAGACAAACATTAGAAAAACCTCTAAAAATCCCGGTACCCCGCTAGTCATAAAGCTATGCTGAAAGTTTCAGCTTCCTAGCTAGTGAAAAAGCTGGTTAAATTTTACTTGCAAGATTTGCGTACTGAGAAAGACACACACACAAACAGAGATTGTAACCTAAATACAAGTTTGTAATAATGCATTCCACAATACACATTGCAAAATTCGGGTATGTAAAACTGGTTTACAGGACTGAAGCAAGTTCAGCCCAATGCAGATACTAAATGTTTGCACGAGAATTTCTTGAAGTTGTTTTATTTGCTTCTTTTTTTAATTTTCAGTCTGCAATATTCAACTTTCAAAGTCTTCTTATGGTGATACTGTTACTTATATGCACGTGTGCATATATAAGATCAATTGCCCCCAGCTTTCTTGACAGAAATAAGGAAGGGTATGTGTTTCTTTTTTTATTTGGCCTAACAGTGTTTCTAATTTAATTTTTGTAATCATTTTTTTCAGACTTTTAGGAATATTCTGGAAATGCGCTCGCATTGGTAATAATAGTAAAGTTTTTCTGAGACATTAATATATTTTTAACCAATCAATATTTATTTACAGGAGAAAGAAAAAGTCCTTATGTTTCCTTGTGCTGTTTTGCAATGGCTTTTTCCATCCTCTTTCTGACATAAAAGCTGTCTTAGAATTAAAATTAATATAATGCAATTGTCAGAATCTTTTGAGTATCATGGATTTATTTAAAAATGTTTTTGGCTTTTAGCTGTTGATTGATAGCTAAAATAAAAAGGTACCAACTGTGCAATACAATTGTGAATGTAGATAGTAAACTTTAACAATTTCCAGTTTGCTCACAGCCAAACTTACCCAGATATGCCAACTTTAGTAGTCATTAAATATTCATTGAATTGAATAGAACTTTTTTTAGAAGGCCCCTTATTAAAACTAGCCAGTCCTTGCTTATTAATGCTGGTTTTATATTAGCACTAGTCAAACAATTGTTTCACTCAACAAATATATATGGGAGAGTAGTACCAAATGGCCACACAATTTTACACTTTTATTCAAATCAATCATACAAAAAAACTATAAGTGATAGAAATAAAAATTTTTCGCATAATGAAAGCAAAAACATTCCACTACTGAAAACCGCTCATTAAAACTTTTCAAATTATAACAATTTTATAAAAAACGATAAATAACGCAACCTCTTCCAAAATTTCTGGCTGGCCATTTAGTACAACCTGGTAGTATTGAATGGCCACCCCCAAGTACTCAATGGCCACTCATGCAATTTTTATTATAGAAGACACAATTCTCAACAAATGGGAAGCCAAAATATTTTATTTCACAGAAAAATCTTTATTAATGTTAATTAAAAAATAAATTTTTTTTTTGTCATTTTATTGAAAAGTTGTAGCCTATAAACCAAGACTATATGCTGAAAAGTCAAAAGAAAATGTATATGTCCATTTCTGCGCTTAGATTTTTGAAGGATTGGATCTCCTAGTTTTACAACAATCTGATCCATATCAGCCTCACAAATCCCTTTATCTTTAGATAAAAATTTGGCCTCTTCTGTGTCTTTATCTTTGTATACAAATTTCAAAAAATCAGCCGAAACTTTATCCTCTTTTACTTCAACAATTTTGCCTACATAATAGGTTGAGTCAAAAACATATTCAAAAAGACACCAATCCCCTATTTCTATCCTGGCGCTGTCAATGCTAAAATGAGGATCTTTACTGGTGAGCATATTTTTGAATGTTGATTTCCCGTCAGGCTCGATGTCTGGGAAGCTTTTAGAAATATCCCTTCTTGCTGCAAGTTTTGATGTTTTTAAGTTGCATCTCCTCAAATCTCTTTCTGTCCTTTCTTTCTGCAAAACATTCTTTACAGGAGTATCTGTCAATATGGTAGAAGACAGTTTCTTCCGACCCCCACCTCGTTTGCGAGCTGCAGATTTCGGAAAAGGGCGGATCATCTGAAGCGTTGCCGATAACTCTGATCCACTGGGTTCGACAACGACCATAGAGCTGTTGGGGGTTTGAACTTCTTCTTTAGTCACTCAACCCATAACCCATTTTTGAGGCATGTATTAAATACTCTTTCAACTGAAGCTCTTCTTCTGAACTGAAAACTCTCATCGATGATTGAGAATAAGCTTTACTTTCAAAACTATCTCCTCTGCGAATTGCATCCAGTCTACGCCTCAGTGTTGTTCTACTCACTTGGTGCTTCTCAGCTGCAGATTTAACTGGCAAGCAAGCTTTCAAAACATCTTCTACTGCTCTTTCCATGTTTTTTTGGAACCATCCCCCCTTCACAGCTGTAGATAGTCTGTTTCTCATTCTGAAACATAACCATAACAACATTAAGTAGTGATTAATATGTATATGTCTTTAATATATTAAACAATTTCATTATATTACATTAACATTTTGATCAATAATGAACCTAAACGCATTTATGAAAATTTAAACATTCAGCAATACTGAATAACTATGGTCATTCAGTACGACCTTACAGTGGCCATTTAGTACGAACCGAGATGTACGAGCAATTTAGTCCGCTACGAGCAAAATAATAATTTTTGACATCCAAACTTTAGATTAAAGTATTAATCAAACATCTCTTTATTTACTAAAAAAAATCTTACAAAATATAAACTTAAATATTTGATAAGAATAGAATAGTTCTGACCTGACTCGTTTTCACTTTTTCGTGCGAAAAAACAAAAAGCTGTATAAATGCTGAACGAAATACACGAGAGACAAAAGAACAACACTGAACAAAGAGTTCATATATATACGCATTTTAAAAAAGAGATGGGCGTAAAAAATAATTTAACAAATGAGAAAATCTGTGGCCGTTCTGTACAGTGGCCATTCAGTCTGGTTCTCCCCTACACATTATTGCACATACATAATAAGCTTTTGTGCTGAGTATGACATAAATGCTTTGCTCAAGCCACAATTGAAAATTCAAGTAACATTGATTCAAGAAACAAATCATATTCACCCTCAATTTGGATATCATAAATGGATGTTGTTTTTAATGTCAAGTGACTCCCAAATTGAGTCAGCAGGTGTACTGATTAATAAGTATTGACCGTTCCACAATCAATATCACTCGATTAATGTACATTTTAAGAAACTGTAGTGTGTGTTTATAATCTAGTGCCATCATGAAATTGTAAGCCTTTTGATAGCCAGACCTTCTTCGTGCCAGTCTGTCAGTGCAGTGTTTAAGGCTTGTCTGTACAGACACAGTCACTGCTTATGTGGTAAATGTTGCTTATCTTTTGAAATATAATTAGTTACACTTTGAATTTCCAGTATTGCCATCATCTTATTATTGCAGGCGAGCAATTACATAAGTGATATAAAACTCTTAACAATGTAATGTCATTACAAACTATTACATTTATAGCAAACCACTTTACATTTTTACCAAGACTTGCTCAAATTTTCTGTTGTGATGAATAGTCACTATTTTTAATCACTTAAAAAAAGCCAACAAAAAACAAGTAACAATAATAAGAAACATTAAATGGCTCATGTGTCTCGTAAAAGTGTGTTTTTGTAACATCATTAGGGCTGACTGACTTTGCCAGTAGGCAAGGCAAACAATTGTTGATTGAAAACATATTAGACTCATTTGTGGGTAAAGTAAATATGTGACTAAAGTTACTGGTAAAATCATCCCCCACCTGAAGGCACAGTAGCTGCATTAAATATTGTTAAAATGAATTGACAATCGGAAAATGTGTCTGGAGAAAATTTCTTTGATACAGCCCTGTGTTATTTTTACCAGACCACTTAAAATAAATACTTCATATCTATATATAAAAATAATATAAAGTATAAAAAATAATTTTAAAAAAACAACGCTCATATACTAATGTACTAAAACGTTAAAAATAATGTGTACATATTAACATTTTTTGAACTAATCGTTTCGAAGATTAAAGCGTTGGGCGACAGTAGGTTATAGATATTAAAAAGATAGTAGGTTAGATATTATATAGATAATGCCCAATGCTCTTATATTCAAAACCAAAAGTTTAGGTCAAAAAATATTAATATGTACACATTATTATTATTTTTAACGTTTTAGTACATTAGTATCCGAGCGTTGTTTTATAAAAAATTTTTTAATACTTTATATTATTTTCTAACAAAAAGTTTAGGTCAAAAAATTTTAATATGTACACATTATTATTATTTTTAACGTTTTAGTACATTAGTATAGGAGCGTTGTTTTATAGAAAATATTTTTTATACTTTATATTATTTTCTATAATTTAGTGTGTATTTTTTATAAATCTAAATATTATTTCTATTTTTTATAATTTGTCAATTTTTACTGTTAAAATAAATTTTTAAATGTAAAATCGCTTATTCGCACTAGATGTGCTTATTTAAGTAAGTAAGTAAATCTTTATTAACCAGCCTGACAATGACGCACAGCGGTTTACATTTAAATAATAAAAATAAGAATTAAATAAAAAAGGAATACAATCGACAATCTAAAGTTAAAGACTTAAAATAAAATCTAAAACTTGTTTTTTTTTTCAGAGATTTAATAAAGAGTTCGGCATTGTTTAAGTTATTTTGAGTTCAACGATCTATGGATAAAGGTTTTTCTGAGTAAGGAATCTGCATGCGGAATTACTCTGTCGTGAGCTCGAGGACGAAGGTGATATCCTCATTTCTTGACGTCTGGTAGAAGATGGTGAAAGACGTGAAGGCGGTTAAACAGAACCTGGTTGAACAGAGTTGAATCCGCCACGGCGCAGCGGTGCATAAAATCAGGGCGGTCGGGAGCCAAGAAACCCTGGCGTGTCACCTTCCTAATGACCGACTCGATGCGTTGAAGATCTCCCGAACCTACGAAACACCACCATGATTGAGAGGCGTAGGTGATCCTGGATATAAATGTCGCCTCCGTGACCGTCCAGAGCTCCCGGCCACACAGCCCGTAAGTTTCTTAGTGCATATATTACCAGACTGTGCAGATTTTGTGCAGATCCAGTCAACGTGCTCCCGGAATGAGAGCCTTCCGTCGATCAGGACTCCCAGCACATTCATTACATCCACCCTCTCGGCTTTCCATTTGATTTAAGTTGTGACCGGTCTCGTCTGTAACAAAGGTATCCCGGTATTCCAAACTCTTCGTCTGTGTGATTTCTATTGAGCTTGCTTTCAGTTAATACCACAACGTCGGGGCCTATTGAAAATACATCGGCACGCAGATGTTGAATTGCATGTGGTTTGGCAAGGCTGTTGATATTCAAGACATATATAGAGGGAGTGAAACAGGAGTTCTCTTTCCGTTCGGGCTCTACTTGGTGGTGCCTTTCAATGTTCACCAGCACTCTTGGGCGTGTATTCTTTTTTTTATACTTCTTCTTCTTTACTATGGCTCTGTCCTCGACTGCCTCTATATCTGAGCAGTCCTAAAGATTTGAGTTCATACAGTGGAGTTGGGTTGTACAACAAATTGTGGTTCGAGGCGGCCGTCCTTCTTATAGCAAACAACTGCCCCCTTGTGTAAGTGATGAGTGAACATCCGCGCATCGCTGCCACCTCCTCCATTTTATGGTAATTAACAGATTTAAAATTTAATTAATTATTATCTTAAAAAATTTTTTTTTTCAAGTTCAAAAGTTCCGAAATCAATCGAGATTCTTCTGCTTTAAGGTGTCCAAAATTAAATTCAAGTTTGGTGTAATATAGAACGACTAGACTCTAGAAATAGATCGGATTATCGCAATCCCTTTTCGAAAGATTCAAAGTTACTATTTCATAAGTTAAGGTATCGAAATTCTCGCGACAACTGCATTACTAATTACTAAATCAAAAGTTAAGTTTTAATTATATAAAAAATAACAGAAATACACGCAATCAAAGTTTTGAGCGCGGCTGGCAGCTTACAAAGCGCCATGTTGTTTTGCACTCGACGTTGCGCTTAAACAAACAAACAACGTTACAGGAAAAGAAAGCTAAGAAGGTTTGGACTCCCTACTCCCATCCCCATCTCAGGGGGCCAAAAAACCTTTCCAGGCCAAAAGTGCTTATGTATGACCATAAAAGGTAATTGCAGAATAAAATTCAAATTTAGTTTATGTAACATTTGAAGGCTTCGAGCAACTTTTAGCAAATCTATTTTACGTTTTATGGGCTAAAATTTAGGATGGAGTGGAAAAGAGAAAATGAGCGGGAATGGGAAAGCAATCATGAGCGGGAACGGGAAAACGACCGGAAGCGGGGAAGGAAACGGGAGCAAGAGAGAAAAACGATAAAAAACCTCTGAAAACCCTGAGCAACGCTGGGTAACCTCGCTAGTAATGATATATATATATACATATATATATATATATATATATATATATATATATATATATATATATATATATATATATATATATATATATATATATATGAGTAATATACTTTGGCAAAATCCCCTCTCGTAAACACACTCCGTTAAAAACAAACGACCACTTTGCATTAATGACTTTTTTAATAAACTGTTCAAAATGTTTAATTTTACGACGTAAACTAGAGTCCATTTTAAAATTTATATAATACAAATAATAATAATTAGGACTGACTGGCCAGTTTCGACTACAGTCATCTTCAGAGTCCGTAACCTAAAATGTCGTATTACGTAAACAGCTAAAGAATATATAGTAAACATCAACATAGAAATAGTGTTGTGCCTATATTAAATAAATATTTAAATTAAAGTATTTAAAACCAGAGTATGACGATATAAGTAAATTACGAGAGCTTATAAAATTGATAAATGAAAAGAAGTATAAAGATAAATTAAATAATAATTATTATTAATAAAATAAATAAATAAATATAAATAGATAGGACGAATTGAATGAAGTCTATAATACTAATAATAGAAATTAAAACACTTAAAATTATTAGAAGATTAATGAAATTAAACTATAGACATCTAGTGACAGTATATTGAAATAAAAAAGTATGAAATAGAATAATAAAAGGTGAAAAATTTAAATAAAACCATGTGATGAATTAAAATAAAAGTAAACTTATATGAAAAATTAAAATAAACGCATGACTGTGCAAATGGGATACATATAGATGATTCAATTAACGCCGACGTCTTGTAGTTATATTTGAAGACTCAAACAAATGTTGAAATGACACCGCTGGAGCCTGAGCCTCAGGTGGAGGCTCAGGTGGAGGTTCAGGTGGAGGCTCAGGTGGAGGTTCAGGTGGAGGTTCAGGTGGAGGCTCAGATGGAGGCTCAGGTGGAGGCTCATGTAGGATAGGCGTGGGTAGTTGCACGATGGGAGCTGGTTGAAGAGATGAGTTGGAAAGGTAGTTAACCTCATCACTTAGTAGACCACGGGGAGATATACCGAGACGATCGCCAACATCTATGACAGGAGTCAAATAAACCGATCCACAGGAAGTGTTTACCTCATTAGTTTTGTCAGTAAGGCTCCAGCGGTGTCATTTCAACATTTGTTTGAGTCTTCAAATATAACTACAAGACGTCGGCGTTAATTGAATCATATATATATATATATATATATATATATATATATATATATATATATATAATCTTATTTCAAAAAATTTCTTCAAAATACAAAGTTTGCAATGTTTAAGGGACTGGGTTTTGTTAATTCTGATGATCTAATAAATCTTGATGTTGTTGTAACTGATGTCTCCACTGACTTAATAGATAGGCCTTTGTAAAAATCTGAAAAAAATTACCATTAACAGAGCTTTAACAAATAATCAAATTGATATTAGAAAACCCAGAAATTCACAAACTCTGTTCATGTTGTTTTCTCTCTAATGATATCTGTTTGCGGTAGTCTCCAAATGTAGATTTCATTAAAACTCGTTTTTTTACTAATGGGGCAGCATGACTGGATAAAGCTGCTATAACTTTTATTGCTGCTTTAATGTGAAAACAAACACATTAACAATTACATCAGTATAATGCAAGATATTAAGTCAAACCTGCTTTGTTTTTTTCTGTAACTCCTTTCAGGCTCAAACCACACTCTAATTTATTGATACACCACTGTAATTCATCTTCAAAATTATCTTGATTGGTTTGATCCTTGAAAATAGCCAAAAAATATCGTGAAAGTTGATATTTGATTAGCTTACAAAATAATCAAGAATCCTCAACAGCTGCATTTGTTCATACAATTACAGCCAAAAATAATAAATCTGCATATCAAAAATGTAATATGTCATTATTTTTATTACTCGCCTTTTAAGACAAATCAACAATCTGAAAATTTGGTTTTCGTGACCTCAAACATATGGTGGAAAATAGAGTTATATGTTTTTTTAGTATAACTGCCACTCAGAAACTGAAAACACTACAGATATAAAAAATTAGTATTTAGATATTACTTAGAAAAGAAAGATACACATTTTTTTTATATTTTGGCTTCTGGGACTACAAATGGTTAAAAACTCAATAACTGGAAATGGGAAAACATTAAAATTCATTATTTAGGTTTTTCTCAAAAAAAAATACTAAGATATGTGTTTTATTATTTTTTGAAAAATTAGTTTCTAAGGTTTTGTGCCAATTAAAACTGTTTGAGTCCAGTTCAACACAAACCGACTTGCCATATATATTATTCAACGGACTTTCAAATGACTACAACTGGCCAATGCATTATTTAGTCATGGGTCAATAAGATATTTAGTTTCACCGCCTGGTTTAACTTACCCAGGGGCAAAGGAGTAAACTGCCTATATTTGGCAGTCACACACAAAATATAAAATTTTTTTAATTAAATTAAACAAAATATTCTTATAAAGATATAAAATCTGAGTTCAAATATACCAACAAATCCAAAAAAAGTTTATATTTAATAACGATAGATTCATTCGAGATGAACGCAGCACGGTAGAAACATTCAAGGCGTTAGGCTGTTAAAAACTGGTTTGAACGACCTAGCTCTGTTCACATAGGCTTTCTACATAGAGCATTGAGTGCACAACGCTGAAAAAGCTTAGCACGTAAGAGTTATAGATTCGAATTAAGAAGTTATTAGATGTTGTATTATTTATTTTTAAATTTGTATTTATTAAATAACAACAAAAATATGTAATATTAAAAAAATCAGATAAAATATTTCTTTAAATGTCGAAATTCAGATCCCCGTGATCACGTCTGCCTATATAATATAATTTAATGCAATATTAAAAAAATCAGATAAAATATTTCTTCAAATGTTGAAAGTCAGATGGGGATAGTCTGCCTATATTTGGTTTTTGCATATCCGTTCTGATTTACGAGGAAGTGGACTTGTTTGAGGCGAATTTTAAATATGTAGGAAATTTGAAATTTTAATATGTTTTGTATTTGTATTTAACATTAGGGCGCTACTTCGTATTGATAATACCACAGCAGAGCCGGGAACTGCTCGTGCATATGGGATCACAGTGTTACCTGCCACCCACATGTGTCTCCGAAATCGGAATGTGTCGAACCCTATTACACCCCAGTCGTGAAACTGGTACTCATTTATCGACCAGTGAAGGATGAAAGGCTGAGTTGGCCTGAGCAATGTGAGTGAATTCCTTGCTCAACGGAATTACGCCTCACCGTGACTGAGATTTGAACCCACGACAGCAGGATGATAGCATAACTGCTTTCACCACTGTGCTACAGTGCCTCAAGAAAAAGTAGTTATCGTAGATATAATAAACTTTCATTTAAATCAACAACTAAAAAATTCAATTAGCCATAGCATTAAAAACTGCGCTTAAAAACTGTTGATTAACCACGACTGCCCGATTTGTTTTAGATGGACTCCTCAACTTTGGCAAGTTATTACTGTGCTCAGCAAAGTTGTAGATCAATGAAATTTAACCATCTTAAAGTAATAAAGCCAATTTGTTTAAAAAAAATGAAAATTATTCAACAAATATGTAAGGAGCTAGACACAAAAGCATAAACAAGTCACTTTGAATAAAAGTTCAAGGAAAATGAACTGTGTGAAATGCTTTATATTTAGAAATTTTTGGCTCAAGGTCTTTTACAAGCATTTTTATGTAATTGTATTGGGAGTTTAATAGTTCACTAGATATACACATTCACGTAACACCCTGTTAACCCTGGGAAGGTTTCTAGTGTCCAATGTTTTGGCGTTGCACGCTAGGGCATGTTTATTTTATGTGACTGCCTAACGTACAGAGAAAAATTCGAACAAATGACATTAAAATTCTAAAAAAAAAAAAAAAATGTTTTGGCAAAAAAGTACTAAATTTATTATAGTAGAGTAGTAGGATAATCTTTAATAAAAGCACGTCTCAAACGAAAACCAAATTAAATAACTAAAACTAAAGAAAGTGTCTATTCGCCCTCCGGAGTGCACATACCTAAACATATGCCTATTCGCGCTCCGCTAATCACCGTTGAGTTCATTGATATGTACAAACTTCGAGAAAATTACGTTTTTTAGAGAGCACATAAATAATAATTAAATATCTACTATAATTTATTTAAACATTAAAATAATAATTGAATAAATATTTATGGTTGTTGTACATATATATGATTACTGAGTCGAGTTATCATAGATATCTATGCGAGTTATAGTTGTATCGAGAACAATGGAGGTCGGATTAACGATTTTGAAACGTTCAGACAAAAGTTTTCCAAATATAAAAAAAATACAAATAAAAAGTAAAAAAGCGTTGAAGCGGTCAAAAAGAAGTCGATCACTGTTTGAAGTGGTCCTATCTGGTCTATCAATGTAAAAATGGTGGCTTACCATGATTTGCCGTGGACCGCACAAGAGATGTGCACGGGGATGACTTTTTGTCCTTATCCCCACAAGTATCATCCCCATCCATCCCCGCTAGTATCATTATCATCCATCCCCGCCAGTATCACCCCCATCTCCAACCATCTCCGCAGTCTCGTCCCCACCCATCCCCTCACTGTTATCCCAATTTTCAAACAGTCCTGGTCCTGTAGTGGAAATTAATTTTCAGTGTGTCATTTTATCCAAATTACATATAAGTATTTGTTTCCATCTCTGCGTTTATCCCGCAACGTCATCCCCGTTACGCGGTATTCCCGAAGGATTCGTCCCCATTTCCGCGAGATTGAATCCTGGTGTTAACCTCAGTAGCTCCTGCTCTAAGTAGGAGTCAAGTGTAAGAGTACAGCGGTAAGCAGGCGTGAGCCTGGACCAATATAGGAGCAAGGCGGTGTCAAATGAATCCGGTAAAAAACAACGCGCCCTTACCGTGCACACCTCTAGTGTGTAGCCACTGTAGCCTAATAACAATACCAGGGTAAAACCGTAGAATCCGGGGTACAAACAAAAACAAGTATGGCTGCTATTTTGATTGACAGGTCTAAATAGAATGATTGACAGCTATAGCTGTTGCGGCTTTTTATATGATTTAATGGAAAGCCAGTGTGTTAATGTTTAGAACAGACAAAATAACCAATAACTTTATTTAACAAATAATATTAAAATATAAATATTAAAATTGAAAGTAATGTAGTAAAATGTGGTTATGCGAGATGCGAAGCGCATTATCTGGTCTTTATCATGACCATTGATAAGAACAATTGCGACTTGTTTTAGCAATTTCTTCATGTTCACAAGACAAAGGAAAAATCTATAAATAACGGAAAATTAGCAGTTGATAATTGTTTGGGGTCTGCTCTGATGCGATCGAGATGCAAAGCTTATTCGCTAGTCTGTTACCAGGCATTAAGTTGATTAGAACAAATTGCCACTTGGAAAAGAAAGCATCTATAAATGACTGAAAATTAGCTGACCGGCAACTAAAGCCGGTAATGTGATTGGTTAAGATGAATTTATGGTGATGGTTGATAAAAAAATAAATTAAGTGACTGTATATTTTTTAATTTCAATCATTAAAGTGTAACGACAGCTTGGCACAGTCTCCTAATCTACTACTGAGCCTTAAAATCCACAACTGCGATCTCGTCATTATTACTTAATGTACTAATTTGACTGACATATGTTGCGTTATCAACTGTTTAATAATATGGGATAAGTTGTAGTCAGTCACAAAAAGAAGTCAAATGTATTTTTTTAACCATCTAAGAGAGCATACTTATCATCTAATACTGCTTTAATCTGCTTCAGAGCCTTTGAATAACACGCCCAGATTAAAAACAATTATCAAGTTTTAATTTTCAGTCCTTTATAGATGCTTTTTTTGTTTTGTGAACATGAACAATTCGCGAAGACAAGTGGTAATTGTTCTAATCAGCTTCTTAATGGTCTTGCGGTCTGGTAAATAAGCTTCGCTTCTCGCATCAAAGCACATCCCAAACAATTTATATTTAAGCAATATTTTAAATTATTTTTGATAATTATTAAACTAAATAATAATTAAAAAAAACTAAATATATTTTTATATATTTTTAAGTCGATCGGGCACATCCCATCCTAGAGGCGGAGCATAGAAATTAAGGGGCGGAGCTTACGCCAATACATTTTTTAGAATTTGTTTATACCCCGGATTCTACGGTTTTACCCAATACCAGCACAACTTGGTTCTAAAATAGAGGCTAAGTCGACTTGTTACGAACCAGTCTGTAAAAGACGAACCATTGCGTAAAAGCAAAACATATTGTTTTTTACTAAGAAATAAAAAAATAACTTATTTACTTATTGAAGATTAAGCAATCGCCCTACGGAGCGCGAATAGGCCAAAATTGAACAATCGCCCTACGGAGCGCGAATAGGCCGAAATTAAACAATCGCTCTCCGGAGCGCGAATCAGGCCAGTCAAAACTACTCAAAACTAAAACAATAAATTTGTTCCTACTTGTTTGTTCTCAAGCGTGGTAGTAACATCTTTGTTTGTATCAAGTAATTTTTTGGTTACAGGTACCTTCGGTTTTTTGTTTTGTTTCGTAGGATGGAGGCAAGCCATTTTAATAAAATACTATTTCTTTGCCGTTGTTAGGGTTGAGGTTGAACGTTTTATTATCGCAAGTAAATACATAAACATAAACACATAGACAAAAGATATCTAGATTAACACGTTGTTTAATACCATACAGGCGCGTCGCATCGTTTTGAAAAGTGGAGGTGGGGGAAACTTTCTAGAACGAACTTTTTTTAGTTTTTTAATCTCAAATATTAAAGTTTGTAACTTGCTCGTATTAATAAAATCAGGCGCGTCGCATCGTTTTGAAAAGTGGGGAGACAACTTTCAAGAACGAACCTTTTTAAATGCTTTTATTTAGCTTCACTCGTCTCTCTGTTTGTTTGTTTGTTTGTCTGGTGTGATCAAATTTTAGAAACGAAAAATCACCAACTTTTCGATTGTTTTACATTCAAAAATTTTAGTTCGTTGACTCAGATAAAAAGGCAAAAAAACATTTTTTTAAAATTTATTTTTTTGACTAATCTATATATATAAAAATGAATGTTTGTATGTATATATGTATATATGTTAATGGCGTTTATGCATTGCTACACCATTCATCCGATCGTAATGAAATTTTCACACAACCTTGAGAGTCAAGGGGAATCAAATATAGTGAAAAAATCTTTGAAATCCGTCACAAAATGAGCGGAGCGGTTGAGCGAGCGGGAACTATATATATATATATGTTTGTACGTATGTGTGTATGTATGTATGTATGTATGTATGTATGTGTATGTGCATGTACGTGTGTCTGTGTGTGTGTTTATGCATGTACTATCGGAGATACCCGGCGTTGCCCGGGTTTTTAGAGGTTTTTCTAATGTTTGTCTCTTTCTCTCCCGTTTTCTTTCCCACCTGCTTTCCCACTCCTGTTCGCTTTCCCGTTTTCGGTCGTTTTCCCGCTGCCGGTCGCTTTCCCGCTCTCGGTCGCTTTCCCGCTCCCGGTCGCTTTCCCGCTCCCGGTCGTTTTCCCGTTCCCGGTCGCTGTCCCGTTCCCGCTCACGTTTGCTCTCCCATTCCCGCTCACGCTTGCTTTTCCGTTCCCGCTCGCTGTCCGTTCCGGGTCGCTTTCCCGTTTCTATAATAGACAAACTAACCCACAAACATTCTTATATATATATATATATATATATATATATATATATATAGTCTTAGCAAATCTATTTTACGTTTTATAGGCTAACAGAAGTTATGAAAGAATGTAAAAGAGAAAATGAGCGTGAACGGGAACGGGAACGGGAGAGCAACCGTGACCGGGAATGGGAGAGCAAGCATGACCGGGAACGGGAGAGCAAGCGTGAGCGGGAACGGGAAAGCGACCGGGAACGGGAAAGCGACCGGGAACGGGAAAGCGACCGGGAACGGGAAAGCGACCGGGAACGGGAAAGCGACCGGGAACGGGAAAGCGACCGGGAACGGGAAAGCGACCGGGAACGCGGAAAGCGACCGGGAACGCGGAAAGCGACTGGAATCGGGAGAGCAAGCTTGGAAGGAAACGCGAGCAAGAGAGAAAATCGATAACAAAACTTCTGAGCGGGAAAGCGACCGGGAGCTGGAAAACGACCGAGAGCGGAAAAGCGGCCGGGAACGCGACGAAAACGGGAAAGTGGAGAAGGAAACGGGAGCGAGAGACACAGACATTAGAAAAACCTATAAAAATCCCGGGCAACGCCGGGTACCCCCGCTAGTATATATATAAAAGGAAGTCGGGTTTGTGTTACGACTCTTATAACTCAATAACGGCTGAACCGATTTTAGACATTTTTGATTTATTGGATTTCTCTCAGCTCCTATTAACAGAATAACTAAAAAAAATTGACATTGAACCATGGAGTGGCCCATGGGGACCGCAGTATGTACCCCGGTAGCTATACAGCCTTAACTGTGCGTCCTAGAAAAAAACTTCAAAAGGCAAAGTTGTAGAGCACCCTCTGGTCTTACGGAAAAATAAATTTTCAAATTGGAGTTTGGGTTATTGAGATATACAGATGTTTAATTTAACGCGACATGACATTTATGCGCAAATGGGGTAGAGCGCATGTTATTAAATTTTTTGACTATTTCATTGTTTACAATTGAAAATCTCACAGAAAAAAATTAAGTAAATATCTTTTTCAATTAAAATATAAAATAAAATAATTGTTTATGGGCCATAAAAATATAAAAGATATTTTTAGCATAGATATATGATTTTTAGTTTCGCGTTTTCCATTTGGCATTATTTCTGAGGAAACAGAAATAAATTCATATTTTTTAAAATGTTCATTTTGTAAGCATTTCTGAACACACTGCTGAAGTTGTAAGAGCCTTGCCCACTGTATTTAAAAAACTGGAAGTTACCGGTTGTTGTGATTTGGTAAATTATATTAATGTGCACTACAACAAACATGTAATTAAATTGCATTTGTCGTGCCGCATGGCTCTGCAAAGAAACAATGCTACGGATGATGAGGTGCGCAGAGCTGGTTCTAGCCTGTTGGTCAGTCTGTATGGCGGGAAGTAGGAGAAAGATTGGCTGATTTACGGTATGAGTCATATTTCAAATTGGCTCTGTCGTCGTTTTCAACCAGAAAGGCTGCCACTATCAGAATGTGCTGCTCACCTGCATGTCCGATGCGTTCATTTGCATGCTGTGATTTGGGGGACTCTGGACAAAGTAGTCTTGAAGGCAACCGACTGGGGCTGGGAATCAGTTGAAAGCTGCTTAAAACCCGTGAAAATAGTGGGTGACATTGCACCTCAGTCAGTCCTGAAGTTTGTTCGATGCTATTGTAATGGAAACTGCTCATCCAAGTGTGTTCATGTCTGCGAAACAATAGGCACTGTGTTTCTGTGTGCGGAAATTGTCATGGAACGGATTGCTCAAATGGCGGTGTAACATCAGATGAAACAAATAATATAAGCAGTGACAGTGAAGAATCTTGTGGCACAGAACATGTGGTTGATCCACAGTTTTTTTTATGAAGACATTGATTTCTTCTATGTGGAAGAAATTTAATATTTCTTGCTGCTTTCGAACTTAGACAGCAATTTTAGTTTTTGACGTTTTGATTGTAGTTATTTGATATTCTAGTCTGACTTTTTCATGATCTCACTGAAAGCACTTATCAGTTGTGGTTATAGTATCATTCAAACTGAAGATCTGAATGTTTGATAACAGCTTCATTTATGCTGGCTTAATTTTGGTTTTTGAAATTTTGAGAGCAAACGGGCTAGTCAATTAGTCCTAAATGAAGATACGAACAGTTGCAGTTAAGCCGGACTTGGAATTTAATTAAACATACCACCACCTGACAGTTGCGGTTTAACCGGACTCGGAATTTAATTAAACATACCACCACCTAACAGTTGCGGTTAAACCGGGCTGAAGGGTAAACTAACTAGTCATTTGTGTGTTATGTGTTTTATATTTTATGTATGTATTTTAATTTTTTTTTAAAGCTGGATGTGTGCACATGTTAAATTTATGCTTTTCTTAATGTGTTTCCAAATATTCCAGCAAACCTAGAGGTGTGTGTATATTTAGATGTAAATATGTACATATGCTGATACGTTTTTTGTTTGTATGTTGTTTGTATATTAGGTGGTGAGTACGAGTCAACCTTCACGTGGCACTCCCTGTGATTAACCAGGCATTAGGCAATAAATTGGGCAACTAGGTGAAACCAATGACTCAAAATATCAATATTTTCTAATTTATAAAAATGATTATTCACAATATGCTGGATGTTTACAATCAAGAATCTAAGAATAATGTCTTGCAATTTCCAGGGCATGAAATAAAAATTGTTATTTTTAGTGTTTCTGTTGTTTTTCTGTTTGTTTTTTGTATTATATGTTGAAATTGGAAATTATTTATAGATGCATGTGAATAAACATATTCTGAAACTAGTTTGTATTTGATTGTTGTTCATAGGTTCAATTTTGGCAGTAATGAGTTTTGAAAACCATAAAAAGCCATTTTCCAAATGGCTGATATCGCAAAATTCATAATCAAGATCAAATTATACCAGTGGATCTATGTACTACTGGACTAGCTTTAAAAGGCCCTCATTACCAATGTCATCCAGCCCATGGGGAGATGGGTCTATAAAATTTCTGTGGTTTATCAACTTTTTCTTCAAAAATTTTATTAAAAATTTTTTTTGTGAAAATTATTCAAGTAACACTGCTTTAAGACTATTAAAGTCAAGTTGTAACATTGTTATAAATAATTGTTTTGGAAAGATATTTTCGAATTGTCGGCCATCTTGTTATTTTGTTATCCTACACTCCCCCGCATTGTTATACAGTTATAGAATTCCGTTTTTCATATTCTCCTAATTCATACCTTTCCAACGATATATATAATAAGTGCTTGCTAGGATTTTTTCATGGTTAAATTTATTTCTTGCTGACTATTAACAAAGTGTCAATGCTGTTCTGTCAATATTATATTTTCGTTCGTTGGAATTAATTTGCGAGTTTTAAAGTTTTATTACTTTTAACAAAAACATTATTAATAACAATGCCGCAACCCAGAAGATCTAATCTTTCCCAAAATAGCCGTCAGGCAATTAGGCATCGGAACAATGTTAACCAATCCACCGCGGAAGAACTGGAATTAGCGCGAGAAAGGCGCCGCGTTAGTATGGCCCGGCTTCGTGCTTCTCGAAGACAAGAGCAAAGAGATTTACTCCCCGAAACTGCTTATGTCAGTGATCATCAAACAGTTAATTTTCGACACACAATTGCAAATTTGAATCGAGCAGCATTTCTCTACGATTGCACAATTGATTACGGCTCTCATCCTTTCGTGTGAATTGGTCCAATGGATTGTGCTGCCTTAATGGTAAAGTGAAATTGCCATTATTGACACCACCGCCAGAGCCACTGCATTCATTGTTTCGTGGCGATACACCAGAATCACGCATGAATTTGAATTTGTTTATTATCAGAACCAAAAATATAAAAAACGTCTATAGAATCAAGCCATAAAAAATTAATGAGTCTGAAAGTTATATTTTTGATGAAGAGGAGCTACATCAGGCTCCTCTATACTGACAGAAGCTGGAGGACTCGCGACTCCTAAGAGATGCGGTCCTTGAAAGCGTTTACTGTCGGGGCGTCAATTGTGTATTGCGTAAGCGCATTCCATGGAGCGACAATCCGGTTTGTGAAAAAATTGTATCGCTCTTCGCAACCTCTGACATACTGGCGCTCTAATTTGCAGTTGTTTACTCCCCGAAACTGCATTTTCTAGCAAACACTCAAAAATACAATAAGTGTTTTCAAATGACTTCATTCGGAGCAGACATTGTTGAAGAATACGGATTTAATCCCACTTTCAAAGTTATTTATGTTGAATAAAGTAAACGTTCATTTTCTCTAAAAAATTTAATTAAATTTAGCTTCAATAATACTTCGGAAAAGTTTTGTTATATTTTTGTAAATAATTTAATGAAATTTCTAATCAATTACAAACCAGTAATACTTACTTTGTTTTCAAATTTACAGATTCACCATCGAATTTGATCATTGTCACCTCTTGAAGATGCACATCATAAATTTTTACAAATATACTTCATGGGCAATATGGAGGAACAACTTGATCGGCGTCAAGAGATCAACACAGCAGTGAAAAGAGCAACTCTTCATGATCTTCAGCATCTGCTTCATGAACATCATGCATTGGTCAGGCTGTTCATGACTGCGTTAGAGCGCATGCCAAATGATGACTACAAAGTCGTGATCAGAGCAGATAAACGACCAACTGGAACACACGAACGCACATTTAACGCTCCAACAACAGATGAAGTAGAAATACTGATCGTTGGTGAAAACTTGGAAAGACGTGATATTGCGCTTGCACGTCGTGATACTGGGCAAATACAACAAATATGTGAAACGCACCATTCTTATGACACTTTGCAATATCCACTGATGTTTTGACAAGGAGAGGATGAATATCACTTCAATATCAAGATGATAAATCTATTGAATAGTGAGTATCAATATCAATTTATATAACATTGGTCGATTAACTATTCTACCGCGTACTTACATAGGTAGTCCGCGTCATATGCATGAATATGCGCAGGATGCAATGACATATGTTCGTCATTACGGTCGGCCAGATCTATTCATCACCTTAGACGCCATAAAATTGGTAGATATGTGAACTACAATTTGGCGTATATTCTCATTCTCTATTCACGAACGTCATCCCACTGTTTTCCATTTGGCTGTGCATCTGGAGAATGGTCAACGAGTTTATTTTAACGCGTCGAATATTATTCAACGTGCTGAAACACCTCCAGCAACAACATTAACGAGTTTTTTGCGATTTGCCAAAGCGATCTATTTGCACAAACGTTGCTTTACTCGGAGATGCCACGTTATTACACTTGGAACGCTTCATCAAAGAAATTTCAACGTCGGAAGCAAGGCAGTGCGGTTCTTGGACATCCGGGTGTGTATTCTACTGATGCTCTTGGTCGTATTTATACAGTTCACCCAAAAAACGATGAATGCTTCTATTTGGGGTTGTTGTTGGTCAATGTTTGTGGCACAACATCTTTTGGATCACTATGAACTATCAATGGTATAGTGTGCCCAGCATTTCGTGCTGCATGTCAAGAGCTCAAGTTGCTTGAAAACGATAATCATTGGGACACGACAATGCCTGAAGCAATTATTTCAGCATCTCCAAGTCAGATACGCGCATTATTTGCTATTATAATTTTTACCTGCTTTCCATCAAATCCACGTGAACTGTGGAACAAATACAAAAATAGCATGTCAGAAGACATTTTACATCAAATACGGGTCAGTTCAACTAATCCCTACCTTGAAGTGAATGAAAAAATGCATCACCAGGCTTTGCTCTTGATTGAAGACATGTGTTACCTGATGTGTGGTAGTTTGTTAGTCAAGTTAGGAATGCCAGCGCCAGATCGGAGAATGAATGATGCTTTTAATCGAGAATTAGAACGTGAACGTGGCTATAATCGACATGAATTAGATCAATTAGTTTAATCGAATGTACCCCTCTTAAACCCTCAACAGAAAAAAGTGTATGATACATTAATGAAGGCAATCGATAATGGAAATGGTGGCTTATTTTTTCTTGATGCCCCAGGTGGAACTGGAAAGACGTTTCTTATGTCTTTGATATTGGCCATTGTTCGAGCGAGATCAGACATCGCGGTAACAGTTGCTTCTTCTGGAATAGCAGCCACATTGTTAGAAGGATGCCGTACGGCTCATTCAGCATTAAAATTGCCCTTAAATCTTCAAACTACTGAACAACCAACATGCAACATTGCAAAACACTCTGCAATGGCAAAAGTTTTAGTAGCATATAAAATCGTCATCTGGGACGAGTGCACAATGGCGCACAAACGTGCATTGGAAGCACTTGATAGAACACTGAAAGATCTGCGCAATGACTCGCGACATTTTGGAGGTGCAATGATTTTATTGTCTGGCAATTTCCGCCAAACACTGCCAGTCATTCCAAGATCGACTGCTGCAGATGAAATTAATGCTTCCCTCAAATCATCATATCTGTGGCGCTATGTGACGAAACTTCAGCTGTCTTCTACCATGAGAGTTGCATTGCTGAACGATCCATCTGCTGAAGATTTCTCCATGCAATTGCTCAACATCGGTAATGGCCGTGTTCCTGTCGACAAATCGACCGGATTGATTTCTTTTCCTCTCAATTTTTGCACTTTTGTTTCATCGAAAGACGAGTTTATCAATAAAGTGTTCCCATATACATCATTGCTAATCATAAAAAGAACAAATGGTTGAGTGAGAAAGCAATTTTAGCGGCTAAGAATAAAGATGTGGATGACTTAAATATTCTAATTCAGAATCAAATTTTTGGTACTCTGCATTCATTCAAATCTATTGACTGTGTAGCAAATTGTTAGATCCATGGACATTAATTATTTAAATTATATGTCTATTGTTACATCTATGGATGCGGACACATCATTGCGAGTTGGCGGCCATACTGGGTCTTGTCCGTTTTAGCTCTGGCTCGTATTAGTTCGTTCGTTATTGATGTAATTAAGTGTTGTAGATACCTGCGTTGTTTTCTTATAATAAAGATATAACAAATTGGCGACGAGGAAATGGCAACTTCAGACTTCACAGCGTTAGTAAAGCAACTCTCGGACCAACAATTAGTCCTGATGAAGATGCTGGAGGCGATGCAAGGCAGGGACTCAACACGCACATCAAGCGATAATTTGTTTCAAAACGTTCTACAAAGGATGGACAAATTCACATACAACCCGGAGAAAACAAATTCTTTCGACTTGTGGTTTCGTCGTTTCAACGACCTCATCGACGACCAACAGCTAGACGAAAGAACAAAAGCCAAGGTGCTGGTATCATTACTGGATGACGACTCCTACAAAACGTTCAACACGCACATCAGCCCACAAACTCCAAACGATCTCAATTGGCAAAAAACAGTCACTACAATGAAAAAGATATTTTCTCCTCAGAAGAGTCTTCTCAGAAAAAGGTTTGAGTGTTTTAGACAAATTTTCAACCCTAGGGATGATTTCAATTCTTTTGCTAATCTATTGAACGCAAACTGCGAAGAGGCGGAGGTAAAAAAAATCACTGACGACACATTTAAATGTCTGGCTTTAGTTTTTGCGCTCCAAGCAGCTGAACTAGCCGACTACCGAATGCGTTTCCTCCGACGAATGGACGACAACGAATCAGTAACATTCAAAGAGCTGGTTCAAGATTATCATGCGTTAAAAACAGTAAAAGAAAATGCCAAACTTCTGGAACAGCCACCAGTCATACACCAAAACATCAGTGCCGTCAGGAGTCACAATCACCAACACAGTCGCTCATCTTTTAAACCATCACCACACAAGAAAAGTCCACCCAGCCCTTGCCCCATTTGCAACGGAAATCACTGGAAGAGTGATTGCCCAAGACAAACAACACAACAACAGCAGCATAAGAAACACTGGAAGAAATCGCACCGTCACCGCAGTGTTGTTTCAGTTAGGGTTTTTCAGTTAGAGTATCAGTTAAAGTTAGCCAATTTAATATTTTTTAGTTAGTATTACAGTTAGTCAATTTTTTTCATTTTTTCCAGTTAATATTAGAGTTAATAATTTTTTCAGTTACTATTACAGTTAGTATAACAGTTATTAATATAACCCAGTACTGATATTACTAAGCAAACGCTGTCTCAGTTTCACTTCTTGTGCATCTGAATTCCATTCTTTTTTGGTTAAGCAGGCAAAGTAGTCTGTGCGCTATTCTGGTTAATCGTGTTTCCTATATCATTTTCCATTAGTTTGCGCTTGGCCTTTAGCTTTTTGCGATTTGTCTCCAAAACCTCAAGTTCTTTTGCCACTTCCTTATGTCTATGACTTAGATGATTTACTTTTCAACAGAGCTACGCAAGTTTCGACCACGTGATCTTCCGAATCTTTTTCTCCCACACGTTGCACCGGCTTTTATCAGTAGAGTAGAGGGTTCGTAACTTAAATAACGCCAAACTCCATTTTCTTGTTTTCGGCCAGAATTTATTTTTAACATCGTTCATACGTCGTTAAATGCAAATAAAGCGATGAAAAAGCAAATCATAGTAGAGATAAAAGACATGAGTGGTTCCGGTTACCAAATATAAACAAAGAAATAAAATTTTGACGCATTTCTGTATTGGATTTTCCGAAAACATTTTTTTTCAGTTTGTATTACAGTTACTACTTTTTTTCTTACTATTAGTATTACAATTAAAGTTAACATTATTTTTCAGTTACAGTTTCAGTTAGTAGTTAACTTAAATCTCTTTTTTCAGTTATTAGACCAAATTCAGTTAAAGTTACGCTTAACTGAAACAACACTGCGTCACCGTCAGCACACGATCTCCGCAGTAGCAAGTACACAAGAAAACACAAAAAGGTTTGTCCGTGTCAAAATTGGAGACTACGATGCTCGTTTGCAACTGGACACTGGTGCTGACATCACTTTGGTCTCCCGGCAAACATGGAAGAACCTCGGATGTCCACAACTCTCACCAGTCGAAGGCGAATATAAAGTTGCTAATGGTGAACCACTTCATATTGACGGACAGTTTGCGACACCGTTTGCCATCATAGATGATACACATAGAGTTTATCATGGGCATGGCATCTGCGATGTCACAAATACCAACGATCTTCTCGGCTTCCCTTGGATTGAACATCTTCCAGAGTTCAAACTGTTTGCCAAGAAGTTCATGATCCAAACGGTTACAAATGACGACTTGGATAGCAAGAGAAAGATCCTGATAGAAGAACTCAAAACTCGGTTTTCAGATGTTTTCAAGACCGAGTTAGGATGCTGCACTAAAACAAAAGCAACATTACAAGTCAAACCAGGGAAACAACCAATATTTAAAGGCCGACGCTCTGTGCCTTTTGCAGCTAAAACCGTAATTGAAGAAGAGTTAAACCGATTACAACAACTAGGGGTCATCACTCCTGTGAACCATTCACAATGGGCAGCACCGATTGTAGTCGTGAAAAAAACGAATGGAAAAATTAGACTCTGTGCTGACTTCTCAACAGGTTTGAATGATGCACTGATGCTACACTAACACCCACTCCCAACAGCTGAAGACATTTTCACTAAACTGAATGGTGGTAAAATTTTTTCTCAAATTGATTTTGCAGAGGCATATTTACAGGTAGAAGTTGATGAACACTCCAGAGAACTACTCACCATCAACACACATAAGGGACTATACACATTCAACCGTCTTCCTTTTGGAGTAAAGTCAGCTCCTGGTATTTTTCAACAGATAATGGATACAATGATCGCAGGTCTAGAAGGAGTGACAGCGTACTTGGATGATGTGATTGTTACAGGTGCAACCATCGAAGAACACAATGACAACCTGAAAGCACTCATCACTAGAATCCAAGAATATGGATTTCGATTAAAAGTTGAGAAATGCAACTTTAGCATGCCCCAAATCACATACCTGGGACATGTCATCTCAAGCAAGGGACGTCAACCTGATCCAAAGAAAGTGAAGGTCATCCAAGATATGCCAATTCCAAAAGACATCACTCAAGTTCGTTCATTTTTGGGGTTGATAAATTATTATGCAACATTTGTTTCGGAAATGCGTTCACTTGGAGCACCACTTGATGAGCTACTTAAAAAGAACACAAAGTTCTACTGGTCACCAGAATGTCAGAAAGCATTTGACAAAACGAAGCAGATTTTGACATCAGATCTCCTACTAACACACTACGATGAGAAACAAAGTGTCGTCCTGGCTGCAGACGCATCAGACTACGGAATAGGAGCAGTGCTCTACCACAGATATTCCGACGAATCAGAAAATGCTATAACACACGCAAGTCGCAGTCTCACAGATGCTGAAAAGAAATATAGCCAAATAGAAAAAGAAGCGCTTGCCATCATTTTTGCAACTCAAAAATTTCACAGGTACATGTATGGCAGACCATTCACATTGTTGACCGACAATAAACCTCTTCTTGCAGTCTTCGGAAATAAGGCAGGAATCCCAACGTTCAGAGCAAACCGTCTCCAACGCTGGGCCCTCACATTGAGATCATACGACTTTAAAATTAAATACAGAAGTACGACATCCTTTGGTCATGCAGATTCACTATCATGACTGATAGCGGATCAGAACACAACAGAGGTAGACAAAGTGATAGCTCAAATAAACAAAGATGTCGATGCTTCATTCATAAGAACTATTAACACACTTCCTGTTAGTCACCCAGAGATTTGCACAGCAACAACAAATGACGAGAAGCTACAACTCATCCACCAAAACTTACAAACAGGAAGCTGGCCAAAGAAACCTTCAAAACACATTTCCCAGTTGTGCACATTGAAATCTGAATTATCCATACAGAATGGATGCATCATGTTCGGAGAAAGAATAGTTGACAGTTTACAAGAACGCGTGTTACAGATGCTTCACAAAGGTCACCCAGGAATTTGTCGAATGAAATCACTCGCAAGAGAACACGTGTATTGGCAAGGCATAAACAATGACATCGAAATGTTAGTAAGAAGATGCACCCAATGTCAAATGGCAGCAAAAAGTCCAAGCCATGAAACTCCTTGCAACTGGACTCCAACAACCAAGCCATGGGAAAGACTGCATGTGGACTTTGCAAGACCAGTAGAAGATAAGATGTATATGATCCTAGTAGATTCTTTTAGCAAATGGCCGGAGGTAGTCGAAATGCAGAGCGCATCAACACACGCAACAATACTGGAACTACAAAAGATCTTTTCCAGATTCGGCTACCCTAAAACATTGGTTTCCGACAATGGCACTCAATTTAAATCCACAAATTTTGAAGGTTTCTGCAGAAAATATAACATTGTACACCTTCGATCTCCACCATACCACCCTCAATCTAATGGCCAAGCAGAACGTTTCGTTGACACCTTCAAAAGGGCACTGAAGAAACTAAAAGGAGAAAAACCACCAGCAGAGGCTCTTCAAACTGTGCTATTTACATATAGAACAACACCCTGTCCAGCAGCACCACAAGGTAAAGCACCAGCAGAAAATCTTTTGGGGTTCAAACCAAGAACAATTTTAGAACAACTACACGCCCAAACAAATAAAAAAAAGAGGCTGAGCCTCGGAAGAGTTTCAATAAAGATGAAACCGTTTATGTAAGGGATTTTCGTCCAAATCGATCACCTTGGGTGCCAGGTAAAATTTTAAAGAGAGAGGGACGGGTCGTGTACCAAGTGTTGGTTGGAAACATGGTTTGCAAACGACACATAAATCAGATACGCCCCAGGATAGAAAATCACAGCACACTTTTCGACACGTTTGGTCTGCCATTTACGAAACAGATTAACAGCCAGAAAATAGATACGCCAAGCACAATGGTAGATCGAAACAATCACACGCTCCCGGCAACGAGACCCAACAGACTTCGCAAACGACCAAAGAGGCTCATTATGGATACAAGAGTAAAGAAGTATCATCTAAGTCCTAACTGAAGGGAGGTGTTAGATCGATAGACATTAATTATTTAAATTATATGTCTATTGTTATATCTATGGACGCGGACACATCATTGCGAGTTGGCGGCCAGACTGGGTCTTGTCCGTTCTAGCTCTGGCTCGTATTAGTTCGTTCGTTATTGATGTAATAAAATGTTGTAGATACCTGCGTTGTTTTCTTATAATAAAGATATAACACAAATGAAGATGAAGCCACTAACTATCCAACTGAATTTTTGAACTCCTTGGATGTGCCTGGCTTACCACCGCACAATTTACTAAGCTTCTGCGTCCCGTTATTTTTTTGGAACGATACGATCCGATACGATTTCTGAAATTTGCCCCGAATTAAACGATACGATACGAGACGCTTCGAACAATAACGATACGATATCGATACGATACGATACGATTTCGGGATCTCGACTGAAGCGGAAATTTTGCCTAGAGATAACATAGAATGATGAACTATACGCGACAGACAATATTAATAACTACATTAAAGAAATTCATTGAAAAAAAATATATAAATATTAAAAAATTTATAAATTTATAAAAATTTACAAAATTTAATTTTTTTTTACAACTTGAAATAAGTTTCATTTGTTTAGTTTCGGTACATCTATTTGTCTAAATTTAGACTCTAAATAAAACGCTACCGCCGATAGAAAGTATTTATTTACTTTATTTAGTGACGCGGCATGATAATGATGACAAACACGAGAAAGTGCCTCTATGCAAGAATTAAAAAAGTGAAAAAACCCAGCGTGTTTATTTATAGGCGATGGCGAATGCGGTTAGCAATAGCAAGAAAGAAGCTGAGAAAGTTTCGAATTCCAGCTGCAGACGATACGGGCTACGGCTCTGTCGTGCACACTACAGGTGGCACACACATACACACAACCAAGAATATCATCGAGATTATAAATATATATCTTACAGGGACGTAAATTGGGGGGGGGCAGGGGGGGGGCATTTGCCCCCCCCTGATTTTCAAAATTTGATTTTTTTACCTAGAGTTTACTATATATTTATTTAATTTTAACTTTACTTAACCTAGTGATGATGCAATGAGTATTGGAATCCTTCTGGCGTGTATAAACAATTCGCCCCCCTTGATTTCCAAAATTAAAATTTTTTTTCACTTAGAGTTTAGTGAGTTTACTATATAATATGTTAATTTTAACTTTACTTAACCTCGTGATGATTCAATGCGTATTGGAGACAATTCTATATCTTAGTTCGATGCTAGATTTACCAATAACTGCAGAGTAATAATTTGTGTATCAGTGTTGGTCCAAAGATTAGCTGTTTTCTGTGCCAAAATACAATTAGCGAACTCGTGGAATTTTACCCTATTAGTGGTATTGATACAATGTTGATTCCCTCACAGCTGTCTTCATCAAAGTTATTATTTATTACACAAAAATAAAACAAAATTATACCCACCCCATTTTGGACATCTTTTTTACAAACTTTTATTTAGGTTACAATCTCTGTTTTTGTGTGTGTCTTTCTCTGTGGTCAAATCTTGCAAGTGAAATTTAACCAGCATTTTGACTAGCTAGGAAGTTGAAACTTTCAGCATATTTGATGAAAATACATGATTCAATTTAAAAAAAAACCTTTGAACATCTTTTGCATTTCTAAATTGAATGTATTTGAAATCAAAGTTTGTGTTGAAAAACTTGTTTTTCCTTTACGTTTATTCCGGCAATATGATTAAATCATTCATCTCCCTTATACCCAGTGGCGCGTGGCGAATCCAGAATTTTCTGGTGGGGGGTTCACTTCAGAAATTTTTTTATATTCTCTTCCAAAAAGCTGATAACCGGTAAGGGGTAGTTGTAAGTATTTTTCAAAAAAATTGTCAAAGACTTCCAATTTCTCCTCCCAAAAAAGCTGCGGTCGTTTTCCAAAAACAAGGTATTATACCCAAAGAATTTCAATTGATACTCTGATGGGGGATGCATTTCCCCATCCCTCTCGGCTTGTACCTACGTATTTATATAAATGTAAAAGGTAATGTGTGTGTGAGAGCATTCGTTTATCACATCCAAGCCGCTGGAGCAATTTTAACAACATTTGGCATGCAGGTAACTTCATTGATGAGAAAATTTTGAAAAATTACAAAAAAATCTGTTATTTCTTTGACGTTTCATTGGCAAAAACAAGACAAAACAAAGCACAAAAAACCCGGACAACACCGAGTAACCCTGCCAGTAAGCTATATAATGGCGGGAAAATTTTGCCCCCCCCTGGAAAATGCTGAATTTACGTCCCTGATATCTTAGATGAACTACTATTACGGTCAATTACGGATATCGAAACACTAAAATAATCATTCCAATTCTATGTAACAAATTTGAAAAAATAAGTTTATGAAACAGACTAAACCAAAACATAAACATAGAATGATCATTACTATTACATTACTCATTATTCTCATTAATAATAATAGTCATCGATGTCAGCGAGTACGATTGCCTTGTAGGGCTTGTAGTATCAGTAGTATGCGCAGAGCTCGACTAGCAGCCTAAGAGGAGCGTGGCTTTTTTGCTGCCGGTTCCCAGACTAAAAATAGTAAATAATGGGGCTACAGGCTGTCTGGAAAACCGAATTTAAAGTGGGGATGATAATAGTTGTTGAATCAATTGCAAATATTCACAGTTGTGACAATCGTTAATTAAATATGTATGACTTTATTTATTGGAAAATATTTTTAAAAAATCCCGATATTTTTCGAGATTTTAATCGAGAATGAAATTTTAAGTATCGCCTATTAATATCGATACGAGATTTCTTCCGCAGGCTGTATCGTTTCAATAGTGATACGGGAATCCCGTATCGTTTTGAAATCTCGATTGAATTCGAGATAACGATATCGGGACGCAGATGCTTACAATTTACAACTGAAGGTTGGATCAGTAGTTATTATGCTTAGAAATCTAAGTCAACCAAAACTATGCAATGAAACGCGTTTGGTTTTAAAGAAACTAATGGTCAATGTGCTTCACGCGACGATCCTCAAAGGAAAATTCAAAGGCGAGGAAATACTCATTCCGAGGATTCCTATGATCCCAACCGATTTGCCCATTGTGTTTAAACGAATTGAATTTCCGATTCGCCTAGCATTTGCTATGACGATTAACAAATCACAAGGCCAATCTTTGAGTGTTTGTGGTCTGAACTTGGATAATGCATGTTTTTTTCATTGTCAATTGTTAGTGGCGTGTTCACGTGTCGGCAGACCATCAGATTTATTCGTTTTTTCGCCCGATAATAAAACAAAAAACATAGTGTATCATAAATTGCTGGATTAAAAAGAATCGACCCGAGTTCAACCAATGTTTTTCTAATAAACTATTAAAGTGAACGTTTTTTTATTTTTGTTTTCTTTTAAACTTATATATATGATATTTGTTATTATTGTTCTTTATTGCTTAAAAAATACACTCTTTAAGGTGAAACGAAGTTCGCCGGGTCCGCTAGTATAGTATATATATATAGTAATAACTTTACGCACGCTTCCCAAGCACAGCATGTGACTATTTCAGCCAGTAGCAGATGATTCTTTACTTCAAAAAGTTTTGGAATGGTTTTCTAATTGATTGGATGATGTTGGAAAAACTGCTTACGAAAAAAACCTTATATGGGCGATATTGGAAAAAAAGCCTACGAAAAAAACACATTTATTTCGGTGATTTATTTATTTTCAACTTGTTTATATTCAGCGATGACGTACGATGCATTATATATATCCGCAAAGCGTTAAACTTTCGCGGCTAATAACTTTTTATTTAAACATTTTAACAAAAAAGTGCCCTATTAAACCATGTTTAGCGTCTCATAATCTATCAACGTGAGTTTTTTCAGACCTGCAGATGCTAATCGGGTGACATAATACATAATACATCATTGCGCTTTTATAGTAGGGACCAGCACTTGACGCACGCTTTGCGCGCGTGTGAGTTTTTACATATTAATAGTAAAATTAGTCGTACTCTAAGCTCAAAAACAACACCTATGCGCTATTATAGTAATAACTTTACGCACGCTTTGCTTCTTGTGACTATTATAGCCAGTTGCATATGAACACGTTTTATAAAATAGTAAATTGTCGTTAATAATAATAATTTACAACTTGTTTAAAATTGGGAAAAACCCGCCGAATACTACTTCGGTGATTTATTTATTTTCAACGGTGTCACGACAAAACGTTCACAGACAAAATGTTCAACGACAAAATGTTCCCGACAAAACGTTCACGACACAACGTTCACGACAAAATGTTCCCGACAAAATGTTCACAGACAAAATGTTCACAGACAAAATGTTCACAGACAAAATGTTCAACGACAAAAGGTTCACGACAAAACGTTCACGACACAACGTTCACGACAAAATGTTCACGATTGCAACTTTTAAATTTAGTTTAGTTTTAAATGATAAAATATTTTGTGTTTCACAAAATGAGCGCAAATAAAACGTTAACAATAGTAAATGCAATGTTAATTTCCTCTTTCATACCCCTAACTCAAACGGCAACCAGATGAGTATGGATCGGAGGACTGTTTCAGCAAGAAGGAAAAAAACAGATGAAATGAGATAGCTATAATAGGAAAATACAATTGGTTACTAATTTGAGATCGTTTGAATTTTCAATTTCAATTAAGCAAACGACGTAAATAAGGTTTGATGGCTGTATTCTAAAGATTAAAAAGTTAAGGGTATCCAAGAGAAAATTAACCAACCCGCATTAACTAGTTAATAAATGGAACGATGATTAAAAGGGTCAAAATATGAAATCTTTATTAACTCCGATAAAAAAGAAAAAGAAATGCAATTAATTAGGTATTAATTGAGATTCATTTGATGTTTCAATTTTAATTAAGTGAACGTCAGAAAGAAGCCTTGATCGTTGTAGCCTAGCGATTAAGAAGTTATCGGCTTCCAAGAGCAATATAGCCTCCTTTAATTAGATAATTAACGTAACGGTGACTAGGGTAAGCAGCATGCAGCTACTTGCGTTTTTCAACTAGAATTGAAAATACATCTCTAGCAATTAAAAACTAAAAAGTTAGGGTATCCAAAAGCAATTAACCGGCATTAACTAGTTAATAAATGGAACGATGATAAGAAGGATCAAAATATGGATGAAAAAGAAAAAAGCCAAATAGCCATAACTCCATACAATTATTTATTAATTGAAGATCATTTGATGTTGCCAATACGTATTAGTTTCATGCTGTCATGCACATATACTTTGTAAATAAAATGGTGAATAGACACATCACTAAAAATGACTTAATAATTAGTTTGCAAGCGATCTTGACATAATAAAACAAAATTTTTATTTTTCAGTGTGAACATTTTGTCGTGAACGTTTTGTCGTGAACGTTTTGTCGTTGAACATTTTGTCTGTGAGCATTTTGTCTGTGAACATTTTGTCTGTGAACATTTTGTGCGTGAACATTTTTCGTGAACGTTTTGTCGTGAACGTTTTGTCGTGAACATTTTGTCGTTGAACATTTTGTCGCTGAACATTTTGTCTGTGAACGTTTTGTCGGTGTTCATTTTGTCGTGAACATTTTGTCGTGAACGTTGTGTCGTGAACGTTTTGTCGGGAACATTTTGTCGTTGAACATTTTGTCTGTGAACGTTTTGTCGTGGAACCATTTTCAACTTGTTTATATTGAGTTATGGCGTATTCCAATAATAGGAATAATATTAGCAAATTAGTTAATTTTCGTAATTAATAATATTAATAATAATTAAAATAAGAGGAATAATAAAAATGTCGTTAATAATAATTTCATTAAATATTTCCGCAAAGCGTCGAACTTTCCAATAATAGAAATAATATTAGCAAAATAGTTAATCTTCGTTATTAATAATAATTAAAATAAGAGGAATAATAATTGCAAAATAGTAAATTGTCGTTAATAATAATTTACATAAATAAACAAGTAAATTAAAAACGAATTTTTAAAACCAATGCTCTAATATGTAATTAAAACACAAATTTTGCAATCAATTTTTCTTATATTACTCTTTTATTTTATATTAAAGTCGAAATATCTTAATTATATCGAAATATCGAAATTAATTAAAATTAACTAAATTAATTGACTTATTGTAAAACTAATAATTGAATATTGCATTGTCTTCTATTTTGAGCATGTATGCAAAATTTGAAAAAAATCTATCATCAGGAAGTGACTCAAAAATTGATTGCAAGATTTGAAACAGACAGAGAAACAGACAGACAGAGAAACAGAGACGACGAGTTAATAAAAGCATTGGTAAAAACCCGCCGACTACTACTTCGGTGATTTATTTATTTTCAACTTGTCTATATTTAGCGATGACGTACGATGCTATATATATCCGCAAAGCCACAAAGCGTCCAACTTTCCAATAATAGGAATAATATTAGCAAATTAGTTAATTTTCGTAATTAATAATATTATTAATAATTAAAATAAGAGGAATAATAATTACAAAATAGAAAAATGTCATTAAATATTCCCGCAAAGCGTCAAACTTTCCAATAATAGAAATAATATTAGCAAAATAGTTAATCTTCGTTATTAATAATAATTAAAATAAGAGGAATAATAATTGTAAAATAGTAAATTGTCGTTAATAATAATTTACATAAATAAAAAACCCGCCGACTACTACTTTGGTGATTTATTTATTTTCAACTTGTCTATATTTAGCGATGACGAACGATGCTATATTTATCCGCAAAGCGTTAGATTTTCGCGGCTAATAACTTTTTATTTAAACAATTTAACAAAAAAGTTCCCTAACAAACCTTGTTCAGCGTCTCATAATCTATCAACGTGAGTTTTTTCAGACCTGCAGATGCTAATCGGGTGACATAATACATACATAATACATAATACATACATCATTGCGCTTTTATAGTAGGGAACCAGCGCTTGACGCGCGCGAAGCGTGTGATTTTTTACCTATTAATAGTAAAAGTAGTCGCACTTAAATAGCACTCTAAGCACAAAAACAACACCAATGCGCTAATATAGTAATAACTTTAAGCACGCTTCGCAAGCGAAGCGTGTGACTAAAATAGTTAGTAGCAGATGATTTTTCACTTGGACACGTTTTGGAATGGTCTTCTATTTGATTGGATGATTTAAGAAAAAATTCCTACGTAAAAAAACCTTTAATGGGCGAATTGGAAAAATCAGCTTACGAAAAAAACCATGTTAATTGGGTGATAGTGAAAAAACCGCCTATGAAAAACACTGTTAATTTGATGGTATCGGAAAAACAGCTTACGAAAAAAACAACATTTATTGGGTGATAGTGAAAAAACCTTTAATGGCTTATAATGAAAAAAAAACCGCCTACAAAAAAATCCAACCTTCAATGGCTGATAATGGAAAAACCCGCCGATGTACTACCTCGGTGATTTATTTATTTTCAATTTGTTTATAATAAGTTATGACGTATACTCAAAATATATCCGCAAAGCGTCGAACTTTCCAATAATAGGAATATTATTAGCAAATTAGTTAATATTCGTAAATAATAATATTACTAATAATTAAAATAAGAGGAATAATAATTAAAAAATAGAAAAATATCGTTAATAATATTTTTATTAAATATATCCGCAAAGCGTCGAACTTTCCCATAGTTGGTATAATATTAGCAAAATAGTTAATCTTCGTTAATAATAATATTATTAATAATTAAAATAAGAGGAATAATAATTGCAAAATATTAAATTGTCGTTATTAATAATTTACAACTTGCTTAAAATTTTGAAAAACACGCCAATTTATGTTCTTATTTATTTCTTATTTATTTTCAACTTGTTTATATTGAGTGATGACGTATTCTCATTTTTGGGAAAACCCGCTTCGCAAAATATTCTACTTCGGTGATTTGTTTATTTTCAATTTGTTTATAATGTGTGATGACGTAATCCCAAAATTAGGAAAACCCCGCCGAAGTAGTATACTTCGGTTATTTGTTTTTTTTTCAACTTGTTTATATTCAGCGATGACGTACGATGCATTATATATATATATCCGCAAAGCGTTAAACTTTCACGGCTAATAACTTTTTATTTAAACATTTTAACAAAAAAGTGCCCTAACAAACCGTGTTCAGCGTCTCATAATCTATCAACGTGAGTTTTTTCAGACCTGCAGATGCTAATCGGGTGACATAATACATATAATACATAATACATACATCATTGCGCTTTTATAGTAGGGATCGTGAAAAAACCGCCTACGAAAAACACAATATTAAATGAATAGTATCGAAAACAACAGCCTACGAAAAAAAACACATTTATTGGGTGATCGTGAAAAAACCGCCTACGAAAAACACAATATTAAATGGATAGTATCGAAAACAACAGCCTACAAAAAAACAACGTATTTTGGGTGATAGGGAAAAAAGCCTAAGAAAAAACCCAACCTTTAATGGCTGATAATGAAAAAAACCGTTAAAAAAAAAACCAACCTTCAATGGCTGATATTGGGAAAACCCGCCGATGTACTACTTCGGTGATTTATTTATTTTCAACTTGTTTATATTGAGTTATGACGTATGCTCTAAATATATTCGCAAAGCGTCGAACTTTCCAATAATACGAATATTATTAGCCAATTAGTTAATATTCCTAAATAATAAAATTATTATTAATTAAAATAAGAGGAATAATAATTAAAAAATAGAAAAATGTCGTTAATAATATTTTTATTAAATATATCCGCAAAGCGTCGAACTTTCCAATAATAGGAATAATATTAGCAAAATAGTTAATCTTCGTTAATAATAATTTCATTAAATATATCCACAAAGCGTCGAACTTTCCAATAATCGGAATAATATTAGCAAAATAGTTAACCTTTGTTAATAATAATAATTAAAATAAGAGGAATAATAATTGCAAAATAGTTAATTGTCGTTAATAATAATTTTCAACTTGTTTAAAATTGGGAAAAACCCGCCGACTACTATTTCGGTGATTTATTTATTTTCAACTTGTTTATATTCAGCGATGACGTACGATGCATTATATATATCCGCAAAGCGTTAAACTTTCGCGGCTAATAACTTTTTATTTAAACATTTTAACAAAAAAGTGCCCTATTAAACCATGTTCAGCGTCTCATAATCTATCAACGTGAGTTTTTTCAGACCTGCAGATGCTAATCGGGTGACATAATACATCATTGCGCTTTTATAGTAGGGACCAGCTCTTTGACTAGCTAGGAAGCTGAAACTTTCAGCATAGCTTTATATTGGACCAGCAGTTGACGCACGCTTCGCGCGCGAAGCGTGTGAGTTTTTATATATTAAAAAAACCAACAACTAAAAAAATTGCTTATAGTGATAAAAAACCGCCAACAAAAAAACCTTTCAATGACCGATATTTAAGAAAGCGCTTTTAATGGCTGATATTAAAAAAAACAGCCTTTAATGGTTGATGATGACAAAAAAGGACTTGCCTTTTTTGATAGGAAAGCAATCGAAGTTTTTAAGTTTCACTTATACTTTATATAGCGTTTGCTCAAAGTTACAGAAAGAAATTGGTAAGTTCTTGTGGCCCTCGATTCCCACCCGATGTCCAAAACCAATATTATTACCATTGTTCATTTAAAATAAAATAAAAACACTTGCTACAAAAATCAAATTTTTTTATGACAGGTCAATACAGTAATAGTACAATGTAAAGCATGCTCTAAGTATGCTAAGTATGCTCTAAGCATATCAGTAAAGCAAGACAATAGATTATATTGTTGAAACGGATTTCAATAAGCGAGGAGGTTCATAAAATGGTGCAGGAGACGTTGAGGCCAATTACCGTGGACGTTCGACGTGATAAACTGCGAAGTGGTGAGAATAGAATCGATTCAAGTGACGATCACAGAATAGACTTGTACACGATGTTAGTGCATCTGCCATTCACTTTTATAGTAGGGAATGACAAATTCATGATTCAATTAAAAACGAGTAAATGAAAAAACGAGTTTTTTAACACAAACTTTAATTTCAAATACACTCGATTTAGAAATACGAAAGATGTTCAAAATAAGTTTTTTTAATTGACTTATGTATTGTCATCCAATATAAACCTATGCTCAAAGTTTCAGCTTTCTAGCTAGTCAAAAAGCTGGTTAAATTTTACTTGCAAGATTTGCGTACAGAGAAAGCCACACACACACACAAACAGAGATTGTAACCTAAATAAAAATTTGTAAAAACCACTTAATTTGAACATCTTTCGTATTTCTAAATCGAGTGTATTTGAAATAAAAGTTTGTGTTAAAAAAATTTGTTTTTCCTTTTCTTTTACTCTCGCCTGCTCTCCCATTCCCGTTCCCGGTCGCTATCCTGCTCCTTGCTCTCCCGCTTCTTCTCCCTTTTTCGCTTGCTCCTCCTCTCGCGGTCGCCTTTCCGTTCCTTTTTGCTCTCCCGTTCCCGTTCTCGTTCATTCTTCAGCCCCGCTTTTGCTGGCTCTCATGTTTCCGTTTCCGCTTGCTTTCCCGTTCCCGTTTTCGCTCGCTTTCTCGCTCCCGCTCACTTTGAGACCGATCTCATTTTTTTAAAACTTTCTCCATTGACTTTCAAGGTAGTATGAAAATATCATTACGATTGGATGTAGCTGTGCATAAAGAAAAAACAAACAAACAGCCAGACAGACATTTTTATATAAAAATATTTATGACTATTTCTATATTTATTTATATTACTGTAGAAAAGACATTTAATCTTTTATTCTTCTGGTAATTGAATAACTGGAATATTGCGTTTTGCTATTTCATTTTCAATTTTAATATGTTTAACGTTTAGCAGTTTCGACGACATAGATTTGGCATAAATAGCTGGCGTTGTACATTCACTAACTTTTACACAACTAGAAGTCAATTCCTGGTTCTTTCCATCACTACTTTTCATTGTTTTATTTTTTGGCAAATGTACGTATGAGACGTCCTGAAGCTCTTGAATGTCTGCATCTATTTTATGCAAACTGTGAATTTCTCTGTTTACTGCTTGTCGTTGCCTTCGAAATTTAGATTCTGAAACACCTTCATCCGCCGTTAAAAAAATGGAAGACCTTCGAGAAGAATGTTCTGATAATCTGTAGCGGCTGCTGTGGTGAGTGCGTCGACGGCTTCTTGGAGAAGATCTATTAATATTTAACGTATTTTTAATATCTAACATTGGATCGTATCGAACAAACTCATTGAAAAGTGCATCTGAACGTTCATCAATACTGTAATCTCTTTGCGATCTAGCCAGCATCCGTTTATTTAAAAACCTGGAAAAAAATCTTGACGTTAACGATGAGGCTGAAGCAAGTAATGGAGCATTATTCAAAACTGATGTTTTTATAGACGCAACATGAGGTGGCATTGAGGAATTAATATTTTTCATATTTTGCTCTAAAAAACTGTCATGAATTTGAACCAGTTGACGATCAGCTTTATATTGACTTCTTCTTTTCTCAGCTGGATTTTTTGGCAGACGTGTTTGAAATAGTGACTTTTTGTTCAATCTGTAAGAAGATTCATTTCTTATAATGTTTGTTAAGTCAGTTTGTACAATTGCTTCAAAGGACACCGTAGAATGATGGGTCTTATCTAAGTTTTTATCAACAGAGTTATTTTTTTTTATAATAGCGGGCATTAAATCTTTCTCGTGTGTTATATTAACAGGTGAGTGTGCTGTTTCTTCTTCGTTTATAACACTGCTTTCCTGAAGAACGAACGGAAACGTAGCTCTGATATCGTGACGGGCTCCAATTGATTGTTGATTTTCTAAAGATTTGTAACCGCTATCGCCCCTTAGGCGTTCTAATCTGTTGAAATGATCTGTAGCACTATCCGTACTGGCGTTACTGTCATTTGCTCTAAACGATTCAAACGAAGTAGATACTGTTGTTGTGCTAGTTGTACTTTGGATTTTTCTATACAACTCCATGGATGCACTGCTTTCTGTGTCTTGACAAATTTCATTTTCTTGTGCTAAATTAATTTCTGCGTTTACATCAGAAAGTTTGCTATTATTAGGCTTTTTTTGACGTCGTGCTATTGCGTTTCTGTAGGTTTGCCTCCGTATACTAGGCTTTCTCGATGGGAATGAAAGCGTATCATCAATACCTGTAGCGTTACTATAGTGTTTGTTTGGCAAAATGAGCAAATTTTTAATTGAGTTTTCAAAACCAGCTTCATGAGAATCAGATTGGGTTTGTATTGAAAGAGACATTGTAGATAACATGTCTTTACATAAGTTTAAATTTTCAGGCAAAACATTTATTGAAAGATTTTTAAATGATGGCTGGCTCTTTATTTTAAAGTTATCAGTCATATCACAAATTTTAGCAAAAGGTTCATTTTGATTGTTTTTCAGCTGTTTGTTTGAAGAAAGTGTGACTGAATTATTTGCTTCTATTTTGTATGGCGTTGAAGGAAGAGATTCTTCTGAATCAAGATTGTCTGCATTTGCTAGCAGTGCTCGTAACTGCCATAGTTCTGTTGATATTTCCTCTTTACCAACTGTTTTATTTGTATGGGAAGACACATTTTTGCAAACGGATGTATTGGGACAAATTACTTCATAATTGGCTGGTAAATCTATTTGGTACTTGGTGTTTTTAATCAAGAAAGATTCAGCATTCTGTTGGGTTAATTTTGTGCTTAGTTTGTTACAAAAACTATTACTATTATCTGTATTAGATGTGTTTGAGAAAAGCTTTATCTTCTGTATAAGCGACTTGTCTGATTCAGCATGAACTACTTTCGACATTTTTAATTTAAAATATATATCGGGCAGGCTATTGTTAATTTTTTCTGCTGAAGGTCGAATTTCAGATTTTTGCTTGATATTTGTTAAAGATAAAGAGTGCGAGAACAGCCAAAGTTTCCTAGAAAAAGGCGATATTTGAGGCAGGTCTTTTTGATATTCAATCACATTTGATTTATCATTAGAATGCTTTGTATTGTGACTTTGAAATTTAATCACATTTGATTTATCATTAAAATGCTTTGTTTTGTGACTTTTGTTTTTAAGCCAATTTAAATCTTTAGGTGTAGAAAGTTTGTTATGTTGAAAGTTTGAAAATGATTCAATATTTTTTGGCAAAGCAGTAATACTTGTTTTGAAGTTGTCTTCATTATTTTCTATGAAAAGGTTTGTTGTAAGATGTTTTTCATTTTTACGATTGTTATTATTATAACGAGAGTAAAAGTTGAAAGTTTTTTGTGATTCCGGCTCCATCTGTATTCGAACAACGCTGCAAAGCTGTAGGCGTGACATTTTAGGCGTAAACTCATTTGAATCATTAATTTCTTCATCTAAGATTTCTTTTAAAGAGCCGATAATAGGTACTTCGTTTAGAGTTGAAGGAATGGATAACTGCACATCTGACTTTTGAAAACTTCTACAAAAATTTTTTGTTATAAAAAAAGTTAGAATTTAAAAAAAAAACAACCAGCCTTGGAATGTCGATGACTAAATTAGTTTTTTCAGATGATCCATCTGTCGAAATCAGCGGATGTGTTACTAGAAGAGCCCTTCAACAAAATGAAATAAAAATGCAATATTCACTGCACAGACAAAAACGTACACACAAATAATTTTTAACAAAAAATATTAATATAGATTCAGTAGGAATCTGAACTCAAACCCTCAATGTCAATTCGTCAACACCACCTCGCTTAACCCAAATGACCTTACCACCTGAGCTACCATACAATCGACAAAAAACGATAGCTAGTAGTCCTTTATCTTGTAGTCTGTGTAAATAAGTGTCGCGGTTGTCTTCATCGACCAATTGGAGAAAACAATTTTTCTTTTTCTTTTATTTCTTCTTGCTTATGCATTGCACCAAATAGAGAGAGATTACGATGGGAACACGCAAACAAGAAGGGCGACCTTTGCTTGCATAATTAATTGCTCTCGATGTCGCTTTTTTAATCCTTTATATAAACTTCGCTTTGCTGTCAGTCTGTCGGTCGGTCGGTCGGAGTACAAACCCCTTTCCCGTTATTAAATTGATGTGAAACCTGGTCCATAGACTCGTGAGGACCAAACATTAATTTTGAGGTGGTCAATTACAAAAATAAAAATGTCTTTTTTAATTCTCCAGTTGAACGCTATGATAAAAAAATATGGGCGATATTGCGTCATTGTTTATTTTCCACGAAATATCTTTCGATGAAGACAACAAATTTTGAATATCACTTTTAATCATTTCACGTATTACTATCGATCTGAGGCTTTTTATTTCGATTTTTTATTTATAATGGAACATTGTTTTTATACTAATGTAATCAATAATCATCAGATTTTATTTTCATCACTGCAGATATCAATTGTACACTAAAATTCTTTACATTTATGTAGTTTTTAGAATTATATACTAATATCTTCATGAAAAATATTTGCATTAAATTTGTATCTATTTTCTATCTCAAATACATAAAGAATTTTTAATAAACAAAATTTTTTACGGTTCACTTGTTGTATTGTGCTTCGTCGTGTAGCGTCGTTTATAAAGTGTTGGGGAGTAACGCGTTACAAGTAACGCGTTATAGTTTTTCAGTAACTTGTAATAGTAACAACTACTTTGATTTTAAGGATATATGTAATAGATTACTACTTTTCTGAGTAATTGTAACGCAATTTACGTTATTTTTCCGTTACATCTATTTAAAAAAAAATCATTTAAAATTTTGTTGTCGAGTTTAATTTTATGTAAGATATCATGCAAGCTAGAATCCCGTTTAGCTAAGCTATCGTCTTCCTTTACATAAGCGTAACTAGATGGCCAAAAAGGAGGGGTTATGGGCTATGGGTCTGTAAAAAAGAACAATTTGTTTAAATTCGTTTATTTTTTTAAAATAAAGGATAAAATGATGTTTTAAACAACCAGACTGTCCACATAAAATAGCCCTATTTACGGATTCATATAGCTCTATGCTTTTATTGAAAAATTTCGCAAATGCTCAAAAATCTGCTCTTGTGGCATCAGTCCTAACACTAGCATCCAACCTCTCAAAAGAAGGGAAGACAATTACCCTGATTTGGGTACCTAGCCACATGGGCATACGTGGAAATGAAATAGCAGATTGTCTTGCCAAAGAAGATACCAAACATCCCGAAATAGAGATTGAGGTTATGCTAGAGATATTTGACATAAAAAGAACAATACGTAGAGAGCTTTTGAACGAATGGCAGACCAGATGGGACTCTGCTCAAGAAAGTCGAAACTACTGGTCTCTCGAAAAAAGAGTCTCCAATGAAATTAAATTCAAGACAACAAACAGAAAAAAGAAAGTCATAATTTCCCGACTCCGACTTGGAAAGTGTCGGCTGAAACAAAATTTGAAGAGATTGAATCTTCATGAGACAGGTTTGTGCGAAACCTGCGGAACAGAGGAAACAATCGAGCACTGGTTGCTGCACTGCAAAGAAATGACACAACTAGGAATGGAACTTGGGAACCTTTGTAAAAGGGTCCAAAAACCAACTACACTCCAAACCATACTGAACTCAGAAATATGCCACGACATCATCTATAAATGGATACAAAATAATCCTAAAGAACTGTAAATATAGAGAAAAATTATTTAGTGTAAATAAGTATTTTTTTCATTTTGATTTTGTTTTCGAGTCTTAAAACACATGGTGTAAAAGACTATATACTATAATAAAAAAAGCAGTTAAATTAAAAAAAAATTCGTTTCACATCATCGATATTCAAGTACAGATAAGCAGGAGTAATTTCAAATGGCAATTTCTATGCAGAAAGTGGCTTCCAACTTGGAGAATTATTACCAGCACTAGAAAACTTGTAATGCAAATACTTTTTCACACACATATCAAACATGCAATTAGTAAATCCATTATTAATCAGTAGTTGCCGAATCCTTTGAACTTCCAAATAAAAATCGTTCCAGCTATTCGAGAGTTTATACGCTCTTGTCAAATAACTATTTATAACTAGAGATGTACCGGAGCTCCGGCCGGACCGAATATTCGCCGGATTTTCGCGTTTTACCGGAGCAAGGACCTCAAAAACCGAAGCGGACGGTTACGTAACTCAAAATTTAAACAATTATTTTTGTCTATGTTTTTAGTTACAATTTCTATGATTTACGTTTTATTTTTTACTAGATGGAATTCTACATATTACATGCTACAGAGCCTACAGGATCAGCGTGCTATCCTTCGTCGTTACAAGACAGATGTCAAAAAAGACTTCGCAATGTTGACCACGAACCAGTGGACTCTGTTAGATAAAATGCTGACATTTCTTAAATCGTTTGAAGAGATTACAAAGGATGCCTGCAGCGATAGTGCTAGCATATCCACGGTGATACCCGCTGTGACCGTCTTAAAAAAATTTGTAAGTCAGCTAGAATGTGATGAGGAAGCTGGCATACACACACTAAAGACCAAACTTAGCGATGACATTAGCAGACGTCTTGCGCATGTGGAGGAATCAGCACCACACACAGTGGCCACAGCTGTTGACCCACGATAAAAATTGAATCTGTTCACTTTGGACATGGCAGTGCGGGCAAAAACTCTTCTGTTGTCGTATATGAGTCACGGCAGTGCCTTCGCTCCACAAAGCCAGCTACAACAGGACAAAGATAATGAACCCCCTTGTAAGAAGTCACGCCTTGACAGCATTTGGGACTTCATGCCAACACCTGCACAAGAATTGATGAAAACAGGACACACATTCGTTCGCCTCACGATGACATGAACAAGTTTTTTGCTGAACCATGTCTCAGCAGAAATATGGATCCTCTGATATGGTGGCAGAGATTGCCAAGATTGCACGAATCTTTTTGTCTTCTCCACCGACCTCTGTTTACAGCGAACGCCTATTCAGTGTTGCTGCAAACATCAATGATGACAAAAGAAATAGGTTAGCACCCGCAAAAACTGAAATGTTGGCTTTTCTGCGTTACAATTTACCCCTATTTAATTTTGAATCTCTTTAAACTAAATAAATTTAAATTTTTCTTTTTTCTTTTTTCATCATGTGTTTTTGTTTATTTTACATGTAGTAAAATGAGAGGAAGATAAATTAATAAGAGAAAATAACTGATTCTTGAATAAGGTTTGAAACTTGGTAGTTTTTTTCAGCATCGCAAAAGATCCGGTTCGGTTCGGCTCGGTTTGCTCCGGTAATTTGTTGACCGGAGCTTAGCTCCGGCCGGAGCAGCTAAAAACCTGCTCCGGTACATCTCTATTTATAACACTATGTTTAGATCTATCAGGACAATCACTACTACCTCTTAAACCTTCACCTGAATCTGTGTGTTTAACATATATTTACATCTGCAGCCTGTCACCAACATTATCAACCTACACATATAAAACAGTGATGGTGATATAAAAGGCGCCTCATCTACATATGACTTGTTGCAGGGATTAAAAACTGTAGATACATGTTGCTTGCCGGGATTGCATGGTGAAAGTCTGGTGGATCGAACAGATGTTGTGTATGATGATGGTTGTTTATCCGGTTGCCATGATTCCGTCCGAATGCACCGGATAAAGGGTGGTGAAGATGTATCTCAGGTGGATGATGGGTTTTCGGGAGTGTCAGTTGAAGGTGCATGTGTTTCACGGGAGATATCTGGTCCGTTGAGCTTTGCTCACTTAACTGACAACATTAATATTACAATTAGACGGAGGAGATGACATTGATTTCTGGACCTCTATTTACCAGCCCGGGTAAGTGTTGATGGCCTGTGTGTCTTGTGATGGTGTATGTGATCTTGAGGAAAAATGATTGGATATGATAAAACAAGTGAATATAAAAAATACATTTTTATTAAAAAATGCCTTTATTTGCCTTTTTATCTGAGTCAACAAACGAACATTTTTAAATCTAAAACAATCATTACGGTCAATCTTGTTAATTATTTTGGACCTCTGGCGACTTATAAATTAACATCTGTACTGTTTAATTATTTCTGACCTTTGTCGACTTATACATAAACCACTTTTTACAGTCGCTAGATGGCAGGAATTAATTTGATTTGATTAATTTTAATTGATTTAAGGCCTAATTCATGTCGGAAACGTTGAATTCATGTATTGTTATCCAGAATAAAGCTTTCCTGAAAGTTTTAGAGCTATAGGTGGTCGAAAAGTGGGTGAATTTTTGTTTCTAAGATTTGATCACCACAGACAAACAAACAAACAAATAGAAAGAAATTGAAGTTAAATAAAAGCATTTAAAAATGTTTTTCTTTGCTTCTTTATCTGAGTCAACGAACTAAAAATTTTGAAACTAAAACAATTGTTACGCTCAATCTTGTTAATTATTTTGGACCTCTGGCAACTTATAAATAAACATCCGTACTGTTTAATATTTTGGCAGGAATTAATTTGATTTGAACAATTTTAATTGATTTAAGGCCTAATTCATGTCGGAAACATTCAATTCATGTATTGTCATCCAGAATAAAGCTTTCTTGAAAGTTTTAGAGCTCTAGATGGTCGAAAAAGTAGGTGAAATTTTGTTTTTAAGATTTGATCAGCACAGAAAAACAATCCAACAAACAAACAGAGAGAGACGAGTGAAGTTAAATAGAAGGATTTAAAAAGCTTCTTTGTCTGTTTCACATTTCATGAAACTCTTAATGAATTTTATAAATTTCAATTTAAATTATTATCTTTCGATTTAAATTAATATATTTTTCAAAGTAATTTTGTTTTGCTTTATTTTTTATTTTGCTTTTATTATATTTTATTTATGCTCTGCGTATTTTACCGTTCATCGTCCCAATTCTGATTATTATTATTTACTGTATGTATTAACTTTTAGTTACATTGAGATAATCAAAACAACCCTGATGATAACCGCAATGGCTGAAACTTGCAAGTTGGTTGAGAATAAAACGTTTGATTTTAGATTTAGTAAAAGTGTCTTTTCACACTTGAAATATTTTAAACGTTTAATTAACAAAACCGTGTCTTCTAAATGCCGTGTATACTTCAACGGAGCATATATATATATATATATATATATATATATATATATATATATATATATATATATATAATAATATATATATATATATATATATATATATATATATATATATATATATATATATTGAATTCATATTTCGTAATGTGTAAAACCAAGGTATTATGGTTAGAAACGGGTATGTTTAGAGTGGGAAAAATATTTTATGTGACTTTTAGTTCTGTGCATATTTTCTTTTCATTATATGACTTTAAGTTCTTTGCGGATTTTGTTTACACAATGAGCCTTGAAAATGGAGTAAAGGTACTCTGAAACGCGTTGGCAAATTAATTAAAATGATGATTAGTGAACTGTTTTCGGTTGAAAGTGTGCGAAAGAATTTTCGAAGTGTTGAAAGAAGTCTTCAAAAACTTGTATCGTGTAAGTATGCGGTGACTTTTAATAAAAAATGTTTAAAAAATGACTTGTTGCCAAAATACGTTATAAACAAATATAGCACCAACGTAACAAGTAAATTTCCACGATTGAATGTACGGCAATTTCCTCGAGAAACTCTTAAAGCAGAACTCGTACAAAAAGAAAAAAGGGTTTGATGAAATGAATGAGACACACAACACCTTACTCCAAAACGTACTATCATATTTCGTAATGTGTAAAATCAAGGTATTATGGTTAGAAACGGGTATGTATAGAGTGGGAAGAATATTTTATGTGACTTTTAGTTCTGTGCATATTTTCTTTTCATTATATGACTTTAAGTTCTTTACGGATTTTGTTTACAATGAGCCTTGAAAATGGAGTAAAAGTACTCCGAAAAGTGGGAAAGCGATCGGGAGCGTGAGAGCAAGCGGGAAAGGAAACGGGAGCTTGAGAGAAAAAAGATAGAAAAACCTCTAAAAAGCCCGGGCAACGCCGGGCATCCCGCTAGTATATCTATATATATAAAAGAACATGTCCTGACTGACTGATAATCAACGCCGAGCTCAAACGCCTCATTCTAGGAACGTGAAATTTGGAACTTATATTACTTTTATAGCGTAAGCACCCAATAAGAACGGATTTTTGAAAATTTTTCTCTCGAGAGGATGAAACTGGAAAACAAATGTTTTTCTAAGACAACGTATATCTTGATAACCAAAAACGAAGAGCTTTTGAAATTTATTATCTAGATTCCTCTTAAAAATTGAGAAAATACGTGTTTCACCATTTTTTTTAAAATTTGGTTTCCAGGACCTCAAATGTGGGCTGGAAAATAGGATTATTTGTTTTTTAAAGTAACAGCTACTCAGAAACTGTAAATGCCATAGATGTAAATATTAATATTTAGTATCTACTCAAAAAATAATGATAAAGGTGTTTCACCATTTTTTAAAATTTGGTTTCCAGGACCTCAAATGTGGGGTGAAAAAAAACTAAAAAAGTGAAGGTTTTAAAATTTGGTATTTGGGATCATCAAAAAAATTGAAATTATACATGTGTAACCGTATTTAAATAATTTATTTTCTGGGACCTCAAATATGGAATGGAAAATATGGTTGATTGGTTATTAGAGTAACTGCCACTTAAAAATCAAATTTTTATCTATCTATATATATAAAAGAACAGGTCCTGACTGACTGACTGACACACTGACTGACTGACTAACACACTGACTGACTGACTGACTGACTGACTGACTGACTGACTGACTGACTGACTGACTGACTGACTGATAATCAACGCAGATCTCAAACGCCTCATCCAAGGAACGTGAAATTTGGAATTTATATTACTTTTATAGCGTAAACACCCACAAAGAAAGGATTTTTGAAAATTTTGCTCCTGATAGAATGAAACTGGAAAACAAATGTTTTTCTAAAACAACGTTTATCTCGAAAACAAAAAACGAAGGGCTTTTGAATCAAATTCAATCAACTTAAAAATAAGTCCAATAATCAGTAATTAATATATATATATATATATATATATATATATATATATATATATATATATATAAAATCAATATATATGTATATATAAATCTCGTGTCATAGTGTTTGACTTCAAACTCCTCTAAAACGGCTGAACCGATTTTTATAAAAATATTTGTGTACATTTTGTAGCTCTGAGGCTATTTAGGATATTTAGAATATTTTTTAAATTATTTTAAAAAGTTATAATAAAAAAACAAAGAGGTGCAATTATATCCTTTTCATAGGAAAATGCAACAGATAAAAATGCATATATATATATATATATATTGCGCGTTTTCTGAGACTATATATATAACGCTTTGAACCCCGCCAGGGAGAACTAGCTATTTAGCATCAGGCGAAGTCCTGCGTGTTTTGTATTTGATTTTTTTTATTAACTGCGCTTTAATAAAGTTTTTGTTGTCGTTCTGAGTTGTCTTTTCTTCCTGGTGTTCACGTCACGGCAGGGAAGACTGTGACATTTTGGTGGCAGCGGTGGGATCAAGTATCAGAAAGAAAGAAGTGCTCTCCAGCAAAGTTCGACAAGCAAGTTTGGGAAGAAGATCTCTCTTGCCGGTGTAGCTCTCCTTGTGACCAAGGCTCGCCAGACGTCTTCGGGATCATCATCGGATCAGCTAACCAGTTACGAGGCTTTCCGTGGCTAGAATCGGCCGACCCATCCGTGCTCAAGGTTTGAGTTTCTTTTCGAGTTTTCCCACCGGTCTGAGTTTAGATAAGTAGGTCTTTTATATTGATACTTATCTGGTTAAAGATGGATAGTATGTCGTCCGGTGTTGAGAGTTATGGAAAACCGCTCTGCCACCAGAGGCGCTGGTGGCAGAGCGGTAGAGCGTTCGCCTGTTGATCATTAGGTCAGCAGTTCAAGCCTCACCGGCGTCACCAGCGTAACTCCCTAAAGCAAGGAGTTCACTCGCATTGCTAAAGGGGTAGGCGCCTATAAATGGCTGCCTCTGCAAAGAACCCTTCAGTGGCTTTGAAGTCCTTTAGGATTTACGCCACTCTAAATATTGTCAAAATAAAAACCTAGTGCCATTACTGGGAGGGAATGTGTATCGAGAAAATTGGAAGGAAGCGGGGAACGTTGAAAAGAAAGACTCTGGTGGGTTTAGCAAAGATCCGACATGGGGAGATCGACAAGGAGAACGTCACGAAAAACAAAAACGTAGTGGTATGTTGGACGGCGAAGAAAGGAGGAAAAAGTTGGAAATAGAAAAACAATTGGAGAATCAATTAATAGATAGATCGTTTCGAGAAAGGAAGTTGAAATTAGAAGAGAGGAGGTTATAAGAAGTACGAGAATATAGAAGACTAAGATGGCTAGAATTAGAAGAGGTGAGAAGGAGGGAGGAACGAGCTGAAAGAGACAGGGAAGAAACAAAGCGATATGAGAATGAAAGAACGCGAACGAATGATAGTTCAGAGAACCGTCGAAGCTCGATCGGGAAGCATGGCTGCACAGCTGCAAGAATACAAGCTTAAAGCTGACAAACACAATGTATTGAACGACGTCCTTGAAGAGTCGAAAAAGAAATGGACGTGAGAAGTTAAAACCTTTCAAGTGAGGATCGCATAATTGGTTGAAGAAAACGATAAGCTCAATAAATCTAAGAAGAAACTACTACCTGAGTTCGATGACATCACTGTTCTTCTGGACAACGAAAGGTCAAAGTTCTCAGTAATTGACAAAAAATACAAACTTAAAGCTGACGAACACGATGCATTGAACATCTTGAAGAATCGAAAAAGAAATGGTCGCGAGAAGTTGAAACTTTTCAAGAGAGGATCGCACAAATAGTTGAAGAAAACGATAAGTTCAATAAATCTAAGAAGAAACTGCAATATGAGTTTGATGGCATCATTGTTCTTCTGGAACATAGAAAGGTTAAAGTTCTCAGTAATTGACAAAAAGCAAAGAAAATTTGATCAAAGCCTGGCCGAAGAAAAAACCATCTCTGAGAGGTTGACAATTGCAAGAGATAACTTGGAGAAGGATCTCAGAGAAAAAGAAACAAAAATTCTCAACCTGACTCGACAAGTTGATGGGCTGAACGAAGATTTGACCAAATCAAACAGAGCGAGAAGTCAACTGCAGAGAGAACTTGATGACCTGGTTCTTCTAAAAATGACGTCGAAAAGAATGTTCACGAATTAGAAAAATACAAGAGAGCTCTAGAAACTCAGGTAGAAGCCCAGAAGCAGATGATCGGAGAGCTCGAAGAGGAAGTTCAAGGAACCGAAGATGCCAAGTTGAGACTGGAAGTGAATATGCAAACCTTGAAAGATCAGTTGATGAGAGAGGCTCAGTCAAAAGAGGAAATTGATGAAGAAGATAGAAAGGGGTTTTCTTAAAAAGATAAGAGACGTGGAAGCTGAACTTGAAAAAGAGAGGAGACAGAAGCAGTTTGCGACGAATGCCCGGAAGAAGGTTGAAGGTGACTTCAGAACTATTGACGAACAAATTGCTGATGCTCTGAAAGTCAAAGATGAAGCTGTGAAGCAGTTCAAACGTTACCAGGTGCAGATAAAAGAACTCATGTACGAGGTCGAATCTATCAATGTAACCAAAAAAGAGATGTCAAATGCCAGTAAAGAGAGTGACAAAAGATACAAGCAGCTTTAAACTGAACTTCTCCAACTTCAGGAAGATCTAGCAGCTTCAGAGAGAGCCAGAAAAACTCTACATGAACCTATGAGCGTCATTATAACACCCGTAAGAAATATAATTCCTGGATGCTGCTTTCCATGGTGACCATATATTCTGATCATAACTCTCTCTTTTATCTCACGGAGCAGCCGATTTCCTCTCCCGGATAGGGAAGTAATCTCTCAACACGGAAAGCTGAACGACATTTTTTTTTACTTGTCGTAATTATGTTTATTATTATGTTTATTACTTACTGTTATAAATTTTGAAATGTTGTTTTCTAGCATAAGCCCAGAGGCACATTGTACTAGTTGTATTTTTAGGGGCATAGGTTTTCTCTTTTGTTGTCTTAGTTGCAGATCGTTGTAATAATTAATGATATTGTTGAAGTAGTTGAACTTCTTTGATAGGGGTAGGCGCCTATAAATGGTGCTTTTGCAAGTACCCTCCTTCTTTCGCCTTGAGCAAGACTTGTCTTGATAAGGCGTATGCTAAATCTCAATAAAAAAAATCTCAATGACGTGATGATGATTCCTTCGTTAATACAATTCAGACCGGTATGGGATTAAACTTGGATGGGTCGAGCTGGTTGTATAGGTGGTTTTACTGGTGGGAGTAAAAGTTACTTTCAGGAAGGACATCTCCAGTTTAAAGTCGACCTTGAAGCCCTGGTAGACACGATACATCGACGAACGAACGCCAATTCTTCATCAAAATTATCTACGAAGTTCTGTTTCTCCGATTCCACCTCTTCCTCATCTTCCTCGTCGTCCTCTTCGATGTCCCCACCTTGAAGCCCTGGTAGGCACGATACTTCGACGAACGAACACCCATTCTTCATCCAATACTGTGAAAGATAACATTTAAGATATTGAAAGACTGTTCAACATCTTCGTTTTGAGGGAACGTTATGTCAGGGGTCGCTCTACCGGACCTCCTGACAAGTGTATCTTGCACCCGTCGACCTGTCTAGACTCTCAGTCTAGACAGGTCTAGACATTAATTCTCAGACGTTTGTTTTGCGCGTTTTCTGAGGCTATATATATATATAGCGCTTTGAACCCCGTCAGGGAGAGCTAGCTATTTAGTATCAGGCGACGTCCTGCGTGTTTTGTACTTGATTTTTGTTATTAACTGCGCTTTAATAAAGTTTTTGTTGTCGTTCTGAGTTGTCTTTTCTTCCTGGTGTTCACGTCATTCCTGCAGGGAAGACTGCGACACACACACACACACACACACACACACACAGACACACAGACACAGACACACACACACACACACACACATATATATATATATATATATATATATATATATATATATATATATATATATATATATATATATATATATATATATATATATATATATATATATATATATATATATATATATATATATATATATATATATATATATATATATATATATATATATATATATATATATATATATATATATATATATATATATATATATATATATATATATATATATATATATATATATATATATATATATATATATATATATATATATATATATATATATATATATATATATATATATATGTGTATATATGTTTCTTGCATATAGCGGTACGATATTTTCTTGTATGCAAACTCCATTGAATATAATTGCCCATTTTGTATTAGTTAATTTTTTCGCTAAAGACTCAAAACGTCGAAGGGAAGCCCGTTGTTGGGAAGATAGACTATTAACGAATTCCTTGTTTGCAGCCGTATTTACGTTTATTTGTAAACAATTTAAAAAGACAATTATGTTATAAAATAAATAAACTAAACTAAAAGGTGTAACTTATAAGTTTAAAGTTATAAACAGGGCTAACGCGTTTCGACAGTTAGTTTGTCATCATCAGAGCCCGAAAAGAAAAAACAAAACATGGATAGAATAATGAAAAGTGAAATTAGTTAAAACCGATAATGAAACAAAATAATAATATTTATTTTTCGAGAATGACATGTTAATTTATTTTACTATAGGGAGATATTAAAAATAAATTATATAATAAAACTGTTATACATTTAAAAATACGGTCGAAAAGCAAAATCTATTAATTGTCAAACAACAGATCTACGTCACATCTCGTGCAACCATGACATTGTTAAAACGGAAACCATCTCTTAAGAATTTCCAAAATTAAATAAATTGATTAAAATGCCACGTTATTTTACACAAAACGTTATCGTCGACGTCGCATAGTTATATTGTCACAATGCAGAGCTGCCGCCATTCTTGTCAAAAGAACATTTTCATCATTAACTGCTTCATTTATCGAAACAATCTCATCAGGCACAGCTGAAACAGCACGGTCGTCACACAATGTCGCATCTACCGAAACCCGATCGCACGTAGATGACGAGTTGTCGCGGACCGGCTGGCCAACGTTTTCGTGTCGAGAGCCGTTACTGCTCTCACCGCCACCCACTTTCAGGGTCCACGACATGATCCATAGCAGATGTCGACATGGACGAGGGGCCGATATCTAAGTTGTCTTCAACAGGATCACCACACCGCTCCTCGCACTGTCAATATATATATATATATATATATATATATATATATATATATATATATATATATATATATATATATATATATATATATATATATATATATATATTTATTGACAGTATTTAGGTATTAAATTTTCTTGTAAGCATGCTCGATTGAACTTTACGACCCATACTCTGTTGCAACGTTTTTTAACGGACGTTTCAAATCATCTCCATTTTTCACCAAGTATCACCAACACTTCTTTAATAAAATCTTTATTTAAACATGGGGTTGACCGGCCGGTTTCGGTTTGTTCCATTATCAGAACCCCTATAATAATCAATGTAAAGGACAGTATACAAAAGCCGAATATGAAAAATAAAAGAACAATAATAAAACCTTTAAAATATAAACTAAAAATAGAAAATAAAGAATTCCAGACACATACCAGCAATACAACTTTCATTAAAACCACCGACGCTACGATACTCTGACAGCTAACAAAACTGTTTACGTATATTTCACCTGGAAACAGGTGCACTAAAATTACAGGTACATTATTAATATTTAAACTATTTAAAAAGATAATACCAAAATTTCGTCAGTAGCTCAATGTACCAAAAATAAAGGTTCATAACTTGAACATCAAACGAGGAAATAAATTAAACGAGGAATAAATTAAAACAGAAATGAAATAAACCAGAAATAAAATAAAAAGAAAAGAAAAAACCCAAAAATAAAATAAAAAAGAAATAAAATAAAAGTTAAATAGCGGAAAAGGTCGTTAGAACTAGGGTCGGACACGACGCACCGTTATATTATCATGATTTACCAAATGCGCAAACGGCAAAACCCCATCACAACCAGAGTTTGGTATTATCTCAGGTCTAGATTCATCATCTCTCAACAAATGTGTGATCGGAACTTCTTTATCACCAAGAAAAGAAACATGCGAATTCTTAGGTAAGGAACGATCATCGTCCACAGACCGGCCATCATCAACACAAACCTTAGCACAGTATACCGTAGCACAGTGGTGAAAGCACTGTGCCGTAGCACAGTGGTGAAAGCAGTTATGCTATCATCCTGCCGTCGTTGGTTCAAATCTCAGTCACGGCGAGGCGTAATTCCGTTGAGCAAAGAATTCACTTACGCTGCTCAGGCCAACTCAGCCTTTTATCCTTCACTGGTCGATAAATGAGTACCAGTTTCACGACTGGGGTGTAATAGGGTTCGGCACATTCCGATTTCGGAGACACGTGCGGGTGGCAGGTAATACTGTGTGATCCCATATGCACGAGTCGTTCCCGGCGCCTCTGAAGCTTAGCAACTGGCGCTTCTAATCGATCCTATTATTACTACTACTATTATTATCATGGCGGTTAATAAAATCATCACAAACATCGACCTCATGTCTCACAACCCCCTCAAAGACATCATCTGACCCAGCACCGCTGCAATCGTAAAAAGCATTGTCCAAAACAATACCGTTGCCGGCTTCTCCATCACCACCCTCATCATCACCACACCCACCACCATCAATACAATCAACATAAGCCCAATCACCACTATCGACATCACCAAAATCATCAGAATTAACAGTGACATGCGAAGGCAGAAGTTTTTTTAGCCTGCTGATGTCGATCGTTATCAAGATCTTCTGAGGTCAGCGGAGATTCAATGGTTAAATTCTGAATCGGAAGAACTGAAATTCCCGTCGGAGACATCAGATTTTCCTCCGCTGAGATAATCACTTCTGTGAGATCTTTGGTAGAGAAGGCATCGATACCACCTGTTCTTGGTATGTCCCCATCTATTAGAACAAACTGTGGAGGAATACAAGATCTGGCCGCCAAGCACATGCTTTGACAACGCGTACGCTTTTCTGAAGAGACCTCAGGTTTCGAACTCTTAACACAGATAACAGATGTTGTTACTGGAGAGGATCTTTCATTTGCTGTATTGGATTTACTTGCTATGCACAGGCTTTGACTACGTTTATTCGTTTCCGATGAGACCTTGAATTTCAAACTTTTAACACAAGGAATAGATGCCACCATCGAAGAGGACCCCACATCTGTTGTACCGGCAAAGTTAGGTGTTTTACAATCACCAATAGAAGAAGATCCTAAATCTGTTGTATATATATATATATATATATATATATATATATATATATATATATATATATATATATATATATATATATATATGTATATATATATATATATATATATATATATATATATATATATATATATATATATATATATATATATATATATATATATATATATATATATATATATATATATATATATATATATATATGTATATTTTTCACATATATGTATATATATATATATATATATATATATATATATATATATATATATATATATATATATATGTATATATATATATATATATATATATATATATATATATTCATTTGACTTCAAAAACTTAAATATTAAATAATATTGAGATCGGATAACGATAACCAGTGTCGAGGGAAATAGACCCAGCCTAAGTGGTGCTTCCTCTCAGAGCGATAAAACTTGTTTGCCGAAAAACTTAATAACTCCCAAGTTGGTTGTCGCATTAGATAGATGTCAATTAAGTGTGAGAGATTCTGTATTTATAATTGAAGCTACTATTGAGGCACTAGGGCATAACACGGATGACGTTTGTATAAGCAAGTCCTCAATCCATAGAATTTGTATAGAAATGCGAAGAGAGCGGGCTGAAACTATAAAAGTTAATTTTCAAAACAATATCCCCGTTACGGTAACTGTCCACTAGGATGGCAAACTATTGCCGGCCTTACATTCACGTAAATCTAAAAAACGCCTCTCGATAGTTATTTCATATAAAAATAACAAACAACTTATCGCTGTGCCAGAATTGGACAGTTCGCCAGGAAGCGAACAGGCAATGTAATATTACCAGTAATTACCACTATTGATTATATGGCAAAACGACATTATAACCGCATTCCCACTGTCAACAACACCTTCATCTTCCCTGCTTCCGCCAGCCTGTGTGACGGTGACATTAGAAAGGTTATGAATCACTGTCTTTTCCGACGCAATGTAATATTACCGCATTTCCACTGTCAACAACACCTTCATCTTCGCCGCCGACGTCAGCCTGTGTGACGGTGACATTAAAAAGGTTCGAAGCAATCTCCGGAACATAACCACACGCGTCACTAGAGGGGCCAGAAACAGCAAGTGGCTCGGGCTCATCATCCTTAACTTCATCATCAATGTCACAAACAAGGCCATGAACATTATTCGAGCAATCTCCAGATTCATCAGAAAGCGGAGGTGGAGATACCTGCGCTGATGGGTGTACGTCTTGTCGTAGTGCCGGTAGTGCCTGGTGAACCTCAGATTTCGAACTCTTGACGCAGAGAATAGATAAATTTGTAAAAATATATATATATATTATATATATAATATATATATATATATATATATATATATATATATATATATATATATATATATATATATATATATATATATATATATGTCTCAACTTCAGACTCGAACCCACGACTGTCGGATCGGCAACACCGCCTCGCATCATGCATTAAGCGCTTAACAACCACTGTTTTTTGGCGGTGGAAGTGGCGCAGATGGTAAGGTAGTTGGCATGATGCGAGGCGGTGTTGCCGATCCGACAGTCGTGGGTTCGAGTCTGAAGTTGAGACATTTATATTTGCGTTATTTCGTGGTGGATTGTAAGCCATCCAAGTTTCTGATATATGTGGCTCGTAAAAACATATCAACGCTATGTTTCCTTATAATATATATCATAAAACATATATCTTCGATAGCTATTAAATTAGCTAGTGACGGAATGTTAGCCGTCCAACTTATATATACTATCGAGCATTGATTCGTACCCATTCATAGTCGAGTGTTGTGTTCAACATACCCCAACAAAAGCGCTTAACAACCACTGTTTTTTGGCGGTGGAAGTGGCGCAGATGGTAAGGTAGTTGGCATGATGCGAGGCGGTGTTGCCGATCCGACAGTCGTGGGTTCGAGTCTGAAGTTGAGACATTTATATTTGCGTTATTTCGTGGTGGATTGTAAGCCATCCAAGTTTCTGATATATGTGGCTCGTAAAAACATATCAACGCTATGTTTCCTTATAATATATATCATAAAACATATATCTTCGATAGCTATTAAATTAGCTAGTGACGGAATGTTAGCCGTCCAACTTATATATACTATCGAGCATTGATTCGTACCCATTCATAGTCGAGTGTTGTGTTCAACATACCCCAACAAAAGCGCTTAACAACCACTGTTTTTTGGCGGTGGAAGTGGCGCAGATGGTAAGGTAGTTGGCATGATGCGAGGCGGTGTTGCCGATCCGACAGTCGTGGGTTCGAGTCTGAAGTTGAGACATTTATATTTGCGTTATTTCGTGGTGGATTGTAAGCCATCCAAGTTTCTGATATATGTGGCTCGTAAAAACATATCAACGCTATGTTTCCTTATAATATATATATATATATATATATTTATATGTGTGTGTGTTTTTTCCAAGTACGACAACTTAGAACCATACGAAGGTCTCTGACAAGTGAAGCAACACGTTTTCTGCTGCATTCGTTTGTTGTCAGTAGACTTGACTACTACAACTCTCTATTTACAGGCTTACCTCTTAGTGCTGTTGGAAAAATTCAACGGATTCAAAATGCAGCTGTTCGTCTTTTTGGTGGAATAAAGAAACATGATCATGTGACTGCAATAATGAAAACTGAACTCCGGTGGCTGCGTATCTCTGAGCGAATTACTTTCAAAATTGGGACTTTAGTCTACAAGGCGCTCCATGGCGAAGCGCCCTCATATTTGCAAGAACTGTGTGTTACTGTGTCTGATAACAATTCTTACTTATCTCGTCACAGATCAGCTAGTCGTGGTGATCTAGTTGTCCCCATTACTCGAACAAAAACTTACGGCAGTTGAGCCTTCAGTATAGCAGGACCGGCAACATGGAACATGTTGCCTGCCAGTATCCGAGAAGCCACTACATTGAGTTTATTCAAGGCCGAGCTAAAGACATTTCTATTTGCGAAATCCTATTCAAATTGATGATCAGAGAGAAATTATTTAATTTTTCCTGACATGCTGATTTTTGTGTTTTATATTTTAACTAGCAGTGCCCGTAGCGGCTTCGCTCGCATGAAATTTGAGAATTTGAACCATGCATACATAGTAGAGTACTGCACGGATCAATTTTTTAGGTCTCGGCTCGGCCCGTCGACAACTTGGCCCAACCCGTTTCAAAAACCGAAAATCCTGGCCCGGCACGGCCTGTCTAATATGGGCCCGGCCCGTTTTTACAGGCCTAGAAGTTCTATATACTTGATGAAAAACTTCGGCCCGTCCCACCTTGACTTCACGTTTAGCCTGAACACACTAAAATCACTAAAATGTCTATATACTTGGTTAGAAATCTCGGCCCGTCCCACCTTGATTTAAGGTTTGGGCAGGGCCGTATGAAGACCCTAAAATAACGGCTTGGCCCGTCCGTCTGGTGATAAACTGAACTCATTTACTTTTAACCGGCACAAAACCTCAAAATACTATTTTTCACATCTGTAGCACTTACAGTTTTTGAGTAGCAGTTATTTTAAAATCAAATAACCTTTTTTCCACCTCACATTTGAGGTCCTGGAACTGGAAACCAAATTTTCAAAAAATGGTAAAACACGTATATCATTATTTCTGGAGTAGAAACCAAATACTAATTTTTACTCCTGTAGCATCTACTGTTATCGAGTAGCAGTTACATTAAAAACCAAATAACCTTATTTTCCACCCCACATTTGAGGTCCTGAAAACCAAATTTTAAAAAAATGGTAAAACACGTATATCTTTATTTTTAGAATAGAAACTAAATACTAATTTTTACATCTGTGGTATTTACAGTTTTTGAGTAGCAGTTACTTTAAAAAACAAATAACCCTATTTTCCACCCCACATTTGAAGTCCTGGAAACCAAATTTTCAAAAAATGCTGAAACACGTATTTCATTATTTTTGGAGTAGAAACTAAATACTAATTTTCACTCCTGTAGCATTCACAGTTTTTGAGTAGCAGCTACTTTGAAAACCAAATAACCCAATTTTCCAACCCACACTTGAGATCCGGGAAACCGAATTTTCAAAAAATGGTGAAACACGTATCTTTTTATTTTTCAAAAAGAATCTATATACCAAATTTCAAAATCTCCTCATTTTTGGTTTTCGAGATATACATTGTTTTAGAAAAAAGTTTGTTTTCCAGTTTTTTCCCCTCAGGAGCAAAATTTTCAAAAATCCTTTCTTAGCGGATGTTTACGCTATAAAAGTAATATAAGTTCCAAATTTCACGTTCCTAGGATGAGGCGTTTGAGCTCGGCGTTGATTATCAGTCAGTCATCTGTCAGTCAGTCAGTCAGACAGTCAGTCAGTCAGTCAGGACATGTTCTTTTATATATATAGATTTTTGTTTGCTTTATTTTTATTGTTTTGTTTTGTTTTGTTGTTTTTTATTGTAAAAGGAGCCCTGAGGTGTTACACAAAAGGGCGCTTAAAATCCAAATAAACTTAAACTTAAACTTAAGCTTAAACTTTAACTTAAACATACATACATACATACATACATACATACATACATACATACATACATACATACATACATACATACATACATACATACATACATACATACATACATACATACATACATACATACATACCTACATACATACATACATACATACATACATACATACATACATACATACATACATACATACATACATACATACATACATACATACATACATACATACATATATAAACACACACACAGACACACATACATGCACATACACATACATACATACACACATACATACGCACATACATATATACATGCATGCATACATACATACATAATCCCGTTTCCGTTCCCGCTCACGCTCACGCTCATTTTCTCCTTTCCACTCTTTCCTAACTTCTTTTAGCCCATAAAACGTAAAATAAATTTGCTAAAAGTTGTCTAAAGCCTTCAAACGTTGTTACGTAAACTAAATTTGAATTTTATTACACAAATTACCTTTGATGGTCGTACATAGGCACTTTCGGCCTGGAAAGTTTTTTAGCCTACCTGAGCCGGGAGATCGGAGTTGGGAGTCCAAACATTCTTAACATTCATCCCTTGTATAAAAACTACCTCCTTGCAAAATTTCATTAAGATCGCTCCCCCGCTCCGCTCATTTTGTGACCGATTTCAATTTCTTTCACAAAAACCTTCTACCATTGTGTAAAAATTGCACTACGATTGAATGAATGGTGTAGCAATGCATAAAGGACATCTATACTTACATACATATTCTCATTTATATATATATATATATATATATATATATATATATATATATATATATATATATATATATATATATATATATATATATATATATATATTTATATATAAATACTAGCAGTGCCCGTAGCGGCTTCGCTCGCATGAAATTAGAGAATTTAAATCGTGCATACATAGTAGTGTATTGCACGGATCAATTTTTTAGGTCTCGGCTCGGCCCGTCGACAACTTGGCCCAGCCCGTTTCAAAAACCGAAATTCCTGGCACGGCACGGCCCATCTAATATGGGCCCGGCCCGTTTTTACAGGCCGAGAAGTTCTATATACTTGATAAAAAACTTCGGCCCGTCCCACCTTGACTTCAGGTTTAGCCCGGCCCGTCTGAACACCCTAAAATCACTAAAATGTCTATATACTTGGTTAAAAATCTCGGCCCGTCCCACCTTGATTTAAGGTTTGGGCAGAGCCGTATGAAGACCCTAAAATAACGGCTTGGCCCGTCCGTCCGGTGATAAACTGAACTCATCTACTTTCAACCGGCACAAAACCTCAAAATACTAATTCTCACATCTGTAGCGCTTACAGTTTTTGAGTAGCAGTTATTTTAAAATCAAATAACCCTTTTTCCACTTCACATTTGAGGTCCTGGAAACCAAATTTTCAAAAAATGGTGAAACACGTGTATCGTTATTTTTAGAGTAGAAACTAAATACTAATTTTACTTTTGTAGCATTTACGGTTTTTGAGTAGCAGTTACTTTAAAAACCAAGTAACCCTATTTTCCACCCCATATTTGAATTCCTGGAAACCAAAATTTCAAAAAATGGTAAAACACGTATATCATTATTTTTGGAGTAGAAACCAAATACTAATTTTTACTCCTGTAGCATCTACAGTTTTTAAGTCGCAGTTACATTAAAAACCAAATAACCTTATTTTCCACCCCACGTTTGAAGTCCTGGAAGCCAAATGTTAAAAAAATGGTAAAATATGTATATCTTTATTTTTAGAATAGAAACTAAATACTAATTTTTACATCTGTGGTTTTTACAGTTTTTGAGCAGCAGTTACTTTAAAAACCAAATAACCCTATTTTCCACCCCACATTTGAAGTCCTGGAAACCAAATTTTCCAAAAATTGTGAAACCCGTATATCATCATTTTTAGAGTAGAAACTAAATACTAATTTTTACTTTTGTAGCATTAACAGTTTTTGAGTAGAGGCTACTTTAAAAACCAAATAACCCAATTTTCCAACCCACATTTGAGGTCCGGAAACAAAATTGGTAAACAAGTAAATTAAAAACGAATTTTTAAAACCAATGCTCTTATATGTAATTAAAACACAAATTTTGCAATCAAGTTTTTCTTATATTACTCTTTTATTTTATGTTAAAGTCGAAATATCTTAATTATATCGAAATATCGAAATTAATTAAAATTATCTAAATTAATTGACTTATTGTAAAACTAATAATTGAATATTGCATTGTCTTCTATTTTAAGCATGTATGCAAAATTTGAAAAAATCTATCATCAGGAAGTGACTCAAAAATTGATTGCAAGATTTGAAACAGACAGAGAAACAGAGACGACGAGTTAATAAAAACATTGGTAATAATAATAAAAATATCATCAAAAAGCATAAAATTTAAATATCTCAACTATTTTCATAAAAATTTCGTACACGCTTGAGAATCGCGGTCAGTGAGTGTGGTTCGTGTAAACTTGGTAAAATAGTCTGCCAGTCGGTTAGCGTTTTGTAGTCAAGAAAACCCTCAAGAAAACCCTCAAGAAAACCCTCAAGAAAACCCTCAAGAAAACCCTCAAGAAACCCCTCGATAAAATCCTCAAGAAAATTAACTAAATTAATTGACTTATTGTAAAACTAATAATTGAATATTGCATTGTCTTCTATCTTGAGCATGTATGCAAAATTTGAAAAAAATCTACCATCAGGAAGTGACTCAAAAATTGATTGCAAGATTTGAAACAGACAGAGAAACAGACAGAGAAACAGAGCCGACGAGTTAATAAAAGCATTGGTAAAAATGGTGAAACACGTATATCTTTGTTTTTAGAAAAGAAACTAAATAATAATTTTTACATTTGTGGTATTTACTGTTTTTGAGTAGCAGTTACTATAAAAAACAATTAGCCCTATATTCCACCCCACATTTGAAGTCCTGGAAACCAAATTTTCAAAAAATGCTAAAACACGTATTTCATTATTTTTGGAGTAGAAACTAAATACTAATTTTTACTCCTGTAGCATTAACAGTTTTTGAGTAGAAGCTACTTTAAAAACCAAATAACCAAATTTTCCAACCCACATTTGAGGTCCGGGAAACCGAATTTTAAAAAAATTATGAAACACGTATCTTTTTATTTTTCAAAAAGAATCTATATACCAAATTTCAAAATCTCCTCTTTTTTGGTTTTCGAGATATACATTGTTTTAGAAAAAAGTTTGTTTTTCAGTTTTTTCCCCTCAGGAGCACAATTTTCAAAAATCCTTTCTTAGCGAATGTTTACGCTATAAAAGTAATATAAGTTCCAAATTTCACCTTCCTAGGATGAGGTGTTTGAGCTCGGCGTTGATTATCAGTCAGTCAGTCAGTCAATCAGTCAGGACATGTTCTTTTATATATATATATATATATATATATATATATATATATATATATATATATATATATATATATATATATATATATATATATATATATATATATATATAAAGTTTAAGTTTTAGTTTATTTGGATTTCAAGCGCCCTTTTGTGTAACACCTCAGGGCTCCTTTTACAATAAAATCAACAAAACAAAACAATAAAAATAAAGCAAAAAAATAATATAAAACACAAAAATCAGCATATCAGGAAAAATGAAATAATTTCTCTCTGATCATCAATTTGGATAGGATTTCGCAAACAGAAATGTCTTTAGCTCGGCCTTGAATAAACTCAATGTAGTGGCTTCTCGGATGCTGGCAGGCAACATGTTCCATGTTGCCGGTCCTGCTATACTGAAGGCTCGACTGCCGTAAGTTTTTGTTCGAGTTATGGGAACAACTAGATCACCACGACTAGCAGATCTGTGACGAGATAAGTAAGAATTATATATATATATATATATATAGTTCCCGCTTGCTCACCCGCTCATTTTGTGACGGATTTCAAATTTTTTTCTCTATATTTGATTCCTCTTGACTCTCAAGGTTGTGTGAAAATTTAATTAGGATTGGATGAATGGTGTACCAATGCATAAATAACATACATATATACATACAAACATTCATTTATATATAAAAACTCCGCCTTGCATTTGCAAGCCAGTCTTAAGCCTGGAGAAAGGAGGAGGGAAAAGTTAAAAAGAACAAATTATGATCCACGAGGTTAGCTGAGTTGGTAAAGCGTTAGCCTTGAATGTGAGAGCTTCACGGTTCGACTCCCACTCACTGCCTAGTAGCCCATGTCAACGGAAAACTTAGCGGGTAAAATCGTTCTCTCCGTGGGGCATGTAAAAGAACAGCGCCTTTGAACAAAGCGGAAAAGACGCTCAATAAATTGTCAAACATTTACATTTACATTTACACGACAGGAAGTACTTAGGTGCTTCCTACATACAGTCATTTTAGTCTTAAAACATCTGGTGTAAAGGACTATGAACTATTATAAAAAAAAAAAAAAAAAAACATTCTTATATATATATATATATATATATATATGTATATATATATATATATATATGTATATATATATATATATATATATGTATATATATATATATATATATATATATATATATATATATATATATATATATATATATATATATATATATATGTATATATATATATATATATATATATATATATATATATATATATATCCTTTTCTTATTCAGTAACCTCAGTTTACTGAAAAAAGCAGTTAAAATAAAACCTGATTGTTCACGGTTTAAGAGATTATTTTGCTCCAGGTAGAACCTTAACCGATTTGCAATAATTTTTTCAGTAACCTTGCACAATGAAGATGTTAGGGAAATGAGTCGATATAAGTTGGTGTCTGCAGAATTTTTTCTCGGTTTTAGTAGCGGAACAATTATGGATTGCTTCCATAGTTTTGCTACCTCTCTTTTTGACCAAGAAAAGTTTTTAAGATCCAAGAGCTTATTGAGACCTATCTCATCAATTTGTCTTAGCATCTCATAGGAGAGATTGTCTGGACCTGGAAATTTGCCGTTTGCACTCTGCATCAGAGCTTCCGTAAATTCTTTTAAGGAAATTTCTGTGTTTAACTCATATGGGTCGTTTTTGCAAGAAATGCCAGATCTGATGGTAAAGGGAATTTCTCTTTTCAGAGCCTCTTTCCTTTGAATAAATCTTAGGTCAAGATTTTTGTCTGATGAGTTTTTTGCGATGGCAGTTGCTAACGCATTCGCTTTGTCTTTGTCAGAATAAACGGTCTTATCTTCACTCAGTTTTAGCGCTGGAACGTTAAAACCTACATGTGTGTGGACCATATTTTTCACCGCTTTCCACATGGTAGTCTGATTAGAGTGTGAGTTAAGAGAGCTACAGAATGTTCGCCAATGGTTCTCTTTTGGTGTCCTCACTATCTTCTGTGCGATTTATTTGAGTTCTCGATACCGTTCAAAGCCAGTCGTAGTATACTCTTTCCGAAGTGAGTATAAGACTTTGTTTCTTGCTTCCACCATGGTACTGGCCTAAGTCCTGATCGTCTTCCATTTTTGGTTGGTATTGATGCTATGGCTGCTTTGTTCAGACCTTGCGTTAACATGTTTGTTGCTTCGTCAACATTTGTGAAAGTTTGGAGTTCATTTAACAATCCTGTTGAAAGCCGTTGGTATTTGTACCAATCGGCTTTTTCCAGGTTCCATACCTTTCTGTTGTTTACCTCGTAAATGACTTTTTTATTTAGTGTGATCAAAACCGGGTAGTGGTCACTGCCCAGATTTTCATCTAACACCCTACACAAGGCTTTTTGAGATAAAGAAGGAAAGCACATTGCTAAATCTATAGGAGTTGTCCTTCCGCTGGGTGTCAGGTGGGTACCTGATCCGGAAAAAAGGGCAACAAGGCCATACTGATCTAACAATTTTTCAATTAATTTTCCTCTATTATCTGAAGTTTCAGCACCGAAAACAACAGAGTATGCATTGAAGTCACCTAATACAATTGAGTTGGTATAAATGAATGACTTTTCCAGTGTAGATAGCAGTATTTAATGATTGGCATTTGTTGGAACGTATGCATTGATAATGGTGGTGTTTGATCCCTTTTCAGAAGAAATGGTTTTTTTTATGATAGTTTATAGTCCTTTACACCAAGTGTTTTAAGACTGAATTGGCTGTATGTAGGAAGCCCACAAATACTTCCTGTCGTGGATCAAAGTTTGATCCTTTTAACTGTCCCTCCTCCTTTATCCAGGCTTGGGACTGGCTCGCAATTAGCGAGGCGGAGTTAGAAGAAATGGTCACAAGTAGTGACTCATATTCGTTTTGTTCTATGGTTTGCGAGGTGTATGAGATGCCTTCTCGGAGAAGTGTTGCCACCCCTCCTCCTTGATGGCGACCTCTATCCAGCCTGTAAATATTATAGCCTGAAATACTAAAGTTATTGCCCTCTTTCAGCCATGTTTCCTGCAGGGCAATGATGTCGGGAATTTTTTCCATTTTTCCAATAAAAATATTTAGTTCTCGCTCGAATACTTTGACAGTTCCACTGTAAAATGGTAAGGTTGTTGTCCATGTTTGGTTTTTTGAACTGGTTTATACCGTTTTCTAGAGGATTAAAATTTTAAGATTCGGAAACCTCCATATCTCCAGGGTACGCCTGAAAGCCATTGTATTTAAGGATGTTATTGAACATTTTTATAATGGCTTTCATTACAGCTTCCAAGGGCATTTGTGGTATGTCTTTTGTTATTTCCTGAATCTCCTCGACAAGCCCCTGTATCGTTGGCAAGCTCATTGGTTCATCACGTTTTTCTGTCTTTTTTTCATCTTTTGATGCTTTCTTCTCTTCTTCCTTGCTTTTAGTAATAGCTTGTTTTTTCTTACCATGAGTTTGTGTGACAGGCGTTTTCTTTTCAGAACCGTTTTTTATTGGTGTGTCTTTGGACATTTGTTCTGGCTTTTTCTGTGCTGTATTTTTTTTTGGTAAAAGGCTTTTTTGACACAACCTTTTTCAAGGCAGCGGCATAGGAAATACCTTCTTTCGCAACAGCTGAATTGACTTTCATTGAGAAAACATATTTTGGACAGGCCTTATTTCCTGTGCAATGTCCATTCTTTTCCACAGCTTGCGCATACACGAGGGCGTTCTTTTTTCTCTTTTTCCTTCTCATGACATGATTTGAAATCATGATCCTTGGTGCAAAGCGGACATTTAATTGCATTTCTGCAATCCTTTGCTTTGTGACCAAAACCGTTGCATTTGAAACAACAAAGTGGTTCTTGTACATAGGGGCGTGTACGAAAAACTAAGTAGGCGAATCTAACTCTTTCCGGTGCTTCGCTCTTTGAGTTGGAAGCCACATTTCTGCATAGAAATTGCCATTTTAAATTTCTCCTGCTTATCTGTACTTGGTCAAAAGGAGAGGTAGCAAAATTATGGAAGCAATCCATAATTGTTCCGCTACTAAAACCGAGAAAAAATTCTGCAGACACCAACTCATATCGACCCATTTCCGTAACATCTTCATTGTGCATGGTTACTGAAAGAATTATTGCAAATCGGTTAAGGTTCTACCTGGAGCAAAATAATCTCTTTAACCGTGAACAATCAGGCTTTAGAAAAGGAAGAGGATGCACAGATCACATCCTTAGACTACAAAACGATATTAAACGCTCGATGTGGAATAAGGGTGGGACACTGGCGGTTTTTCTGGACTTAGAAAAAGCCTTCGATCTTATGTGGCGAGAGAGGCTTACCAAGAGGAAGAATTTTAAAATGGATCCATAGCTTCTTGAACAATCGAGAGGCCATGGTTCGTGTGGGATCCACGTTGTCAGACCCGGTATTGTTGGAAAATGATACCCCACAGGGTTCTGTCCTGAGCCCCCTTTTGTTCATTGTTATGATGAGCGACATCCCTTGTCAAGAAGTCCATGGAATACGGACATCTATATTTGCGGACGATGTAGCAATATGGATTTCAGGAAAAGACCCACATACTATGCGAAACTGCTTACAGACTCGATTAAACGAAATCCAAGCATTTTTTCTCAATTCGGGATTCAAACTGTCAACCGAAAAATCGGTAGCAGTCTGTTTTACAAAATACAATGAATTCCGAAAAAATTCCCTACCTATTTGTATGGATGACAAAAAAATCAGTTGGAAGAGCGAAGCTACATTTTTCAGTATAATATTTGACTCAAAATTAACCTGGAAAAAACACATTGATAAGATCGTTGATCGTTGCAAAAAAAGATTAAATATCGTGCGATGCCTGTCAGGACAAAGCTGGGGATGCGGCAAAGAAACACTGATGCTTTTCTACCGATGCGTCATACGGTCAGTGATGGAATTTGGCTGCGAATCATTTGACAGTGCATCAGAATCTCAAAAACAAAGACTCGAGAAAATCCAATATAGTGCCTTAAAAACAGCTTGCGGGGCAACGGTTGGAACCAGTTTGGCCGTTCTCCACTCGATATACGACGAAAGATGTTAATTACAAACCTTGCCACTAAAACCAAGATCATTCCAAACCATCCGGCAAAAGACGTCTTTGTACCTCCCAGAGGACAAGAAGGGGTTAAATGGCGATGGTTCTTTCACAGAAGTGAAAAAAGCTGAACATCCAGCAGCCAAAAAGTGTAAATAAGTATTTTTCATTTTGATTTTGTTTTCGCGTCTTAAAACACGTGGTGTAAAAGACTATAAACTATAATAAAAAAATATATATATATTCTTCAATCTTGTAATTGCTATGCATTTGGCTTCTATAAAACAGTTTAATATCATCACCACACTTACTTGGAGAATTATTACCATCACTAGAAAATTTGTAATGCAAATACTTTTTCACACACATATCAAACATGCAATTAGTAAATCCATTATTATGGTGTAAAAGACTATAAACTATAATAAAACAAGTAAATTAAAAACGAATTTTTAAAACCCAATGCTTTTATATGTAATTAAAACACAAATTTTGCAATCAATTTTTTCTTATATTACTCTTTTATTTTATATTAAAGTCGAAATATCTTAATTATATCGAAATATCGAAATTAATTAAAATTAACTAAATTAATTGACTTATTGTAAAACTAATAATTCAATTACTAAATAACTAAATTAATTGACTTATTGTAAAACTAATAATTCAATATTGCATTGTCTTCTATTTTGAGCATGTATGCAAAATTTGAAAAAAATCTATCATCAGGAAGTTACTCAAAAATTGATTGCAAGATTTGAAACAGACAGAGAAACAAACAGACAGACAGAGAAACAAACAGACAGACAGAAAAACAAACAGACAAACAGAGAAACAAACAGACAGACAGAGAAACAAACAGACAGGCAGAGAAACAAACAGACAGACAGAGAAACAAACAGAGACGACGAGTTAATAAAAGCATTGGTAAAAATCAGTTAAGATATTTCCGTCTCGCTAATTGCGAGCCAGTCCCAAGCCTGGAGAAAGGAGGAGGGTAAAGTAAAAAGGATTAATTTCTGATCCACGACTGGAAGTACTTAAGTGCTTCCTACATACAGCTATTAGAGTCTTAAAACACCTGGTGTAAAGGACTATAAACTATTATAAAAAAAGGCAGTCAAGATCTAGAGTTGAGTCAGTTTCACGAAGAGTCATAGTTCGTGATACTTAGAGATTAGAGTTATAGAGATTAGGGCCGAGGTTTTTCACTAAGTATATAGACATTTTAGTAATTTTAGAGTCTTCAGACGCGCCTGGCCAAACCTGAAGTCAAGGTGGGACGGGCCGAAGTTTTTCATCAAGTATATAGAATTTCTAGGCCTGTAAAAACGGGCCGGGCCCAAATTAGACGGGACGTGCCGGGCGAGGAATTTTGGCTTTGAAATGGGCTGGGCCAAGTTGTCGACGGGCCGAGCCGACACCTATGGATGCACGGTTCAAATTCTCTAATTTCATGCGAGCGAAGCCGCTACGGGCACTGCTAGTAGTAATATATAACTTATTAAGTGGACTGACTTTGATATATTTTGGTTTCGAATTATAAAAGTTATAGCGTAAAATTATTATGGTTCCACTCCTACCTCACCAATCGTAAATGTCAGGTGAGAGTAAATGGAGTAGCTTCATCAACATTAACACTCTCCTGCGGGTTCCACAGGGATCCGTCCTTGGACCAACCTTTCTCTAACATTGCTGAGTTAGAGAAAATCGTCGCAAGTCACGGGTTGCAGTCTCACTTCTACGCAGATGACAGTCAAATCTGTGGTCAATGTGATCTGGACAATGTTGCTGTGCTCTCTTCGTCGGTCTCTGCGTGCGTGGATGACGAATCAGTTAATGGATGTCCTCCAGTCGCCTTCAACTTAATTCCAACAAATCAGAGGTCATTTGGCTTTCAACACGTCGGAAAAACAAGTGTCCAACAGATCCGATCCACATGGGCGTCGACTGGATCTCGCCGTCAAATACGGTCCGCAACCTTGGAGCTTTCTTCCACTCTGACATGTCAATGCGTACACATGTCAGCAAAGTTACCCGAGTGTGTTTTTCAACGTTGCTACAAATTGAGATTCTTGCAACATCTCTTCCAATGACGTGTCTCAACACACTCGTCACATCACTAGTGTTGTCAAAGCTTGACTACTGCAATTCTGTTCTTGTGGGGCTTCCAAAGTCCCTAACTAGTCGTCTCCAGTCAGTCATCAATGCGGGTGCCAGACTTGTGATGGGGGCCTGCAAATATAACCATGTTTCTCCTCTCCTCTCAAGGCTGCACTGGTTAAAAGCAAACCACAGGATAGATTTCAAGATAGCACTTTTGGTGTATAAGTGCCTGCACGAGTCGGCTCCCCCATACTTATGTTCGGATATTAAACGCGTAAGCGACGTCCAGGCTCGGAAGAGATTGAGATCGTCATCCTCATTTTTACTTCTCATCCCTGCAACTCGTTTGAAAAATGCTGGTGACAGACGGTTTGCACTCTGAAACACCCTTCCACCGGAGGTCACGACTGCGGCGACAGCTGAACGATTCAGAAAGGTACTCAAAACACACCTGTTTGTGGCCTAGAAGTCATCCGACTAACGCCACTTTAAAGATCGTCAAATTGAATTGAATTGAATTGAATTGAATTGAATTGAATTGAATTGAATTGAATTGAATTGAATTGAATTGAATTGAATTGAATTGAATTGAATTGAATTGAATTGAATTGAATTGAATTGAATTGAATTGAATTGAATTGAATTGAATTGAATTGAATTGAATTGAATTGAATTGAATTGAATTGAATTGAATTGAATTGAATTGAATTGAATTGAATTGAATTGAATTGAATTGAATTGAATTGAATTGAATTGAATTGAATTGAATTGAATTGAATTGAATTGAATTGAATTGAATTGAATTGAATTGAATTGAATTGAATTGAATTGAATTGAATTGAATTGAATTGAATTGAATTGAATTGAATTGAATTGAATTGAATTGAATTGAATTGAATTGAATTGAATTGAATTGAATTGAATTGAATTGAATTGAATTGAATTGAATTGAATTGAATTGAATTGAATTGAATTGAATTGAATTGAATTGAATTGAATTGAATTGAATTGAATTGAATTGAATTGAATTGAATTGAATTGAATTGAATTGAATTGAATTGAATTGAATTGAATTGAATTGAATTGAATTGAATTGAATTGAATTGAATTGAATTGAATTGAATTGAATTGAATTGAATTGAATTGAATTGAATTGAATTGAATTGAATTGAATTGAATTGAATTGAATTGAATTGAATTGAATTGAATTGAATTGAATTGAATTGAATTGAATTGAATTGAATTGAATTGAATTGAATTGAATTGAATTGAATTGAATTGAATTGAATTGAATTGAATTGAATTGAATTGAATTGAATTGAATTGAATTGAATTGAATTGAATTGAATTGAATTGAATTGAATTGAATTGAATTGAATTGAATTGAATTGAATTGAATTGAATTGAATTGAATTGAATTGAATTGAATTGAATTGAATTGAATTGAATTGAATTGAATTGAATTGAATTGAATTGAATTGAATTGAATTGAATTGAATTGAATTGAATTGAATTGAATTGAATTGAATTGAATTGAATTGAATTGAATTGAATTGAATTGAATTGAATTGAATTGAATTGAATTGAATTGAATTGAATTGAATTGAATTGAATTGAATTGAATTGAATTGAATTGAATTGAATTGAATTGAATTGAATTGAATTGAATTGAATTGAATTGAATTGAATTGAATTGAATTGAATTGAATTGAATTGAATTGAATTGAATTGAATTGAATTGAATTGAATTGAATTGAATTGAATTGAATTGAATTGAATTGAATTGAATTGAATTGAATTGAATTGAATTGAATTGAATTGAATTGAATTGAATTGAATTGAATTGAATTGAATTGAATTGAATTGAATTGAATTGAATTGAATTGAATTGAATTGAATTGAATTGAATTGAATTGAATTGAATTGAATTGAATTGAATTGAATTGAATTGAATTGAATTGAATTGAATTGAATTGAATAATGGGAGCACAGGTTTATACTGACACAATTTCCAGTATTTTGTTAAACTAATGGGATTGGCTCGTGGGTTTTTTAATTATTTTTGCTTTTCAACCTTTTGCAATTTTAGTTAGCTTAAACGCGATTGTTTGTAAAACGTTTTAGTAGGTCAAATAACAAATAGAAATATCTAAACAGCCGTAATTTTTGATTAATTTAATTTAGCGGATCCATTGTAATTTGTGTGTTTTTATTTGATGTCATGCGCTAACGCGGGAGATTTTCGAGCCAGTTGGAAAACACATTTTCCATCGTTACTGCTTAAGAAAAAAGTAGAATAGGGTTCAAGGACTGTTGGCCATGAGGGCGTCGGTGTTCAATGAAATGTTTGAAAAAAAAACAACCGAAAGAGTTGACGCCTCCTGTAAATTTACCGTGAAGAAACAAGGCCCTCTTTTTGACAAAGGTGTTGTTGGGTCAACAAAAAAAGACCCAACGCTCTTACCAAATGCGCTGGATTGTCTGGATATATACCGGTATCACACCCGGATGTACACAAATGCTTACAAGATTGGAAGCAGAGTTGCAGTTGGAGAGTTTATCCCGAGATGTAGTTATCAGTTGAGCCTTAGTCTGTCACAGACGATGTCTCGATCTTTACAGCCGAACTGACAACGATCAAAAATGAATTGAGTGGATGACCAGACCTGACGGTCCAACCAAATTGGCAATGTTTAAAGAGACGTACAAGTAAACGTAGAGAAATATGCTTTCTAGCGATTCGTAACGTTAAAGTCGAAGTTATTTATAACACAATATTTCTCAAATTATCTTTAACTTTAATATTCTTCGTTGAATATAATCTTTTACTTAACTCAAAGCTGAATTATCTCACTTTGTAGAATTTAGCACAGTTCTAACAAATCTTTTGATAATTAAAATTTCTCTTACCAAGATCACGTTTATTCTTTTAATTACTATCATCTGAAAACCTTTAATAGGAAAAAGCTAAGTAACAATTATATATATATATACTAGCAGTGCCCGTAGCGGCTTCGCTCGCATGAAATTAGAGAATTTGAACAGTGCATACATAGAAGAGTACTGCACGGATCACTTTTTTAGGTCTCGGCTCGGCCCGTCTACAACTTGGCCCAGCCCGTTTCAAAAACCGAATATCCTGGCCCGGCACGGCCCGTCTAATATGGGCCCGGCCCGTTTTTACAGGCCTAGAAGTTCTATATACTTGATGAAAAACTTCGGCCCGTCCCACCTTGAATTCAGGTTTAGCCCGGCCCGTCTGAACACCCTAAAATCACTAAAATCTTTATATACTTGGTTAAAAATCTCGGCCCGTCCCACCTTGATTTGAGGTTTAGGCAGGGCCTTATGAAGACCCTAAAATAAAGGCTTGGCCCGTCCGTCCGGTGAAAAACTGAACTCATCTACTTTTAACCGGCACAAAACCTCAAAATACCAATTTTCACATCTGTAGCACTTACAGTTTTTGAGTAGCAGTTATTTTAAAATCAAATAACCCTTTTTCCACTTCACATTTGAGGTCCTGGAAACCAAATTTTCAAAAAAGGGTGAAACACGTATATCATTAATTTTAGAGTAGAAACTAAATACTAATTTTACTTTTGTAGCATTTACAGTTTTTGAGAAGAAGCTACTTTAAAAACCAAATAACCCAATTTTCCAACCCACATTTGAGGTCCGGGAAACCAAATTTGTAAAACACGTAGATACTAAGTATTAATTTTTACATCTGTGGCAATTACAGTTGTTGAGTAGCAGTTACTTTAAAAACCAAATAACCCTATTTTCCACCCCCCATTTGAAGTCCTGGAAACCAAATTTTCAAAAAATTGTTAAACCCGTATATCATTATTTTTAGAGTAGAAACTAAATACTAATTTTTACTTTTGTAGCATTAACAGTTTTTGAGAAGAAGCTACTTTAAAAACCAAATAACCCAATTTTCCAACCCACATTTGAGGTCCGGGAAACCAAATTTGTAAAACACGTATATCCTTATTTTTAGAAAAGAAACTAAATAATAATTTTTACATCTGTGGTATTTACTGTTTTTGATTGGCTGTTACTATAAAAGACAATTAGCCGTATTTTCCACCCCACATTTGAAGTCCTGGAAACCAAATTTTCAAAAAATGCTAAAACACGTATTTCATTATTTTTGGAGAAGAAACTAAATACTAATTTTTACTCCTGTAGCATTAACAGTTTTTGAGTAGAAGCTACTTTAAAAACCAAATAACCCAATTTTCCAACCCACATTTGAGGTCCGGGAAACCGAATTTTCAAAAAATGGTGAAACACGTATCTTTTTATTTTTCAAAAAGAATCTATATACCAAATTTCAAAATCTCCTCATTTTTGGTTTTCGAGATATAAATTGTTTTAGAAAAAAGTTTGTTTTCCAGTTTTTTCCCCTCAGGAGCAAAATTTTCAAAAATCCTTTTTTAGCGGATGTTTACGCTATAAAAGTAATATAAGTTTCAAATTTCACGTTCCTAGGATGAGGCGTTTGAGCTCGGCATTGATTATCAGTCAGTCATCAGTCAGTCAGTCAGTCAGGACATGTTCTTATATATATATTGAAGATAATTGTATTATGATCACTATGAGTAATAGGAGAAGACGGTTCAATGTGGGACAGAAACCGATCATCATCCGATAAAATCAGATCTAGAATGTTTGCATTCCGTGTTGGAAAATTCACGAGTTGGTGGAATCCCATCTCATTTATAAAGTTCATGTATAGATTGTAAACTTCATTATTTGGATGTGAATGAGTGAGCCAGTTAACATCAGGAAGATTGAAATCACCCATAACACAGATGTGATTTCTATTGCTGCACAAAAATTTTATACATTGAATACTGTTGATTGCATATTCTGTAGCTTGTGGATTAAAACCTCCTGGTCTGTAGTAAACAATTATTCTGAAGGTTGAAGAATGTTTTTGTACGTCAATGCACACTAATTCAATTTGCTTGTATTCCGCAGGAAGAAAGATCTGTTTAACTGGTACTTCTTTTTTTGTAATTACAATTGCACCACCACCATGTGAACCTCTGTCATAGCGAAAAGCTTTATAGCCGCGTGGAAGAAACAAGCCATCAGGTTCTTGATTCAACCATGTTTCCACCAAACCAAAAATATCAATATCGTTCACCTCCAAAAATAAAGAAAGTTCTTCTCGTTTGTTTATTATACTTCTTACGTTTGTAAAAGCCCAAGTGGCTCGATGAATTTCTGAGGCGTTAAATATCCTGCAGATCGGGAGTTTTTGAGGTCGTCTTAGGAGCATTTTCTTGGGTAGCTCTTGATCTCATCTTGCATCTCCTCTGATACGCAGCCTCAGCTTCTCGCCTTGTCAAATCGCGGTTTATGTAGATTTTCCTTATATTTGGATCAGTAGGCGTGCGAAGGAGACGGGATGATGAAATCAGATCATCTACTGTTTCAGAGTCTGAGAGGGTGATGCGAAATTTAGAAGAAACTGGATCCGTTCCAAGACGTCGAACGTTTTCAATCTTAGGTTTTAAAAAGAGGTTTTGTTCAAAAAAATTTAGAATAAGTTTTTCGTCATTAATCTGAGGCACAGGTGGAAGGCCAGAGATGATGACATTTTACCAAGTTTTAATTTTTCCATCCTTTCCTTTTCAACGTCCCACATCGCTGATCTGATTTCCTCTAAGTCAGTTTGAAGGACCCGAGCCGGGAGAGAGTGTTCCAGTATCTCGAAACTGGTCATGATAGTCTTTGTCAGCTCATTGAGTGTATCAGACATAGTTCTTGTAACGTGGGATAACAGCAATTGAATATTTGTTGTGAATGACTCTATCGATTTAAGCATACCCTCGTTTACTTGATTGATGGTCTTTGCCATATTCTCGTTCAGCGAGTTCGTATTCTCGTTGGCCTGTTTCATAACTGAACTCAGAATTTGTTCAAGACTTTCAGCCGTTACAGCCATTGTTTAAATCAGAACTTTTGCTAGTAACGTCTGTTTAAGGACGATAAAACACCAACTTCATTTTATTTACCAGCACCTGACGCACGCTTCGCGCGCGAAGCGTGTGAACTTTTTCAGCTAGTCGCGGATGATTTTTCACTTGGAATGGTCCTCTCTTTGAATGGCTAAATTTGAAAAAACCGCCCTTAATTTACTACGGTGATGAAACGAACCGATCAAAAACCGCATAAAAAAACATCTAATGGCTGATATTTGAAAACCGCCTACGGATCAAAACACCTCTATCAAAAAAACAATCTTTAATGCTGATTTTGTTAAAACCGCCTACGAAAAAACCTAACTTATAATGGCTTATATTGGAAAAACCCGCCTACAAAATTTCAAAATTTTTATTTGTAAAATCCGCCTACGAAAAAAACCAACCTTTATTGACCGATAATGACAAAAACCGTCTACAAAAAAAACGACCTTTAATGGCTGATAATGGAAAAAACTGCCTACAAAAAACAAACCTCTAATGGCTGACATTAACAAAACCGCCTACGAAAAAAGCGCTATTTATTAGTTGATAATAAAAAACCGCCCACGAAAAAAATAAAGTTTCATTGGCTGCAATTGATAAAAACGGCCTATAAAAAAGCACTCTTTATTAGTTGATAATAGAAAACCACCCACGAAAAATAAAATTGTTATTGACTGCAATTGGTAAAAACGGCCTACAAAAAAATCCAACCTTTTTAATTGCTGATACCGAAAAAAACCCCCTACAGAAAATATACAATACAAAAATTCTCAATTCTAGACAAAAAGACGACTCGGCTAAGACATCAGTACCACTCTTTTACAAAGCTCAAATGCATCAAGACTATAAAAAGATGAACAGGCAATAAAGAAAATAATCTACAACAACGTGCGTGTTGCAGACCCATCTTCACATGACTGGAAACTACATGTCTATTACAACAGTAGTAGAACTCATAACCTCGTGTTAAAAAATAATCCAAATAACAGTGGCAAACTTCAGAAAACGCCTGTGTATATGTTCACGTGTCCTTACAAACACGACCATCCAGCGACATATATAGGACATACTCGCACAACTCTTTCTCGACGATTAGCAATGCACACACAGGGCGGAAGCCTCTTTGCTCATCTTACTACAGTTCACCATCAAAAACCTAATAAAAAACTGCTTGGTGATAACACTGAAGTTATTGCTTCTGATACAGACCCTGACCGATTAAAGATCAAAGAAGCTTTGTTGATCTTGAGACACCGCCCCACGATCAATGTTCAAGATGATCGTTTTAATCGAACTTTATTGTTACAATATGGACGCGGTCGTGTAAACGTAGAGGAATAGGCTTTCTAGCGATTCGTAACGTTAAAGTCGAAGTTATTTATAACACAATATTTCTCGAATTTTATTTTAACTTTATTATTCTTCCTTGAATATAATCCTTTTCTTGACTCTAAACTGAATTATCTCACTTTGCAGAAGTTAGCCCGGTTCTGACAAATCTTTTGATAATTCCAATTTCTCTACCAAGACAACTCATTTTCTTATTGAAGACCACAAAAAGGAAAAAGACCAATACCAATTATATATATATACATACATATATATACATATATATATATACATATATATATACATATATATATACATATATATATATACATATACATACATCCATCCATGTATATATACACTCAAACACACATATACATATATATATACATTAATGATACAAAAATTATACGCACACACAATGTCACAGGAGCACAAATATACATATATACATATACATATACATATACATATACATATACATATACATATACATATACATATACATATACATATACATATACATATACATATACATATACATATACATATACATATACATATACATATACATACATATACACACATATACACACATATACACACAGATACATTCATACATAAATGACTATTGTTTCAACACAACCAAAATATGCACACATAATAAAATAAAATAAACAACTATTATGAAAATACGTAAGATGAATCATTTTCATCTTACATATCCCCCCTCTTCAAAAAAAGGAACGCGTTAGCGTTTCTTGATTACATCGTCACTCTCTTTACGACTAAGAAAGTCAGCACCGATGTTTTCCTTGCCTTTGAAATAGTTTACTTTCAACTTATTCTCAATCTCTATCTCTCTGCGTGCTATGTCAACAGGACGGGCATCTCCGAAGATTGCCGAATTCAACTTTCCATCTTTCCCCACCCCTCCGTGTTGGCCTCTAGGCAGAAGATTGAGCCTTGGTCTTTCTTTTGGCGGATTCAAAGCCTGAACTTTTGCCTCAACTTTATTTCCTACCTTTGAAATGGCAGACGTGTTTCTTTCCTTGCTTCGATACAGCTCCGAGTTAACCGACGATTTTCTATAATTTACCCGAACATTCCTCTGTGTGCTGTCGTAGTTAAGAGCGGATTTCTGACCAAAGCGTTTTCCTGCAGCCATTGCATCCAAACCTCTTACTCCTTCGACATTTCCCAGCACGAGATCGCAAAGTAGGTTTTTCATGCACACAACCTCTCTGGTTCCTTTAAACCAGTTTGTTTTAATTTTTACCACTGCTGTTGGAGCTACCCGAACTGTGCCGTCGATCAAAACACAGGGTCTTGTTCATCCGGTCATCTGACGCGGGTGCACTAATGATTCCTTTACCATTATGGCAGTACAGCCAGTGTCCCTCAAAACTTTTACCAGTTTTCTGTTCACAAACCCTCTGGTTAATTTAAACTTTTCTCCTGAGTGAAAACAACCATCCGCTATTACCGGTGAAAAGCAGCCACATTTTAATTGGATCTCATTCATTTTACCATCCAACACCATGACCGCGCATGCATTCACTACTCCAGAATCTTTGCATGGTGGTGTCAAGTTGGCCTCTCTACGCGCTTGGCACATGACTGGAGTTGCTTGAGTGCCTTGACTGTAGTCCCTCGCCAAATGTCCAGCTTGATGACAATCCTTTGCCATATGGCCCAGCTTATTGCAATTGTAACAGCGTGGTCCAACCATTCCCGAGTCAACGTCTGGTTGACTACGATTTCCGCTAATCCTGCTTGTGTTTTCGATTTTTGCCAAGCTTTTGACTGGGTGAGCTTGATTGTACTTGTTGACCCAGCGACTTAACTCGTTGACGTCAACGCTTTCTTTCTCCAACAAATACTCAGCTATTCCCGACGGACACTTTCCAAAGAACTGCTCTTTTAAAAACAAAAACAAATAGTTTTTTGTACCCGCGAGATCCACCCAGCGCCTGAGGTAGCTATCCAGTCGCACCAGATACTGTTCCCAAGTCTCTTCTGGTTCAAGCTGTGACTCTCGAAACTTTATGCGGTAGTCTTTTGCCGACTTCCCAAAACGGCGAAGGAGTGCCTCTTTTACCGACTCGTAATCCTGCATCTGACTATCGCTGAGTTGGCCAAACACTTCCAATGTCTTCGCACTGAGCAGCGAACCCAGAAGCATTCCCCAACCCTTTTTTGGATGATCATTTGCCGTGGCCAATGCCTCAAAACGGTGAAGAAAAGCATCCACGTCGTCACCTTCCGAGAACTTTGGATATGGAATCTTTGTTACTTCTACCGTCGGCTTTGGCTCTTTTTTTGTTCGGGCTTCAAATTCCAGCTTTTTCAATTCTATGTCATGTTGACGTTGAGCTATTTTATCTTCACGTTCCCGTTCCCGCTCTTCCCGTTCACGTTCTTGTTGAGCTATTTTATCTTCACGTTCCCGTTCCCGCTCTTCCCGTTCACGTTCTTGTTGAGCTATTTTATCTTCACGTTCTTGTTGCGCTATTTTATCTTCCCGCTCCTGCTGAGCCTTTTTTTCTTCCCGTTCCTCCATTCTCTTAACCCTTTCTTCATCCTTTAACTCTTTGACGTAATTCCTTAAATCCACTCCGGAATAGCCTAGAGCCTGTCCCATCGCAATGAATTTCTCGTCAGACATCTTTCACGAAAGAAAAAAAAATTCGGTCACTTGTGAACAAATAACTTCAGAAAATATATTTACGGATGAAAATGCGTAAATACGTCGAGGTCACCAATGTAAACGTAGAGGAATAGGCTTTCTAGCGATTCGTAACGTTAAAGTCGAAGTTATTTATAACACAATATTTCTCGAATTTTATTTTAACTTTATTATTCTTCCTTGAATATAATCCTTTTCTTGACTCTAAACTGAATTATCTCACTTTGCAGAAGTTAGCCCGGTTCTGACAAATCTTTTGATAATTCCAATTTCTCTACCAAGACAACTCATTTTCTTATTGAAGACCACAAAAAGGAAAATATTATTCCAAAATATGTTATATATATATATATATATATATATATATATATATATATATTCTTTAAGACAAGCTCGATTAAAAATAAGTCTCCATTTAGCCGCTATGAGTTTTATAGATACTTTCTCAATATTTCGGAACAACGTTTTTTGTTTACTGCAACACGTATTAAGAGAAGTATTAACATTTAAAACCTTCTTTATTTCAGACTTACGGGCCGTTTCGGCTTTCACCATCTTCAGAGTCTGTAAATACAATTGCGTAAAAGGAGGCAAAAGATAAGAAAACATGTAATAACTAAATATACTAATAAACTAATATCATCAAGGAATTATCTTAATAGAAGGATATTAATAAAAATAATCAAATTTAGACACTGTAATTAAATTAACGTACATAAAATAAACTGGAGATATGAGGATAAAATAAGTATAATTAAAAACGTTTAATTAAAGGATAAAATAATAGTAGCAGTAATAATAATAATAATAATAATAATAATAATAATAAAAGCAAGTATTATGATAATAAATGATTAAATTAAGTCGAAATTACATAAGATATTTAAATAAATAAAATCAAGAATATCTCCGCTTTTCGTCGAATAGTGATGTTCTCGTTTGAAAGTAAATGGAGGAAGGAACTGGATGAGTACGAACAATTGTCATCAATCGGACATTCTTCTTCGACACAGGTGCGCGCGGTATCATCAGGACTAACAGGTTGATCCAAGTATATATATATATATATATATATATATATATATATATATATATATATATATATATATATATATATATATATATATATATATATATATATATATATATATATATACTAGTGGTTTTGCCCGTCCCAAGGACGGATGTTTTAACATTGCGATGAACATTGGATATATTTTATGGATTAATATAAGTTAATAAATATTTTGTTATTTAATTATAACATTACAATGAAAATTTAGATAATCAATTTGAAAGAAGAAAAAAATCTGGAAAACTTTTGTAATTATTTAATGAAATTTTCTAAGGTTTTTGAAAAATTACGCGATAGATAATATTTTTCGTGAATGTCTTTTTTCAAAAGATTTCCCTGAATATGGGAATCCTTAATAAAGATTTTCAGGTACTGGAGGTTTTTTGATCTTGAAATGGCAACATATAGCTGGCCACGAGAGAACGCTGGTTCATTTAAATAAATCCCAACATGTTCAAAGGTCTGACCTTGTTATTTGTTTTTTTTCATCACGTAAGCAGGAATGATGGGAAATTGACGACGCTTTAGTATGAAATGAAGATTGACATCACTGGGAGCTAAATCAGTTCTGGGAATAAACACTGTGTCACCGACATTCAAGTATGAAAGGAAGATTGACATCACTGAGAGCTAAATCAATTCTGGGAATAAACACTGTGTCACCGCGATTACATTCCGAAACAATTTCAGCAGTGATGAAATTATGCTGCAATGAACGAACGATCAGGCGAGTTCCATTGCAGAGTTCTTTTTTGGGGTTGAGATTGTGTAGAAGCATAATTATTACTCCAAAATTCAGAGCTAAGATATGTGGAGGCATTCCTGATGGTGTTAGATTGTGCAGAAATTCCGAAGGATAGTTCAGTTTATCGGCTGCGTCCTCAGAAATTAATTTATCGGCACTATAATAGAGATGAAAATCACCTGGCATCTGAGCGATTACTATTCTGTTCATTTCCAATGTTTCCTTGTTTGTTGGAGCTAGAAAGCACGTTTTGAAAGTTCTTCAACAGGCATGTTTCTCAAATCACTACCGTAAATCTTTTCAATAATATTCTCATCAGAAATCATTTGTCGAGGAATCTTCCAGATCTAACATTGAAAAGCCAGTCGTGAATATTTTGAGTTCCAATTCACTTGTTAGTTAGCAATTTCAATTTTGTGAACTGTTGCCATAAATTGCTTGCTTTTATACATCAACACTCTATGATATCTCTGCATGTTGCTCTTACGACGACTGGCAGTGTCTGTCTAAAGTCGCCTCCAATAACCATGACTTTACCTCCGAACGGCTTTGAATTCTGCATGATATCACAAAGAACTTTATCGATGCAGCGTAATCCATGTTTAGTAAGCATAGTGATTTCATCAATTATGATGAGCGAAGCCTGATAAAATATTTGTGCCTCTGGCGAGTTTAGTCTTACTGCAGAAACAGAGCTCTTTAATTTTTATATAGATAGAGATTATATATATATATATATATATATATATATATATATATATATATATATATATATATTATAAGGAAACATAGCGTTGATATGTTTTTACGAGCCACATATATCAGAAACTTGGATGGCGTACAATCCACCACGAAATAACGCAACTATACATGTCTCAACTTCAGACTCGAACCCACGACTGTCGGATCGGCAACACCGCCTCGCATCATGCCAACTACCTTACCATCTGCGCCACTTCCACCGCCAAAAAACAGTGGTTGTTAAGCGCTTTTGTTGGGGTATGTTGAACACAACACTCGACTATGAATGGGTACGAATCAATGCTCGATAGTATTATAAGTTGTACGGCGTACAATCCGTCACTAGCTAATTTAATAGCTATCGAGATATATGTTTTATGATATATATTATAAGGAAACATAGCGTTGATATGTTTTTACGAGCCACATATATCAGAAACTTGGATGGCGTACAATCCACCACGAAATAACGCAAATATACATGTCTCAACTTCAGACTCGAACCCACGACTGTCGGATCGGCAACACCGCCTCGCATCATGCCAACTACCTTACCATCTGCGCCACTTCCACGCTATGTTTATCACCTAAATAGTTCATTGCATAATAGTATAGATAATATAATCGAGCAGTATAGTCGGACTTGCCGAGTCATTTTTCTGTTCTTATCTTCTACCATCTAACGCAGAGCCCATGGCGGAAGGTGCAGGAGCTGGGGCTGACAAAAGCCTATAAAGAAAACATCCAAGTTAAACATTTCTGCGGAATGTTGGATGCCCTGGCTTACCTGCCGGTCAATAAAATAGAAAGTGGGATGAGGTACCTTATCAGAAAAATACCACAAGACGATGGCCTGGAAGCTCTGGAATTATTAGTAAATTACTTTGATGCCACTTATGTTTTCCTGAACGACAAGACGTGTCAAACGTCCAGGAACTGGCGATGGAATTCCAAAACTGAACTTACGTCGGAAGCCGCCATTGTTCCCGCCATCGCTTTGGAACGTTCATGAAGCAAATTTAACAGGGGGTGATCGAACCAACAATATATGCGAGTCCTGGAACTGTGGGTTTTCTAGCCTTGTTGGTCATCGTCACCCCTCGTTGTGGACGCTCATAGAAGCGCTTCAGAAGGATGAAGCAATGGCGTCAATCTCAATCCTAAGGGAGGCTTGAGGAGAACCATCAGCCAAGAGATTAAAGCGATCGACGAAGGCGCTTCAATCGGCTCTTTTTTCGTTAACGGATGCACGCCGAAAAAACATAAAAACATTGGAAGATGTCCTAGAGGGTCTAGGACACATTATTCGTTTTAACAATATTTAAATGTAACCAATAAATGTTTAATAATTTAAAAAGGTGTTTGTGTTTCTTAGAAAAACTTGTGAAATTTAACTCTGCCTTGTCCTACCTCGTGGGTGAGAATTATCATACTCATGGCGGGGGAATGTACATAATTCACGCACACACAAATTCATACTACTACATAACTAAATAATTTAGCCTCCTTTGGTCGAAGAAATCGCGGATAGCCATGACTCTAAACTTTTTACTTCATTTATATAACCTTATATTTATTCATTCATATACTCAAAGTTTTTCTGATATAACAAAGACCCTTTGTTATAGATAATCTGGCATAATCCTAAACTTTAACTGGCAAAGTCTATAAATGATCTATGCGTCACAGTCATTTTATTGGCAAATGTGTGAGCTAGAACACTATTCCGCCTGATTACCCGACCGGACCGAGCCGCGAAAAAAATTAATAAATGACAATAATTTAAGAGGTAACGTATTATACTAATCGCAAGCCATACAAGTTTTGTATTACCACCTTTGCGTAACAAATAACACAAATAGGTCATTTTATTGGTGAGTGTGTAAGCTATACCACTAATCCGCCTGATTATCTGGCCGGACCGAGCCACGAACGAGCTAAAATAATTAAGCCTCCCTCGGCCAAAGAAATTACATTATTTGGAAAGCTAAAAAAATAACTTGTTAGAGTTTATTCAATACGTGTAATGTCCAATGGATGAATTGATCGCTCTTGTTTGTATATGTATATACACTAGGTAAATTTAAAATCAATCCAGGAATTTGAAATCATAAGCCAGTACTCGAACCCGAACCCGGATTTTGGAAAACTACAAACCCGAACCCGAAAACCTGAGTTTCACAAACCCGAACCCGAAAACTAGAGTTTTACAAACCCGAACCCGAAAACTCTAGTTTCACAAACCCGAACCCGAAAACTCCAAAAAGTACTACCCGTGACATCCCTAATATATATATATATATAATTATATATATATATATCTATATATATATATATATATATATATATATATATATATATATATATATATATATATATATATATATATATATATATATATATATATATATATAAAAGGAAGTCGGGTTTGGGTTACGACACTTATAAGTCAAGAACCGATTTTAGAGATTTTTGATTTATTGTATTTCTCTCAGCTCCTATTAACAGAATAACTAAAAAAAATTTGACATTGAATGATGGAGTGGCCCATGGGGACCGCAGTATGTACCCCGGTAGCTATACAGCCTTAACAGTGCGTCCTAGAAAAAAACTTCAAATAGCAAAGTTGTAGAGCACCCTCTATTTAGTCTTACGGACAAAATAAATTTTCAATTTGGAGTTTGAGTTATCGAGATATACATATGTTTAATTTTCCGCGACATGAGATTTATGCGCAAATGGGGTAGAGCTGATGTTATTAAATTTTCTGACTATTTCATTGTTTACAATTGAAAATCTCACAAAAAAAAATTAGGTAAATATCTTTTTCAATTAAAATATAAAATAAAATAATAGTTTATGGGTTATAAAAATATAAAAGATATTTTTAGCATAGATATATGATTTTTAGTTTCGCATTTTCCGTTTTCCATTTGGCATTAACAAAGTGTCAATGCTGTTCTGTCAATATTATATTCTCGTTCGTTGGAATTATTTTGCGAGTTTTAAAGTTTTATTACTTTTAACAAAAACATTATTAATAACAATGCCGCGACCCAGAAGATCTAATCTTTCCCAAAATAGCCGTCAGGCAATTAGGCATCGGAACAATGTTAACCAATCCACCGCGGAAGAACTGGAATTAGCGCGAGAAAGGCGCCGCGTTAGTATGGCCCGGCTTCGTGCTTCTCGAAGACAAGAGCACCGAAGGAGATGCAGCTAACATTGGTCGATTAACTATTCTACCGGCTACTTATATAGGTAGTCCGCGTAATATGCATGAACATGCGCAGGATGCAATGACATATGTTCGTCATTACGGTCGGCCAGATCTATTCATTACCTTCACCTGTAATCCAAAGTGGATTGAAATTGTTCAAATGCTGCTTCCCGGACAAACATCAAGTGATCGGCACGACATCACCGCACGTGTCTTCAAACAAAAAATTCGGTCGCTGATGAACTACATTGTAAAGCAACACGTTTTTGGTGATACTCGATGCTGGATGTATTCAATCGAATGGCAAAAACGAGACTTGCCTCATGCACACATTCTCATTTGGTTAGTTGAAAAAATTAGACCTGACCAAATAGATGATATCATAAATGCCGAGATTGCTGATCCCGAAAACGATCCAGACCTACATGATGTTGTAGTTATGAATATGATTCATGGACCGTGTGTCGCCATCAACCACCAATCACAGTGCATGGTCGACGGCAAGTGTTCCAACGGTCAAACTGTCACAAAGAAAGTGAAAGGAAACGATTTCGTGGTTGACAACTGTTAGATTGTTCCATATTCGCCACTTCTTTCCAAAACATTCAAGGCACATTGCAATGTTGAGTATTGCAATTATGTAAAGTCAATTAAGTACATCTGCAAATATGTAACGAAAGGCAGCGATATGGCAGTTTTTGGCATTCAAAGCTCAGATAATGACGAGATTAGACGCTATAAAATTGGTAGATATGTGAGCTGCAATGAGGCAATTTGGCGTATATTCTCATTCTCTTTTCACGAACGTCATCCCACTGTTGTCCATTTGGCTGTGCATCTGGAGAATGGTCAACAAGTTTATTTTAACGCGTCGAATATTATTCAACGTGCTGAAACACCTCCAGCAACAACATTAACGAGTTTTTTTGCGATTTGCCAAAGCGATCCATTTGCACAAACGTTGCTTTACTCGGAGATGCCACGTTATTACACTTGGAACGCTTCATCAAAGAAATTTCAACGTCGGAAGCAAGGCAGTGCGGTTTTAAAAGAATTCAATTTCCGATTCGCCTAGCATTTGCTATGACGATTAACAAATCACAAAGCCAATCTTTGAGTGTTTGTGGTCTGAACTTGGATAATGCATGTTTTTCTCATGGTCAATTGTATGTGACGTGTTCACGTGTCGGCAGACCATCAGATTTATTTGTTTTTTCGCCCGATAATAAAACAAAAAACATAGTGTATCATAAAGTGTTGGATTAAAGAGAATCGACCCGAGTTCAACCAATGTTTTTCTAATAAACTATTGAAGTGAACGTTTTTTTATTTTGTTTTCTTTTAAACTTATATATATATTTGTTATTATTGTTCTTTGTTGCTTAAAAAATACACTTTTTAAGGTGAAACAAAGTTCGCCGGGTCCGCGAATATATATATATAATATATATATTATATTTTATATACACCCAGACCTCGCTCTGCGTCGTTTTGCGTTTTTCCGAAGTTGCGTCGCTGCTGAATTAATACTAATTCTCATTGTGCGTCATTAGATTTTCGATGTTGCGTTGTTTTGGGTTCGAGACTTTAACTTTTTTTTAAATTTTTTATGAAATTTTTTTTTTCTAAAAGATAGCAAGACTTTTGTTTCTAATTGCGCCATGCCATCAAAAGAGTAAATCAGATCGAAACTAAGGACACATTTTGTGGGGCGCCATTTATATTCAAAAAAGTATTCTATCTAGTTTAAAAAATAGCCGATGGTTATTTTGAGTAAAAGGCACCCCACGTTTTAAGTGTTGACAATTTATGGCTTGTCCACAATTAACGCAGGCTTCCATCAAGACATTACTCACACAGCACAGAGAAAAATTAATTTCTTTTTTTTAGTTCACTAAAACGTGGTATTTTTAAAACTTTTTTCAAGTGTTTTATTAACATAATTTTAAGAAACACGTTTCCAAAAAAAGCGCTAAAAACAGTATGACCAAGAATGATATGGACTCTTACCAGTATTTTGAATCTTCTTTTAGCGGTTGCTGCACCGATTCTACAGAAATTGGCATTGAGAGTTTCCTCGACGATTGAAATTTTTTTGATTTTCTGTAAATAAGAAAAACTTTTACATATAAGCGTATAACTTATAGCATCTCTTCATGAAATTATTTTTAAACAAAAACAATAAAATAAAAGCTTTTTGGAGAACTTAAGACCAGTGGCGGATTTATCATAAGGCTGGGGAGAGCGACTTGCCACCACGCACATGTTCAGTCTGAATAATTGTCCCTGTTTCATTTTTATCTAACGTATTAACAATATTTTTATTTTGGTATTGAGCAAGTTTATGAAATTCATCTCAATCGCAACCGTAATTCGTAAACCTGTCATCGTATCTGGAAAGTAGAACTGCAACTGACATTATTTTAATTGTTTAAGCTGAAATTACATCCATCAAACAACGGTGTTTTTCATTATCTTTGATTCAACCTCTTTGCATAAAACCAGGTGTTTTTTTAAAAACTTTTATTTAAGTTACAATTTCTTTGTGTATGTCTTTCTCTGTACGCAAATTTTGCAAGTAAAATTTAACCAGCTTTTTGACTGGCTAGGAGGCTGAAACTTTCAGCATAACTTTATATTATGTGACAAAACATGATTCAATTAAAAAAAATGTAAATTGAATATCTTTCGTATTTCTAAATCGAGTGTATTTTAAATAAAAGTTTGTGTTGAAAAACTCGTTTTTCCCTTTACTTGTTTAAATTTCAAGCCACTGATTTTGGTTCAATTTCCACTCGCAGCGAGTAGGTCCATGTTACCGGAAAACAAAATTAGCGGGCGAATACATTTCTCCGTGGGGCCTTTAAAAGACTAGCGCCACCGAGCAATGTAGGAGGTGTTTAATAAATGTTCACATTTGTTTTATTTTTTTATTATAAATTTTTTTTTACATATGAAATAGTATTTAATGGTGACTACGACGAATGTCATAGTGATGAATAATTAGAGACAGCAAATAACTCACTTCAAAAACTAAAATGAAAAATTTCTACATGTATAAAGTTTCATTTTTTCAATGATTTTGCGCCCATTAATTATTGTTCAGAACGACCAAAATTGGGTGGGCTAGAGCTCTATCCGTTTAGAAGTTTGCATACTCGCATAACCGCAAAACCACGGCAGTCATTGTAAGATTAAGATGGCTCATCTTACGTATATTTGTGTAAATAGGTTATTTTATTATCTCTTATTATGTTAATTTGTGTATTTGTATATGTATATGTATATATATATATGTTTTTTCTTATTTTTTAACCTCAGGAGTTAGTTCAGTGAAGTTAGGGAAGTAGAATTAGTTGGTTCGTGAGATCTAGATTTAGAGTTTTAGAGAATAGACTCTGTAGTTAAACAAGTTGACAAAAGTTATCTAATAGAATCAAAAGAGTTGTCAGAATCAAGAGATTTCTGAAACGTGAGATATAATTAGATTGAGTTAGCGCGAAAGAAGTACTAAGCCGGAATTATAATTCGAAAAATATTGTGCTATTGATCTAGATTTAGAGTTTTAGAGAATAGACTCTGTAGTTAAACAAGTTGACAAAAGTTATCTAATAGAATCAAAAGAGTTGTCAGAATCAAGAGATTTCTGAAACGTGAGATATAATTAGATTGAGTTAGCGCGAAAGAAGTACTAAGCCGGAATTATAATTCGAAAAATATTTCTGAAACTTCAAGCTTTAACGTTACGAATCGCTAGAAAGCATACTCGTCTACGTTTACAGTCATCCAACTAACGCCACGTTAAAGATCGTCACAACGAAATGAAATCTCAAACCGCACACAACAACCCTAGTTATTTTTTTATTTTCAACAAAACACCTCGTCAAAATGGAAAAGCCGTGTGGTTTAACCGTATTTTCCATTATAACCTCTAATTCTTATTTCTCACCCTGCTAACTTTTCATACTTAGTCTATGTTTCGTTTTTACTCTATAAAAAAGTTTAACGTTTTAAGAAGTTGTTCACTTTAACACAAAAGGTGTTTATTTCCAGCATTTACTTCAAATCATAGTTGCATTTCAAAAACTATCCTTTCACCAGAATCAAGGCCATGCTTTTTTTTTTTTTACTAAGTTTTACTTAGCTCGCTTTCGACTCTTTCTTTCCAAATAAATCTTTCAATCGAATTTTCGACCACTTTGCGACAAGTTACAGCTCTTAGAAAGTTTTAGAAAATTGTTAGAAATTGTATCTCCGACTACCCATCTCTCTTCCGGTTATTGGGGGAGGCAGAGAATAGTTGCTTCCCAAAATTTTTTTACAAAATTTAATTTTTTTTTATCTATATTTATAAAAGAACATGTCCTAACTGACTGACAAATTGACTGACTGACTGACTGACTCACTTACTGACTAATAATCACGCCGGTACCAAGACTGACTGATTGACTGACTTACTGACTCACTTACTGACTGATAATCAACGCTGGTACCAGGACGTTTCACCCGAAAGACGTTTCACCCGAATAAAAGACAATTCACCCGAAGGCAAGACTTTTTACCCGAAGGCAAGATTTTTTACCCGAAGGCAAGACTTTTCACCCGAAGACAAGACTTTTCACCCAAAAGCAATACTTTTTACCCAAAAGACGTTTCACCCGAAAGACCCAAATATAAGACGTTAATGCTATTGCCACGGCGGTACGCGATCTTTGATTCGCTATATCTTTATTAATTTTATTTTTTTGTACACTATATGGTATATTCAAACTCAGAATTTGTACCTTTATATAAAAATATTAATAAAATTTAAAAAAAAATTATTTTGAAATTTTTATGCTACTACCTAGGATAGGGTTTAGGGGTAGGGGTAGGGTTAGGGTTAGGGTTAGAGCTAGGGATAGGGTTAGGGTTAGTAGCAATTTTACCGATTGTAATCACGTCGAACCGCCGGGGCAATAGCAGCGACCAATATAAGACGCTTCACCCGAAAGACGTTTCACCCGATAGACCGATAGGCGTTTCCCCCAAAGATAAGACGTTTCACTCGAAGTTGAAACGTTTTACCCAATAATAACACCAATAAAAATAAAGCATGAAACTGATTCATTACTAATCCCGTAGATCCTGCCGTTGTTGAATATTCAGCTCCACCCTGAGGCGGGGATTATTTTATTAATTATACTTAGCTCTGCTTATTAAGCATCTGCGTCCCGATATCGTTATCTCGAATTCAATCGAGATTTCAAAACGATACGGGAGATCCCGTATCGCCATTGAAACGATACAACCTGCGGAATCGATATAATTAGCGATACTTAAAATTTCGTTCCCGAATAAAATCCCGAAAAAATATCGAGATTTTTAAAAAATATTTTCCAATAAATAACGAAAGTCATACATATTTAATTAACGATTGTCACAACTGTGAATATTTGCAATTGATTCATCAACATTGATTAAATAATCTACCTATTGACAGAAGTTTATAACTATTATCATCCCCACTTTAAATTCGGTTTTCCAGACAGCCTGTAGCCCCATTATTTACTATTTTTAGTCTTGGAACCGGCAGCAAAAAAGCCACGCTCCTCTTAGGCTGCTAGTCGAGCTCTGCATACTACTGATACTATAAGCCCTACAAGGCAATCGTACTCGCTGACATCGATGACTATTATTATTAATATGAATAATGAGTAATGTAATAGTAATGATCATTCTATGTTTATGTTTTGGTTTAGTCTGTTTCATAAACTTATTTTTTCAAATTTGTTACATAGAATTGGAATGATTATTTTAGTGTTTCGATATCCGTAATTGACCGTAATAGTAGCTCATCTAAGATATATCTTTATAATCTCGATGATATTCTTGGTTGTGTGTGAGTATGTGTGTGCCACCTGTAGTGTGCACGACAGTGCCGTAGCCCGTATCGTCTGCAGCTGGAATTCGAAACTTTCTCAGCTTCTTTCTTGCTATTGCTAACCGCACTCACATAAGCCTACTATCAAACCCACACAGACTATCTGCGTCTTCGCTTTTCCGTGAATGGCCAATAAGAGAACTTGGAGACAAGAGGTGATGCCGGGTGCCTTTTAGCAAGCATTTTGACTTACAATTCATCGCGTATATTCATTTCTGAGCTCGAGTACTGAAAGAGATTAATGACTCACAGAAGTACTTACAAACTCGTGGCCTAGGACTTGATGCCTGTGCATCAAAGATGCAGTCGTTCTTGTCTTTCTTGGCCAAAGAGAGAGATTCTGTTGTTTTAGAGGCTCATGCTGCAGCTTTTGAGTTTTGTGAGGAAATGGATATTCTCATGGAAAGACGAATATGGAAGAAGAAGCGCTTGCCTGAAGAAGAAACAGCAGATAAAAGACTGAATATGCAACAGGAAATGCAGATGGAACACCTTGAAGTGATGGATCGACTCACGGCCGAAATTTTGAGGCGTACGTAAAAGCTCCGCAATCTTAACATTCACGTTGGCTTTCTGAAAGCAGCCTATCTTCTAGACGTAAATAATAATTCTGCCATGAAGTAGAATGTTAATTGTGTGACAAATCATTGTAATGGTCTTGTAACAGAAAGTCTACGTACTTTTTCTCTTCTGGCGGCGAACGTTTTCTGTAGAATGAAATTTTCCGAGTACCAATATCAAATAAGGATATGAAATCGACTAACCTACTTCAAGAGATAAAACGAATTCGAACACATGCAAAGAGCTTTTCCGACATAACGGAAGAAAGCGTTTTACGGTTTGGATCTTTGGAGATGCTGCAGGGGATTGTGAAGTGGACTCTTATTGAATGCTTACCAAATCTCACTATTTTTCTTTGCAGTTTTCTTACGATTGGTGTCTCCGTGGCAAGTTGCAAACGCAGCTTCTCTAAGCTAAAGCTTATAAAAATGTTTCTCCGATCAACCATGACTCAGAAGCGACTTAAAAATTTGGCTATTCTTTCCATAGAAAAAGAAGCTGCTGAAAAACTCGATGCTGATGAAATCTTGAGGGATTTTGCAGCCTTAATGGCAAGAAAGATATGATGCTGTACTCTTTCATTCCAGTATATTGCGTTCCTATTCCTATACTATTCATGCTTACAATACTATGTACTTTGGTTTAATAACTTCTATTTGGCCAGCTCATAACCAAAAAAACAAGTTTCATTGAATCATATAAAATATTAGAGGAAATTAGACAATTTGCGTGAAAATGTGTAAAAATTGTTTGAAATGTTGCTAAACTTAAAAACGGAGTTACACCTAATTGATGCTAATGCACAAAAAGAATAGTTTCGGTGAAGATGCCGAGAAAATTTGTAAAAATTAGGGGCGGCATTTTTTTCCTTCGCCCCTAGTGAAATATTAGGTTACTACGCCACTGTCTGAAAACAATAATAATAATAAAAAACCTAAGAGGCCCACCAGAAAATATTGACCTGGGCCCCGTTTATCTTCTCGATGAACCTGATGCATAATTACATTATAAAATTTAAAAAATCTGTCAGCATAGACAAAAGCGCAATTAATGTTTCATAGATTACTCCTTCCTTAATATGATCATGCTCGGCCGACAGTTGATGGTTTTTTCTTGCCAACTAACTTTTTTTTTAACTTTTAATTTTTTTAATTGCAGCCAAAAAAGCTGGATTAGAACAGCTGTAGAAAAAAAATTAATTAAAAAAAATTATTAAAAAGTCTGGAAATGTCTGAGTAAGGAATGGAAGAGTTCTGAAGTCTTTTAGTTTTGCAACGAAGAATTGGGTATGGTGTGGTTGACCGAAGCCTCGATATAAATTCAAAGTCACAGCGAGCTGGGATGAGATGGTGAAAGCAACTTGATGGCTCAAGAAGAGATCGGAAGACATTTTTTGTAAGCATCTCACGCCTGTCATGTAGTGTGATGATGTTCGCCAACCTCATGGCCTCTTCATATTTCATATCTCCGTAGATTATTTGCAATGATCGACTCTGTTGTGATTCTATAGAAGATTACAGTTTTTTTGTAAGCATACTATGCTAAACTGGGCACGCATGTTCCAGTACGGGACGAATGACTGCCAGGTAGAAGCTTAGAACGTCGGTCTGACCAACGCCCACATTAGAATCTTCAAGAAGTGCATTCGGGATGCAGTCTTTGTGCACATCATTGTCACATGATCGTCCCACTTCAAACTAGATGACCACCCCGTTCAGTGTCAGGGGAGGAGGAGGGTTCTTTGTTAACGTTCCGAGGATAATTTTTTTGTTTTTTTTGAGTTAATATTCATTTTATTCAGTCTACCCTACACTACCAGTTGATCAGTTGTTGAACGATCTCCTCCATACATCCACTCTGACCTCGTCTAAAAACCAATGCCGTTGTGTCCTTGATGAATGTATGCACCATGCATTCCAACTTCAATCCATCAACCAAGATGACAAATGTTAGAGGACCGAGCCAGATTCCCTGAGGCATTCCTCCACTCCACGTCACTCAGCCTGATAGAGTTTTGTCTATCCTTACCCTCTGCTGTCACCCGTCGAGGAAGGAGTAGATCCATTTGACAATGTATGCAGGGACTTTTAGAGATATCAGTTTTAATATCAAAATGTTGTGATCAATGTGGTCAAAGGCCTTGGAGTAATCAACAAAAATTGCACGAACAGACGATCCAGCATCGAGAGTCGCATTCCATTTATGGACAATATCGACGAGTACGTGCGTTGTTGATCGTCCCTTGAATGCTCCAAATTGTTGTGCATCGAGTTTGTCGTGCAGACGGGAAGAGACAAGTTCATCAAAAATTCATCAAAAATTATTTCATCAAAATTAATTCAACAAAAAAAGTTCATTAAAAATTAATTCATGAAAAAAAATTCATTAAAAATTAATTCATCAAAAATGTTTGAATCAAAAATGTCTTTTATTTACAAATTGTTTTTTGTCTCAGCTCTGTACTCACGATGCTCCAAGCGAAGGTTTCTGGAAATTGAGCGCAAGTAATCTAGTCGTGGCATTTCTCTGTAACGTTGTACAATATTCCAAAGCCGATTGTCAAGAATGCGGTATGTCTTGTTCCTTCGAACAACTCCGGCTCGAAGTGCATCGACTTTTTGCTCTGCTGGTGTCGCTTCCTTTTGCAAAGCCTCGTTCAGCTTCCATATGGTTGGGTAAGAAGCTGCAACTCATTTTAAAAGCTGGAGCAGCGATAATAATAATAATAATAATAATAATAATAATAATAATGATATCGATAGCGGCGACAAAAAAGACCCGTTGTCCAAACTTGGTAGTCGTCGCAGGAATGACCAGGTCTCCAGCGGTCGCAGAACGCAATCGCCGACGGGATTCAACTGAACTGCCGGGCAAGCACATAGACGTGATGTATTCAGGCGCGAGTCCATGCATGGCCTTGAAAACCAGCAGACACAGCTTAATCTTTGGAGGCTCTTTTCAATCCGTATTTAAAAAAATTAAAATGCAACGATAGACCCATGAAATTTTATGACTTTATGTGTACAAAAATTTTAAATTTATCTTTACCCAGCATCGATTTATTCGTTAATTATACATCGAGGATCCTGGTGTCCATTTGGACCCCAATGTTAATATAATGGTTGTATAGTGAATTGCGGCCATATGTATGTCAAAATGTTGCCTGATGGTTATTTGTATAATAGAATTTACGATGAAGTGGATTGTTGAGAAAGTGCTTTAATTGATCCTTGATCAGTCTCTTCAAAAAAAATCCGTCTTTATGACGTAATAAAAGTTCACTATATCATAGTTGGGTAACAAGTAAAGGAAAAAACGAGTTTTTTTAACACAAACTTTGATTTCAAATACACTCGATGTGTGTCTGTATACGAAAGATGTTCAAATTACGTTTTTTTTAATTGAATCATGTTTTGTCATCCAATATAAAGATATGCTGAAAGTTTCAGCTTCCTAGCTAGTCAAAAAGCTGGTTAAATTTTACTTACACACACACAAACAGAGATTGTAACTTAAATAAAAGTTTGTAAAAAAGCAGATTGCACAAAGCCTCGGAAGTACAGTTAGTGGTCTACGAAGTACTTTATGCTGAATATAAATGGTAATTTAGACACTACTTGCCACTCCTTTGTCATTATAACTCGTTTGAAGTTATATTAGAGTTTTTGTTTAAGTAACTCTGTTGCTGAAGGAAAAAACCGACATAGTGTGTCATGTGTAAAATGACCGTACGTAAACAAAGACTCTATACCACAAAAGAAATTACAAAACTAATATTTGAAAACGATGAAGATGATGTCCAGCACTGACGATCTTTCATCAACTGATGATAACGACTCTGATGGTGAGAGCTACACAGTGTGTTTGCTCCAAGATGTTGGCAATTTGCAAAGCGACAATGACGAAGAAAGTGTTTCTAATGTAAGTGACACATTATTGAGTGATAGTAATTCTGATACTCTCTATATGTTGAATGATGACATGCACGAAAACGATGAACCTTTCCGCATTGAAGATGAAGACGAGCAGTGTGTTGCCGATGAGGAAAATATCTTGACGTCAATGGCTTCCACAGAAACTTTTTGTGAGTAAGACGATGAAGATTTGAATGCTTTTTTTTATTAGGCCAGAAAGAGCCTATGTTTGATTGAAAGCACCAGCAAGTCATGGTCGTCTCGATTTGCAAGTCAAAACGTTATGAAGAAAGATCCAGGACCCACGGCATATGCGATTCGCAGAGCAAATAATACAGATAAACTATTGAAAGCATTTTTGACCAAGCCTATTCTTGAAGTGATATTCAAAATGTCAAACTAGGAAGGCATGAAGAACTTTGTAGGAACATGAGAAGAAATAACAATGATTGTACTCGAAGCTTTCTTTGGTCTACTGTACCTAGCTGGTGTTTTAGATCGTCGGGTGAAACCATAGAAGAACTATGGCACAAAGAAGATGGTAGAAAGATACTTACAAACAATTACTGTAGCTTTATGGTGATGAGCAATTATATGTATTAATTTTCTTGTCATTGTTATTTTGTTGTGTATGAGTTATTTTTCTTGTCATTGTCAATTGCTTGCATATATTTGAAATAAAAATACTATCTGGTTATATGTCAATGTAACAACAAAAATTAAAGGCCCACCTTTTAACGCTTTGGTTATAGGTATAAATATATTAATGTAAAAATACCAACGAAAATGATGGGGTCCATATGGACCCCAAAGATCCCAAGTGTGATCACATTAGCGAGAGTCTCCGAGGGTTGAATTCAACACGTTCTCGAGGCCTTAACCAATGAAGTTTGTCACGTATGATATCTGAGATGTGGTCAAATTTCTTCAGACCGAAAACGAGTCTCGCTGCAATGTTGAGTACTGACAGAAAGCGACAGAAGACATAGTCAGGTTGGTCAGCGAGCAGAGCGTTGCAATAGTCGATTTTTGAGACAACAAAGCTATTATCCAGTGACAACGCAATCGATACTGGTATGCATCGTCTGCATGCAGGGACGTAAATTCAGCATTTTCCAGGGGGGGGCAAAATTTTCCCGCCATTATATAGCTTACTGACAGGGTTACCCGGTGTTGTCCGGGTTTTTTGTGCTTAGTTTTTTTCGTTTTTGCCAACGAAACGTCAAAGAAATAACAGATTTTTTTTTAATTTTTCAAAATTTTCTTATCAATGAAGTACCTGCATGCCAAATGTTGTTAAAATTGCTCCTGCGGCTTGGATGTGATAAACGAATGCTCTCACACACACATTACCTTTTACATTTATATAAATACGTAGGTACAAGCAGAGAGGGATGGGGAAATGCATCCCCCATCAGAGTATCAATTGAAATTTTTTTGGGTATATTACCTTGTTTTTAGAAGACGACCGTGGCTTTTTTGGGAGGAGAAATTAAAAGTCTTTGAAAAAAATTTTGAAAAATACTTACGACTACCCCTTACCGGTTATCAGCTTTTTGGAAGAGAATATAAAAAATTTCTGAAGTAAATCCCCACCAAAACATTCTATATTCGCCACGCGCCACTAGGTATAAGGGGGATGAATGATTTAATCATATTGCAGGGGCAAGTACAGGATTAGTAAAACAAGTTTTTCAACACAAACTTTGATTTCAAATACATTCAATTTAGAAATGCAAAAGATGTTCAAAGTTTTTTTTAAAAATTGAATCATGTATTTTCATCAAATATAAAGCTGTGCTGAAAGTTTCAACTTCCTAGCTAGTCAAAATGCTGGTTAAATTTCACTTGCAAGATTTGCGTACAGAGAAAGACACACATACACAAACAAACAGAGATTGTAACCTAAATAAAAATTTGTAAAAAAGATGTCCAAAATGGGGTGGGTATAATTTTGTTTTATTTTTATGTAATAAATAATAACTTTGAAGTAGACAGCTGTGAGTGAATCAACATTGTATTAATACCACTAATAGGGTAAAATTCCACGAGTTCTTTTAATGTATTTTGGCACAGAAAACAGCTAATCTTTGGACCAACACTGATACACAAATTATTACTCTGCAGTTATTGGTAAATCTAGCATCGAGCTAAGATATAAAATTGTCTACACACGCAAAAAGAATTCCAATACGCATTGAATCATCACGAGGTTAAGTAAAGTTAAAATTAAATAAATATATAGTAAACTCTAGGTAAAAAAATTCAAATTTTGAAAATCAGTGTTCCCCCCCCTGCTCCCCCCCCCCAATTTACGTCCCTGTCTGCATGTCTTGAGTTGTCGCAGCTTGTAATAGCACTCTCCGACCACCTTGCCCACGTGACCAGTTATGGACATGTCTGAGTTGAGCAGCACACCAAGGTCCCGCACCATAACGGATGGAGTGACAGTTGAACCACCTAGGTCAATTGGGCAGCAGTCAAGAATGTGCTGTCGACGCGTCGTGGCACACCACATACATTCAGTTTTTCCAGCATTTAATTGAAGCCTGTTGGAGGCCATCCACTATGCCACCTGTTGTAATGACTCGGCTGTTTTTTTTTAAGGGTGGCTGCATCAACCGGTCTGCTGCTACAGTACTGTTGAGTGTCATCGGCGTATAAATGTACAGATAAGCCAAATGACTTAATTATTTTTTCAATCTCAGCAGTATATAAAATGAAAAGTAGTGGTCCAAAGACAGATCCTTGTGGTACACCACAATAGACAGTGTCGACTTGTGACACAGCACGGCAAAAACTGACAGCGTAAGATCGTTCTGACAAATATGATTTTATCCAGCAGTATATCATGATCGACCGTTTCAAATGCCGATGAGAGGTATAACAACGACAGTATCGCAATGTCGCCAGAGTCAATGGCTAGGATAATGTCGTTGACAACTTTTACGAGTGCACTTTCGGTTGAGCGATGTTGGAGGTAGGCAGACTGAAGCTCCGGAAATAACTTGTTGAGAATTAGATAAGATGTAGGTTGACCAGCAACTACGCGTTCGAGAAGTCTTCCCAGTGTGGCCAAGTTGGAGATTGGCCGGTAATTTCTTGGGTCAGACTCGTCCAGGCCGGTTTTTTAAGAATCGGCGTTACAATGGCTGTTTTGAAGGTGGTCGGGTTGACACCGCTAGACATCGATAGGTTGAACAGGTCCGTGATGAAAGGGGCCACTACGTCAGCACATTCCTTCGACAGCCACATCGGCAGCGGATCGATTGGTGACGACACGGCTGGTGCGGCGCTAATTAGTTTAATCACGGAATTAATATTTGTTCGTTTAAAGCCTGTAAGAGAGCTACCGCAAAAAAAAAACAATACTGTAAGTTGGGTCACCGGCATCATCGGTAGAAGCACAAATATCACCGAATTTGTTTGAAGAATGTCGGTATCGAATCAGAATCGATCCAATCAGAATCGGTGCAGACGCTTTCTGACGGCCAAGGAGTCGGTCGATAGATCTCCACATCTCACGTGGGTTGCCTTTTTTGACTCAATATATCAACACCAGAACCGACTGCGCTTGGAATCGTTAAGCTTGTGCATCGATCGAAGTGATGAAAGCCATATGGCACGATCAGACTCGTTAAGAGTTCATTTAAAACGGCGCCCAAGTCGACGAACGCAACGTTTTTGTTGCCGACATTCATCATCAAACCATGCGTCTGAAAGCTCTTGGTTTTACAAACCGGGAAAAAATTCGAACCATCAAGAAGATCTCCCAGACAGCTGAAGCTGCATCTTTTTGGATTTTCGCTAATAGAAGAAAGAAAGCGCTACAAGATGCACACGAAATGGTTTAGCCTTGTTTACATTGGGCGATAATCGTTCCGTCGATTTCAAGTTTTGTTTCGAACAGTTTTTACTGAACGTTGAAGTTTCGTGTTTCAAGTTAGGAGTTTGGACTATTTTCTTGTCAAAGGGCGTCCGCCTGATCAACGGACGTGGGCCCACCTCTTTCAAAAGCTTCAAGAAGTTAAAGGGCCGAAATGCTAAAAATGGGTGTTCTTCTGAAGACCTTCGGCGACGGAAGCTCGCAAAGAGTTATAACACACACATACATACATACATACACACATACATACATACATACATACATACATACATACATACATACATACATACATTTCGGCAAAGAAAGCTCGAAAGGAGTTATAACTCACACATACATACATGCATGCATGCATACATACATACATACATACATACATACATACATACATACATACATACATACATACATACATACATACATACATACATACATACATACATACATACATACATACATACATACATACATACATACATACATACATACATACAACCTCCAGACAACGGGAAACCAGGGCTCTCAGCATTACGACATGATTTGAGACAACGATTAAGTGCACTCATGCGAGCAGAACGTGTGCGAGTAAAGAAAAAAGAACAAAGGAAAGCAAGATTCCAGTTTTCCAGAGATCCATTCCGTTATGGTAAAAGCTTGCTCAATTCTCCAAAGTCAAGTACTCTGTTAGTCAGTAAAGAGCAGCTTGATCATCACTTTCGAGCTTGTTTCATTGATTCCTTGGGAAACACAAAACTAGCTGAAAGACCAGATCTTCCCGAGATTCCTATTTCAAAAGTTGTCTTCAACGAAGGAATGATTTCAGTTTTTGACATTTCCCAATTCCTCTGAAAAACAAGAAATAGATCTGTTCCAGGACTAAATGGTGTACCATACCTGGTGTATAAGAAATGTCCAGGTGTGTTGAAAGTTTTACACTCAGTGTAAATTTGTCTGCTTGGACGTCCTGGTCTATTGACAAAGAGTGACAAAAAGCTGAGGGCATTTTTATACCAAAAGAGAAAGATTCAGTCGACATCAAGCAGTTCAGACCAATTACTCTTCTTAATGTTGAAGAAAAAGTTTTTGCTGTGCTTGCAAGGAGGTTGACGAGCTATCTAACTCAAAACGATTACATAGACAAGTCGATTCAGAAAAGAGGAATTCCTGGTGTTCCTGGTTGCATCGAGCATTCTACCGTGATCTGGGAGTCTATAAAAAGAGCAAAGCGGAATCGACTCAGTTTGCACGTCGTTTGGCTTGATCTTGCGAATGCTTATGGAGCGGTCCGTCACCGGCAGATTTGGAGAGCTTTGACGATGCACCATGTTCCAAAGTTCGTTATAGATATTCTACGACAGTATTTTAAAGATTTTTAACTGAGATTATCGACAAAGACGTGTTCAACGGAATGGTTTCGTCTTCAGGTCGGTATCGCCATGGGGTGCTCTATTTCTCCAATATTGTTCGTGCTATCAATGAAGTTACTTCTGAAGTCAGTAGAAGCAAAGGTTGAAGATGTTTATGTTGGCCGAGGTATTTTTATGCCACTTCTGAGAGCTTTCATGGACGACACAACAATTATTTTGAATAAGTGTATTTCAATGAGACGAACTCTCGATGTATTTAGCGGAATGAGTTTTAAAGCATCTAAATAAAGAAGTCTCTCCCTGCGTCACGGTAAAATTGACGAATACACTGTTTTCTCTGTTTATGGTAACAAGATTCTAACAGTGAGCGATGAACCGGTGAAAAGTCTCGGGAGATGGTACTGTAAATCCCTGAATGACGTTGATCAGGGTGTTTCTATTCTCCGGATGGCAACTGTCTCCATGGAAAGTATTAATGCTGCTCCGCTTCAGAGCAGGTTCAAAGTGTTAATTTTGCAATTTGTTTTAGTGCCAAGACTGCTTTGGCCATTGAATGTCTATGAAATTGGTGTACAAGTTGTGGAAAATCTAGAGAGAAAAATAGCTCGTTTAAACGCCAATGGTTGGGTCTGCATCCGGGATTGACGTCTGTGGCTCTCTGCAGCAGAACCGCCTTGATAATTCAACGAATCAGAAAGTCGCTGAAGTAAAACCTACTCTAGTCTCAGGAACCAAATAAAATGCTAGAGTTGAAATAGAGAATGCCACAGTTTCTCTTCAGTGGACTAAAAGAACTAAGGCAGTTCAGTTGGGTCGGCATGGTGTTGGATGGAATCACCATGTCTGGTGGTCCAAGGCAAACGTTCAAAATAGATCAAATTTAATTGTTCAGGACAGACGGCAAGCAATCGAAAACGAAAGAGTTGTGAAGAGCGCACAATTGTCAGTTCAGTGGTCTCTTTCATGGGAAGATATATGGCGCTATGCTCCAGTGCGGCTATCGTTCCTCATTAGATCGATGTATGATCAACAGCCAGCAATTTAAAAAAATGGAAGTTAATTGAGAACGACGAGTGTCAGCTCTGCGGTCAGTCACAGTCATTAATCTATATTCTTTCCTCCTGTTCCTATTCCCTTTCTCATGGTAGATACACGTGGCGCCACAACCTCGTACTCCAAAAGCTGCTGGTTTTCGTGAAAGAGGCCTGCCGAAAAGCCAACTCAATGGAGGTGAAACCTAGGAGGAGGATTTACTTTTTGAGAGTAGGACTGCCGCAGCTAAATCGCCCAAGAAGAATCATCACCGAAGGAGAAAACATTTTCCATGCAGCTAACGACTGGAGGGTCTCTGCCAATCTGAAAACGGAAAAGTGCTTTCCAGTTCCAATAAAAGAAAGTGGAAAAAACCATATATAATTGTTTTTTTGAGTCTGGCCAAGTCATTTCTTCTCGAGATGACGCTGCCTTGGGAAAGCAACATGGAAGCCAGTAACATCATGAAGTTAGAAAAATACAAAGAATTGGTGTTAGATTTGGAGCAAATGGCTCAAGAGTGGAGTTTTTTGCTGTTGAAGTCGGAGCACGTGGTTTGGTTGGCAAATCCTTGCTGAAGTTGCTGCGGGCCCTAGGAAACGGAAAAGTGCTTTCCAGTTTCAATAAAAGAAAGTGGAAAAAAACCATATATAGTTGTTTTTTCGAGTCTGGCCAAGTCATTTCTTCTCGAGATGACGCTGCCTTGGGAAAGCAACATGGAAGCCAGTAACATCATGAAGCTAGAAAAATACAGAGAATTGGTGTTAGATTTGGAAGCAAATGGCTCAAGAGTGGAGCTTTTTGCTGTTGAAGTCGGAGCACGTGGTTTGGTTGGCAAATCTTTGCTGAAGTTGCTGCGGGCCCTAGGAACAACAGAGAACGAACTCGTGCAATTAAACAAATTTCTGAGGCAGCGGAATCGGTTTCATTCTGGATTTGGTCTCAAAGGGAGAAAAATGAATTTCCAAATTTAGAAGCCGCTCTCAACGCTCTGCACGAATAAAATTGCTTCGTCTTTATTTACGTGGCGATATTAAGTTCCGCTACGAGAGCGAAGCCGTTCTGTCGTCGAAAGTTTTATCGGTAGATCTAGCAGTTTTTCGAGGCAACATCGGAAATTTTATTAGACAAGCCAATTTTTATACCATTCAATAGAGATTATGTTGTACAATATCTGTATGAAGATACCACTAATGAGCACCTATGGTACTCTAGTTATTAATGATTTTGTACGTACTCTTTTGTCTCATTACGTAAGACGATGTCGCGCTATGCGCAATAACATATTACTCGTTCAAGCCAATAAGAATTCAATAAAGTCTTGATTTCTATGCTATATTTGCGTTGTCTTTGTATTCACTCTGCACTGCCGGTCCGTTTTATCGCGTTTTACGTTTGAATTCGATTTCTCTTAAAAATCTCAACGTTTTATTTAAGCGGTAAATTTTGATTAGAACGATTTTGGATTTTTAGCAGCGATTTTTTTCAATTAGGACGTTGTATGTAACCGTTGTAAAATATAGTTGTAGCATAGTTAGCATAGTACATAGTTTTCTCTTCAGTCTTACTCTTTTGTCACTCTGGTATTGTTTTTAATTTTTTTATTTGTGTTATAATTATAACATCTATTAGGTTTGTTTAGGGTTAGGTTTGTAGTTATTACATCTATTTCGTGTAACATCTAAATTAAACTATAATTATTATTGCAATGGAGTGTGTTGTATGTAGATCTGTTTCTGAAAAAAAACTGAAAATAATGAGACAAGATGGGAAAGCTTCTTTATTGAATTCCGCAATTGTAATTGCAGATACAATTTTAATTAACAGTTTAACTTGTATGAATGTGGATGTTTATATACATAAGTCCTGCCAGTTAAAAGTAAATTACAAAGCAAAAAGAAATGACCAGTCTCAGCCTTGTTCTAGCTCCAATAAAAAAATTTAAGATCTAAGTCTATATTTGAATGGAAAAAAATTGCTTTTTGTGTGGATTAAGTAGCTCTTGTACTAATTCAAACAAAACACGTTTAGTGAGTACTTTAGAAATTAAGGATAAAATTAAGTCAATTTGTAATATTAGAGGTGATGATTGGAGTAATGAGATTTTAGGAAGAATTAATAGTTGTGCTGATTTACCAGCAGTGGAGGCTCGGTATCATCCAAGGTGTCACTTAAATTTATTTAGGGGATTTGTTAAGCCTTTTTCTGAGCTCCATAATGTAAATCAAAGAAATTTAAATGTTGAAGGTCGAAAATATTTTTCTTTAATATGTGATAGAATAGAGAAAGACAGTGCGTTATATTCCTTAGAGGATTTTCAAAATGAATTGACTTTGCTGATGAGAAGTGATAAAAAAGTATATTCAATAAAACAAATTCGCAATTTATTAAAAGGAAGGTATGGAAACAAAATGTTTATAAGTTCTGTGAAAAGTCGTAAAAATGTTATATGTTTCCGTGATGTTGCTTCAAAAATAGTTACAGACCAATGGTATAATGAAAGGGAGCAGGATAAAACTTTAGAATCTGTCAGAATATTAAAATTAGCTGCACAAATTTTGAATAAATGTCTTATGGATCATAACTATAATACTGATAGCTATCCAAGTGCTGAAAGTTTAAGAAGTTTTGAGAAACTTCAGAATTGGGTTCCTCCTCTTTTAAGATCTTTTTAGATATATTAATTAATAATTCAGTTAAAGCAACAGCTATTGGTCACAGTATTGTTCAGGCCTGTATTCCTAAAACCTGTATATCTCCTTTGCTTCTGGGTGTTGGGGTTTCATTAGATCACTATTTGGCATCAAAATGGCCTATGACAACGTTATCAAAACTTGGTTTTTCTGTGTCTTCAGATGAAGTAATTAAGTTTAAAAGGTCAGCTTCTTTACATTCGGTAGAATCTGATAATCTGAAAAATCCTGACTTTTTTACCCAGTGGTCAGCTGACAATGTAGACCACAATATTTCAACATTGGATGGCACTGGATTTTTTCATGGCATGGGGATTATGTCTATTTCTGTTGTTGAATCTGGTGTGCTGAATCCTTTGCTTGATGGCAAATTCTCAAAAACACCCATCAAACGCATATGCAAATCTGACATACAAGACATTTGTAATATTAACAAAATTCCAATTATTAAATATTGTCCACCTGTTGAAAATTCATTAAGTAAAACTATATTTCAACCCTGGATGAAGGTCAAAAGAGTTAATTTAGATTCATTTGATTTTAATGAAGACCTTCTTTGGCATCTCAGTTTTTTTTTCATTCTAATGAACTTCCCAGACCTAACTGGTCTGGATTTATGCAAAGTATTCCTGTTGGTGAGCATCCAAAACCAGGAGTTTTTAATCATCTCCCTATTATTGACGTAAATCCAAATGATTTCAGTTGTATCTATTCAACACTGAAATTCAATCAAGATCAAGCATCCACTCTTAATATTCCTACTGCCTGTGTTACTTTTGACCAGCCTTTATGGATAAAAGCTCAACAAATAGTCATTGATGAAAAATTGGAAAATGTAGTATGCAGATTGGGAGGATTTCATATGCTTATGAGTTTTTTAGGTAGTCTTGGAGTTTTAATGAATGGGTCAGGCTTAGATGAATGCATGAAATGCTGTTATGGTCCAAATGTAGTAACTCATATGTCTGGAAAAGCGATAGCTAAAGCTGTACGTGCTCATCTTTTGGTAGATTCTGCTCTTCATGTATCACTTTTTAAAATTCTTTTGGGCAAGAAAGTTTTACCAAGTTATTCTTCTGCTGATGTAGATCTTGAAAATCTAAAAAAAGTTTATGAAGCCATTGTATTGAATGGATTGGACTTGAATAGTATTAATTTGAATTCAAGTGTTTCACAAATAAATAATTATCTAGTGGATATAAAATCTATTCTAGCTCACTCGAGAACGGCTGGTCTTTGGCTAAAATATATGAAATTTGTAAGAATTTTGAAAATATTTATTAAGGCAGAGCGAACTGGCAATTGGAGTTTGCATTTAAAGCAGTCTCAGAAATGGTTATTCTCTTTGCAGCTACTGGTCACTCACGTTATGCAAAATGTAGTCGTTTATATTTACAGCTGATGATCGATTTACCTCAATCTCATCCTTGGTTGAACGATAAATTTCAAAATGGTTGTTTTCACAGTATACGAAGAACGGATAGATTTTGGGGTGCACTTTCTACAGATTTGTTAATCGAGCAGGTCATGATGAAGTCTTTAAAAAGTAGGGGTGGTCTTACCCGTGGTAGGAGATTTACTAAGAGTGTTCGTTCGCCGTGGTTAAATAGCTTGCCTGAGTGTTGTAGTATGTTCACTTCTCTAAACCATTTATTGAATGAAAATCATTATGTTTGTGAAATGAAGCAGCATGTAGATTTAAGCAAATCAAGAAAGGATAGAGACTTTGTAGATCTCAATAAAATTTTAGATTGGTTTGTTATACATGATCCTTTCGATCTGACTGACAATAGAATGAGAAACATTTTTAGTGGAGTTTCAGAAAAAGATAGTATTTCAGTAAATAGTTTAAATGCCGATACTGTGGGTGAATCTGTATTGGTAAAATTTGATGGGTGTTCCTTTGCCAGTATCAAATCTAAGAAATCTGATCAGATCACAACATTAACCACTGATTGTAAAAAAAAAGTAATTAGAAAGAATGGCATAGTTGATCCTTCTCTACTTTTTAATAGATTTTTAGCATTAATTAGACAAAAATCACTTGAATTGGAAACTACGATTTGTTTTGAATTAGCGTTGGTACCACCTTCACTGTTTAAAGATGGTTATATGAGAAAAAATGCTAAGTCAAATTTGACTAAAGAACTGTTGAAGGGATATTCTTTTCCACAAATTAACAATTCTGATTTCTATGTTGTTAATGGTGGGTGGCTTCTTCACCATATAGTTTGGAAAAATTGTTTGACCTTTGACGAACTCCTGGCATCATATACCAAGTTTATTGTTTTACATTTTACCCAGAATTGTGTTGTTGTATTTGATGGATATAACAATGAGCCTAGTGTTAAGGACGATGAACACCAAAGACGTAACTATTTTTCCGGCCCAAACATTGATATAAAGCATTGGCAATTGATTCCTGAGCAAAATACTTTTTCATCAAATCTTGCCAATAAAATTTCTTTCATTCAAATTCTTGCAGCCCATTTATCATGTCACAACCTAGAAGTAATGATTGCTTATGGTGATGCTGACACTGTTATTGTTAAGACAGCTTTTGAAAGGTGCTACTCTACTCAGAGTTTATCTGTAGTTGCAGAAGATACAGATATTCTTGTTTTGCTTCTGCACTATTACCATGATTTTATGGGTGAAATCTTCTTTCTTTCTCCAAACAATAAAGCTTCGCAACAAAAAAATATTTCTATACAGGATTTAAGCAAACGGCTATCAGCTAGAATTACTCAGAGGCTGTTTGTTATTCATGCACTAAGCGGTTGCGATTCCACATCTTCAATGTTTGGTTTAGGTAAATCTACTGTATTTAAAAGACTTAGCAGTCTGATAGGTTCAGTAGAGGTTCTGGGATCACAAGATGCTGACATTGAGACTGTATCTAAAGAAGGGCTAGCTTTAATTGTTTTAGCTTATGGTGGTAACAAGAATCAGTCTTTAAATGAATTACGCTTAGAAAGATTTCAAAGATTGTATAATAATGGCTTGAAAATTATTCCTGAAAAGCTACCTCCTACTGAAAATGCAGCCCGTTTTCATGTTTTGAAAACCCATTTTCAGGTAATGAAATGGAGGTATCTATTACACAATGATATTGGTGCTGATAGATGGGGCTGGGAAAAAATAGATGATAAATTATGTCCTATTAAAACTGACATAGAAACTGCACCTGATAGCCTTATTAATTGTATATCTTGTAAATGTAAAATGATTAAAAACAGTCCATGCTCTTCTAAAAGTTGTTCATGTTTCAAATATGGGCTACCTTGTATCTCTGCCTGTAAACATTGCTGTGGCAAAGTTTGTAAAAATTCTCTTCATGCTGATAATCTTGATGTAGATATGTTTAATGACGAGATATGTGAAGGACTGTATGAAGAAACTGTTGAGACCGAGGAAATATTATTTTAATTAGGCTTGCCCAAGATCAGTCTTTGTTGTTGGACTTTAAATTGGCATGAAAGTCGATGCTCTTGAAACAGTTTTGAAGATTATTGTATATGTCTTGTATATATGCTTGTAAACATTGTTGTGATGAAGTTTGAGATAATGCACTTCATATTAGTGGTCTTGTAATTAATATCTATAATAAATGCTGAAATATGTGTGAATGTCATTGTTGGCCAATGTGAGTGGTTATTAAATTTTTATTTCAGAAGTGTTATATAGAAACTTATCAAGTCCTTGGGATAATGTCTTCTGTATTCTGCTGGGTTTTTGTATTTGTTAAAATAGCTTTTGTATCTTTCTTCCAGTTCCAGTTCCATGTCTATTATTTTATATGAGGATATTGCTAAGCATTGTCTCAATGTCAAAACTGTTTGTTGGTGTGTGTAATAATAAACACCAAACACTTTGACTATGATATAATGTGCATATATCTACAAAATCCTCATAATCTGCAACTTAACTGTTTACTTCAGTCAGCACGACAAAAGTTGCTAACAGCGTCTCTGAACTGAATTGAATTTTGACAACGTTTAAAGTGGTGTTAGTCAATGTTTAGAATGTCTCTTCGGAAACACTGAAGTGTCACAGCCGATGTAACAGCAGCTGGCAAACCATTCTCAGTCTGGCAACCTCGAACCTTCCGTCTACAGCACTCTTGATATGTGTGGTGGGCACAAAAAGTAAAGCTGTGGATGAAGATCTGAGTCTTCTGTGTGACTGAATTTTGCTTAATGGATTGATTTTTAAAGCTAGATAACAGTTATTATTATAATTACCTATTAAGTTGCAATTTATCTTTTGTTTTAGAAATAAAAATGTATGCTGTTCTAACAACAATTGTGTTCAATAAATTTCTTGTCTTTAAGATACTTGAGCATGGTCTTCCTTGAAAAGTGAAGAGATTTCCATAACCGCCACCCCTTCAGCTATTGTCAAAAAGCTTTGGTTTTCAGGTTGTATTGCTTAGTTCTGGCAAATGTCGAAGACATAGACTAGTTGAGTGTACATAATTGTTTGACAGGTGTTCAAAATTCTTAGGGAAGCTCCATAAGCAAACGGAAAATAAAAGTTTTGTTAAAAAAATATAGAAATGAATAATTGAACTATTTTATGAGCATTTGAGCATAAGAAGAGTACATTTCGTCGAGAAAATTTTTAAATTAAGCGTCACTTTTTACGCAGAATAATAAAAAGCTGGCTTCTGATTGGTTGGTGTTAATAAACAGATTCGCGAGTTTTGAGCAACTTCTTTTGCTAATAACTTTTTTTAGGGACCGATCTGTGTCTGGTATCTCTTTCCAGCTCTTAGTTATAATAAATACTATAGTTTAATGTACTTTTTGGCTTGTCTATTAAAATTTCCGTACCAAAAGCTAAATTTACCAGACTAAAGCCGTTCTGTCGTCGAAAGTTTTATCATTCGGATAGTCTAAATTTCTAAAATGTTGTGAGTTTATTTCCATTGAACATGTATGTTGAATATCTGCCATGTTGCAAGGAAAGAGAAAAATTAGTTGTTGTTAAAGAATGACATTTTCTGCCGGAGGACGTTCGTCTGTCAAACGTGGCTCACCCCCCCCCCTAGAACGTCAAGAAATTAAAGAGCCGAAATGTTTGCTTGAAAGGGGATTTTCTTCTGATGACCTCCGCAGAAAAGCTCTCCAGGAGTCAGTACACACATACATACATACATACATACATACATACATACATACATACATACATACATACATACATACATACATACATACATACATACATATTTACATATGTATGTATGTATATATAAATAAATAAATGTATGTATGTATGTATGTATATAAAGGGGGGTATAGAGAAAAGGGCGGGGGGGGGGACAAATGCACAGGGGCCCGGAGCAGTGTAAAGTGGCCCGGACCAAATCTCTAATTTAAATAAAAGTCTGTCTAAATATTTACTCACAATTTATAAAATCTCCTGACTCTGCAGCACGCTGATGTTGCGATAATGACTAAAATCCCAAAGACAACTCCGGCCATAAATATCCAGGCAGTAAAAGCAACAGATATGTCCATTTTTCACATTTATCTTAGCTGTTTTAAAAAATTAAAAAAATCGTTAAAGTGACTGCTTTAAAATTTTCATAATTAAACAAATGAACCGCTATATTTTGTAATTCGACAGTTTCTAATTTTTTGCAAATCATTTGTTGATGATGATGAAATGTATATTATATTAGTGCAGCGTCACTGACTCAATCAATTATATTTTTATAGCGATATTTCCTTGACGTTCAATAGCGCTTCGACAAACTTATTTAACATATAAGTTTTAAGTTCACGACAAAAAACAGTGAGACTTAGAAAGAAAAGTAGGAAGAGAGTTCCAGATAAAGGGACCAGAGTAGCAAAACAATGCTTAACAGAAAAGATACGAAAGTGGCTAAGAGAGGAAGATCGAAGACCAGACTTAGGAGGGATTTTTATTAAGTTAGTTAGGTAGAGTGGAGAAGATCAATTTTTAATATTAAACATTAGTAAGCAAATTTTAAAAATCGCCCTATATTTAAGACAAAGCCAGTGAAGAAGAACAAGAGATGGAGAGATATGATAAAAGTAAGAAATGCGAGAAACTAAGCGTGCAGCACAATTGAAAGCTTTAGAAAAAGGATGAAAGGTAGAGTCATGTAGATCATAATAGAAAAAATTGCAATAGTCAATTCGAGACAGAATGAGAGAAGAGACTAGAAGTTGTAGATTTCTCTACAATTTCTAGTCTCTTCTCTCATTCTGTGTTTGATGATCTTTCGATCTTCAAACACTGGAAAAAGTTGTTTAATGCGTCGAATATCGAAGTAGCAAGTTTTAGTAACAGATAATATTTGAAGAGTTAAAAACAAGCTGGAGTCAAAGAGAAAACCTAAACTACGAATAAGAGAAGGAAAAATATAAAGAAAAGGAGGAGGTGGCAACACCAAAAGAAGCAGAGTTACAGATTTAGATGACCTATTAAAATAGATTAATTGAAACTTATCAGGATTAAGCTTAAGACTTATAGAAAAACTTCAAGAGATAATAGTTAGGCAGACTTATGAAAAAAGTTAGAGAAAGTAGAATAGACATAAACTCTTAAGAACATAAGGAAGATAGATTAATTAAGTCAAGTAAGATTATATAAAAAAAAAAAAAAAAGTTTTTTAAAGATAAGAGAAGGAATACAATCCAAAAAGCAAGTAGAAAAAGACAGAGTTAAAAATATAAGATAGTCAAGTGTAACAAGAGAAAAAGAAGGAAAAGTTTCAGTCGAGAATTTAAAAAAATAAAAGTTGGACTATTATTAGAAGATCTAATGTTATTTATTTTAGTAGTTAGAAATATGTGATAGTCATAATGATAGTCATCAGGAGAGAGAGAGATAGGGGGAAATTGTTTATTGAGGAATTTTTAGACAGCGAAGACCACCTATTTTTAGAGTTTGAAGCAAGAACAATAGATCTTCTTAAAAAGAAGAATGCTTATCAAAAAGTAACATGGTATTGTTTGAGATGGTATTGCCACTCATACCAAGAAGCTTTAGAGAAATTAGAATGATAAGTTTGCTCAGTTTTACGGGCTAATTGCTTAGAGAGAACACAAACACGATCAAACCATGAAGCTTTTTTAGAAAGCAGCCGAAACCTATACATCTTAAAAGGAACCAAAAGACTCAATATGGATGAAATAGCTAAGTTGAGATTATATATAAATGAATTGACGTCAGTGAAAGAATAAGAGGAAACCCCAGAGGTAAAAAGAAATTTAAATCTATCACCGTTTAGTATCAGAAGAGGTAAATTAAAGAAAATAAGGTTGTGAACAGTAAAGTGAAGTTTTACTGATGAAAAATTACCTGTGTTAGGAAGAAAGGAGAAATTAAAAGATCCAATGTGTTGCCCAGATTATGGGTCGGAAAGCACAATGCTGAAAAAAGTAGATAAGATTTCAAGAAATCGAGAGACAACAAAATTCTTAGTTTTATTAATAGGAATATTAAAATCCCCAATAATAAAAGGAGTAGATAGAGAAAAAAGAGATTCAGAAAGGTTGTAGAAATTCTCCAAAAATTGTGACTTCGAACATTTTGGAGGCCTATAGATGGGTTAGGGTTAATTAAATTAAAATTAATCAAATTCGATTTTATATGAAAGTAATTGTTATTGTAAAAAAGAAAAATTTAAATTTCAAGTTGACAGTTACTTGCAAGCGCATAAAAAATTTAAAAAAAAAATTTTTTTTTTTTAAATATTATGAAAGTTTACATTAACAGAATTAAAAATTTGCAAATATTTTTATTATGTGACCTAAATTAATATAGATTTAGCGTTTTGAACTTCTAAAGCAGTTGCAGCAGATCTTGAGCCTTAAGTCTAAAAAAGTGAGGCAAGCGAGATAACCCTCTGCACATCTGCACGTATAAACCTTAGGCCGGCTTTAGACCCTGCTCCCCCCCCCCCCCAGGGGGAAGGATGGTTATGTGGATTTTGTAAAGGAGGTCTAATAGTACATGAATCCACTTGTTTGCCTCAAATTTGGTGGTGGGTGTGGCGTTGGCGGCCATTTAAAAAAATGGCCGATATCGAATTTTACACGTTCTTATAGTAGGTAAAATACTGGTCATAACTCAGTTGAAATGTAAATTATAAACTTGAATTAAATGCTAAATAGTCTTAAAGCACTGTTCCTTAAAAAAAATTTAAAAAAATTATTGTTTTTTAATAAAACTTTTGAAAAACAAAAAAAAAGTCAAAAATCACAGAAAGTTAAAGACTCTTATCCTTAAACCTTAGGCCAGCTATAGTCCCTGCTCCCCCCCCCCCCCCGGAAGGAAGGATGGTTACATGGACTTTGTAAAGGAGGTCCAATAGTACATGAATCCACTTGTTTGCTTCAAATTTGGTGGTGGGTGTGGCGTTGGCGGCCATTTAAAAAAATTACCGATATCGAATTTTACACGTTCTTATAGTAGGTAAAATACTGGTCATAACTCAGTTGAAATGTAAATTATGAACTTGAATTAAATGCTAAATAGTCTTAAAGCACTGTTACTTAAAAAAAATTAAAAAAAAATTATTGTTTTTTTAATAAAACTTTTTAAAAACAAAAGAAAAGTCAAAATCACAGAAAGTTAAAGACTCTTATCCTTAAACCTTAGGCCAGCTATAGACCCTGCTCCCCCCGGAAGGAAGGATGGTTACATGGACTTTGTAGAAGAGGTCCAATAGTACATGAATCCACTTGTTTGCCTCAAATTTGGTGGTGGGTGTGGCGTTGGTGGCCATTTTAAAAAATGGACCGATATCGAATTTTACAGGTTTTTATAGTAGGTAGAATACTCGACATAACTCAGTTCAAATGTAAATTATGAACTTGAATTAAATGCTAAATAGTCTTAAGGCACTTATACTTAAAAAAAAATTTAAAAAAAACTATTGTTTTTTATTAAAACTTTCCAAAAACAAAAAAAAATAAGTAAAAAATCACAGAAAGTTAAAGACTCTTATCCCCATGGATGGGATAATGCTAGTAATGAGAGACCTTTACAGCTAGTCCAGTAGTATATGAATACATTTGTATGATTTGATTTCAATGATTTGCATTATCTGCCATTTTGCAAAATGGCCGAGTTTAGTTTTCAAAAGTCATCACAGTCAAAATTGAACCTATGAACAAAAATAAAATAAAAATTAGTCCTAGAAGGTTTTCGTTCACATAATTTATATATAATTTCCAATTTTAACAAACAATAAAAAACAACAAAAACACTTGAAAAATAACAAGTTTTTTATTTCTTGGCCTGACATCCTTTGTCCGGGTGTCTATTTTACTTTTATTTTGTTATATAAAGTGGGTCCAGTAGTAAACTTTCTTTAAAATAATGATTTGGAGTGCCACGTGAAGGCGATTGTCAAGCAAGTACTGTCATGATTTTGATTCGTCTTCGGTAATACTTCATGTAGGACTGTTGCTTTTCTGGTGTACGTCGTGCTTGCACCTGAAGGAATCTATGAACAAAAATCAAATACAAATTAGTCCCAGAAAATTTTTATTCACATAATTCATCAATAATTTCTGATCTTAACATAAAATTAGAAAAACACTGAAAAACAACAAAAACACTTGAAAAATAACAATTCTTCATTTCCCAGTCTGGGATCCTTTGTCTGGGTGTCTATATCCTTTTTGTTTGGTTATATTTATATAACCAAACAAAAAAGGATATAGACACCCAGTAGTAGATATAGACACTTTAGTAGGTCCAGTACTAAACCTTGTTTAGAATAATGGATTAGATAGTTATTCACAGGGAGTGCCACGTGAAAGCGATTGACAAGCAAGTACTGTCATGATTTTGATTCGTCTTCGGTAATACTTCTTGTATGACAATTCCGTGGGTGGTGTGTGTCGTGCTTGCAAATCGATTTAGTACTGTTTGCAACTTTGCTCCACCATTTAATGTTCTGATCTTTGTAGCCAGTAATAGATGTTCGAAGGTTTTCCGCTTGCCTTGAGTTGCTGCAGCACACATGATTTGCTAAGACTGATAAAATTATGTGATTCAGATATCGCTCACGCAACATTGACATTCGTTCCACACTACTTCCTTGACCTTGGTGTCAATGTGCTCACAAAGATCTTGGAATGCTGCTTTTTGCTCCAACATTCTTTAAGTGGTCTTTCCCTCAAGACATTCTGTGTTGGCATGGCGTGAACGATTTTTAGCTCTAACGTATGCCTTCCTGCAGGACTCATGACACTTCACCTCCTTTGCCAGTGAATTTACGCCATCTATTTTGCCCACTATTGGGAAATCATTATTGTTCTTGGAACATTTCCTTATGTTCTATTCTGCAGTTTCACACACACTTTGAGAAAAAAAAACTATGTATACTAGTTTGGCTATCAGTACAGCAATGAAGAGATTCTCAACATTTAGTGCTTTTGGCGTTACTCAAACCTGATGAAGTCTCCATCTTTGATACCTTACCCACATTTGTGAAACTCCAGTAACATCAACTGCAATATCTGAGAATGCCAGAATCAAAATTCTTCAGCTTGTTGTATTGCTCATAAAGTGTGATGAAAACCATTTGACCTATAGTGTGCTGGCATGCTCATGCGCAGTACCTGTGCTACGTCTTTCTTACCTGTACTGCTTAGATTGCGTGGTTCACTCCTTTGTTAGTGGCATTCTTCACCTTCGCCATGCTGGTTTGCCATGTTTTTTACTTTCCACAATAGTGTTCCCCTCCATTGTCGTTGCCTGTTACATCGTATGTAAAGAATAAAGATTATAATTATTAATTGTCTTCAATTCTATTAAAATACGTAGTTACGTCAAAGTGACTACAATTGGTGACTCCGACTCTCAGACGTCTTTAACCTCGACTTCAACTCCAACGTTTCTTTTGGAGATACTGTTGCGTCATTTTTAAAGAATGAAGATTTGAATTATTTATCATCTTCAATTTTATTAAAATATGTAGTCACATCCAAATGACTACGGACCAACCACAGGTGGTTGAACCCTATGTTTTTCAGGAGAAACAAGGTGTTCATAAGACATTATTAGGGCTGCAGAAATCAAAACATACAGCTTTATACTATACATTCTATTCTATAGAGCAACTAACTAATTTCAAAGTTGTAAAACAAAAAATTGAAACATTTCAAAATGTATGAATTTTATTTATATATTATACTATTACCTAAACATTCTATACAGCCACTAAATAATCAAACTAACTTATCACTAATAATAATCACCTGTAAATATATAAAAATTTACATATATATTATATATGTAAATTTTTAAACTCTGTACTGTAAACTGTAAGTAAATGATGAACAATGTTAATTTAAATTCAGAGTTGTAAAAACAAACTAATATATTACTTACATCAAACTGAAAAAAATCCACTCTGTAGAATCGTTAAAACAGTTAATTGCAACTTTTAAAGAGCAAAGCGTTCCAACTTATTCAACGAGGGAGAAGTTGGCTGCGCAGCTGGAGCCCCGTACTATAATGCAAAAACAATTTCGTGCATTGGGGTTGTGCTATAGATCGTTAGAAAGGTATTTAAGAAAGAAATATAATGGTGTAAAAATAAATTTAATATTGCAAAAAATAAAAAAGTTATAGGTGAAAAACCGTCGCCGTCCCTATGAAAAATTTAATCCACATGGCCCCAAACGCAAGTGAAAAATCCTCATGCGTGAAAAGTTAGCCTCGAGGCTGGCAATGCTAATTAAAAAAAAAAATTGCTTGCCCTGGGGCTGTGCTATACATTGTTGGATGGGGTTAAAAAAATGAAATCGAATGGTATATTTGGATTGTCTTCGGTTCAACAAATAAAAAAGTTATAAGCGAAATACGACGATTTTCCGCCGAAAATTGCATAAAATCAACATTGGCTCTACTTTGAGAAAATCGATCTTGTTTTAAACTTCTGCCCTGGGTATATCCGAGACGCTTGTTTTTAGATAATTCAATATCAAATCCAACAATATAACTTTCGCTTCTCAAAGTTAATAAATAAAAAAGTTATCGAATAAAACGTCGGACCGTATACCAAAGAAACCGAGAAACCGAAACATAAACAGACGCTGCGATTGGACAATCGAGTCTAGCTCACTGTGGCTAATTATGCAAAATATTCAAATATGCAAAGTGGCTACTCGTTAACACGTTAAAATTTTATTTTTAAGAAACCTCTATTAAACTTAAATAATAAATATATATAGTAGCAAAATTTTTTTATTGTTTTTCTCGCTCCCGTTTCTTTGCTCTCACGATCCCGGTCGTTCTCACGATCCCGGTCGCTCTCACGATCCCGGTCGCTTTCCCGATTTATTGCTACGGTGCAATTAGGTCCTTTATATATATATATATATATATATATATATATATATATATATATATATATATATATATATATATATATATATATATATATATATATATAACGAACTTTAGGGAAAATTTTATTTTTAAGAAAATATATTGAAGTTTACGATTAAAAATAAAACAAGTAAATTAAAAACGAATTTTTAAAACCAATGCTCTTATATGTAATTAAAACACAAATTTTGCAATCAGTTTTTTCTTATATTACCCTTTTATTTTATATTAAAGTCGAAATATCTTAATTATATCGAAATATCGATTTTAATTAGAATTAACTAAATTAATTGACTTATTGTAAAACTAATAATTGAATATTGCATTGTCTTCTATTTTGAGCATGTATGCAAAATTTGAAAAAAATCTATCATCAGGAAGTAACTCAAAAATTGATTGCAAGATTTGAAACAGACAGAGAAACAAACAGACAGACAGAGAAACAAACAGACAGACAGAGAAACAAACAGACAGACAGAGAAACAGAGACGACGAGTTATTAAAAGCATTGGTAAAAAGTGCATTTTTGGTGAACTCACCCACCTTCTACATTTTTCACACTCCATCATGACAAATTATTGTTTGTATTGCGGGACCGGTGGAGAGAGTGCAGGTGGGGACTGGGTGGAGTGTGAAAAATGTAGAAGGTGGGTTCACCAAAAATGCACGTTTTTAATGTATTCAAAGGAAGAGTTTAAAACGAAACATTTCACTTGCGTGCTATGCTTAGATTTTATTAAATAGTTATTTTTTTTACAAAAATTTTCATTAATAAAAATTTTTAATCGTAAACTTCAATATATTTTCTTAAAAATAAAATTTTCCCTAAAGTTCGTTATGTATATATATTTATATAAAGGACCTAATTGCACCGTAGCAATAAATCGGGAAAGCGACCGGGATCGTGAGAGCGACCGGGATCGTGAGAGCGACCGGGATCGTGAGAACGACCGGGATCGTGAGAACGACCGGGATCGTGAGAGCGACCGGGATCGTGAGAGCGACCGGGATCGTGAGAGCGACCGGGATCGTGAGAACGACCGGGATCGTGAGAACGACCGGGATCGTGAGAGCAAAGAAACGGGAGCGAGAAAAACAATAAAAAAAATGTGCTACTATATATATTTATTATTTAAGTTCAATAGAGGTTTTTTTAAAAATAAAATTTTAACGTGTTAACGAGTAGCCACTTTGCATATTTGAATATTTTGCATAATTAGCCACAGTGAGCTAGACTCGATTGTCCAATCGCAGCGTCTGTTTATGTTTCGGTTTCTCGGTTTCTTTGGTATACGGTCCGACGTTTTATTCGATAACTTTTTTATTTATTAACTTTGAGAAGCGAAAGTTATATTGTTGGATTTGATATTGAATTATCTAAAAACAAACGTCTCGGATATACCCAGGGCAGAAGTTTAAAACAAGATCGATTTTCTCAAAGTAGAGCCAATGTTGATTTTATGCAATTTTCGGCGGAAAATCGTCGTTTTTCGCTTATAACTTTTTTATTTGTTGAACCGAAGACAATCCAAATATACCATTCGATTTCATTTTTTATACCCCATCCAACAATGTATAGCACAGCCCCAGGGCAAGCAATTTTTTTTTTAATTAGCATTGCCAGCCTCGAGGCTAACTTCACACACGTAAATCCTCTCCATACATTTACATAGGGACGGCGACGGTTTTTCGCCTATAACATTTTTTTTTTGCAATATTAAATTTATTTTTACACCGTTATATTTCTTTCTTAAATATCTTTCTAACGATCTATAGCACAACCCCAATGCACAAAATTTTTTTGCACCATAGTTCGGGGATCCAGCTGCGCAGCCAACTTCGGCCTCATACTTATTCAACAATTCAGCGGTGCCGAAAGTAGGATTTCGGAGTTTCCAGAATAAACAAAGTTGTTTTTAGTATCAAAATCAAATTAAAACATTTCAAAATGTTTGAATTGTATTTATATATTTTAAAAAAACATTTAAACATACTTTTGTAATATATTTAAACGTTGTATAATATTTTACGCTAGCAACTTTTACTCATTTTAGCTGTGCTGAACACCGTACTTCGGCTGCCTTATTCTTCAAATATCTCGAGCTTCCACCACTTATTTTGAGGCAAACAAGCGGATTATCAATTCTGAAAATATATACTATATTATGGTGTAGGTGGCTGTCCCCCCCCCCCAGGGGGGAGATAAAGTATACCTGGCCCACGGACTAGTAACTCAAGCGCACAGATGCTGCATTTTTCGTCAATACCGTCTTATATCAACTTATTTCATAAGTTGAGAGAGTACCTACAGCAATTTTGCGTACATATTTTTTTAGAAGAAAGGCTAAACTTATTGTTTTAAAAAATAAAAAGTTTTTGGGTTTTCCCAAAAGTTATATGTAGTCAAAGTTTTATTGTTTTTACGACATGCTTGGTATTACCTTCCTTTACATATCAAACTAATATACTTAACTTAATCCTATTAACATAACATTTATACACGTTATAGATTAGTGTCTCTAGTTTTTCAATTAAAAAAAATTAATATTGAAACACGTTTACTTATAAAGTTATTCAATTTTTGCGCATGCACCTTTTCAACATCTAGACGGAACTCGAGCGCTCAGATGCGGCATTTTGGTTTACTATCAAAAAGGCGAAATCATAAGAGCGAAAACAAAAGGGCGAAAACAAAAGGGCGAATGCTAAAAAGAGCGCACGATAATAAGAGCGAAAATGAAAAGGGCGAAACTAAAAAGTGCGCACAATAAAAAAAGCGAACGTCAAAAAAGCGAAAATAAGTTTTTATTAATTATATGAAATTTTAACTATAAATAAAAATGACTAAAGGAATAGAAAAGAAGTGGGAGTGGAAAACAAGTGGGAGCGTAAGAGCGAGCAAGATGGGGCAAGCAAATGAGAGAATGAGCGGGAACGGGAGAGCGAGTAGAGGCGGACGGGAGAGCAAGCGGGAAACGAAAGGAAACGGAGGAAACGAAAAGGCGATAAAAAATACGATGGAAAAACCTCTAAAAACTTCGAGAAACTTTGCTAGTAATTTAAAGTATAACCATTTGAGATATTCGCCATTGCCGGGTTTTCTCTATCTATCACACACACACACACGCACACACACACACATGCACACACACACGCGTGCACAAATTAAGTCTTTCTTTTGCCATATCACATTCTTACTCTTTCTTTCTCTCTCTCTCTCTCTCTCTCTCTCTCTCTCTCTCTCTCTCTTTCTCTCTTTCTCTCTCTTTCTCCCTCTTTCTCCTTCTTTCTCCTTCTTTCTACTTTTTCTTTCTCATTCACGCACGCACGCAAACAAATAAAGTTTCCTCTGTCTTTTTTTAGGTTCCATGATCAAAAAATTCATGATAAAACGTACATTTTAATTGCGAATATTTTTTCAACTTTTTAACGCTATATTAAATGTCCGCGATCAAATAGTTCCCAGTTAAAATGTCTAGAAATATTTTAACTAAAGTTTAGTTTGACAATGTAGTTTATATTATTATTTTTCTTTGTTTATAGCTCTACACTGCTGGGTATAATTTGTTCATCACTTTTTGCACAAAAGCTGTAAAAATATATAGTTTTTTACGTAAGCAAATTTTTCTATAACCAACTTGGTACCAAAAATACATATCTAGAAATTCAAGTTTGAACGGTAATTAGGTAAGAGGTTTTTCGACCGTTTGCAACATTTGTCTGAGGGAATCTTCATAGGAAGCTATGAGAGAAAAAGAGAGAGGAGAAAAAAGAGAGAAGAGAAAGATATGGAAAGAGAAAATTAACTGTTATAGTATCTATTAAACATTTACAACACCCCGCCACAATATCATCATCATCTAGGGAAAATGAGGTAAGAAAAACACAAATAGAAAAAAAGAAAGAGAGAGAGAGAGAAAGAAAGCGATATAGTAGAAGAAAGAAAGTTTGTTTGTGTCCTAGTGTGGGCTAAATTTTAAATTTTAACATTTCATGTTTTCGCCTTTTTGATGTTCGCCTTTTTTATTGTGCGCTCTTTTTAGTTTCGCCTTTTTCATTTTTGTTCTTATTAGTGTGCGCTCTTTATAGCATTCGCCTTTTTTAGTTTCGCTCTTTTGTGTTCGCCCTTTTGTTTTCGCTCTTAAGTTTTCGCTCTTTTGATAGGATACCGGCATTTTTCGCCAATGCCGTCTAATTTCAAATACGGATTTTATTAGTTGGGCAATTACTTACAGCAATACAACTGTAAGATGAAGATGATTCATCTTACGTATTTTCATAGTATTTGTTTATTTTATTTTATTATGTGTGCATTTTATTAGGATTGGATAGGTCGAAACAATAAGTCATATATATATATATGTATATATATATATGTTTTTATATATATGTATGTGTGTACGTGTGTGCGTGTTTATTATTTTTTTATCTAGAAATTTATATATATATATATATATATATATATCTTTTTCCTGATTTTTATTGGTAAGATTGTAAATATTATTTTGTGTATGAGTTTTGAGAATTTAGCCAGTGTGTTTTAAAGTTGAGTGTTCGAGAAGAAAATAAAAGTTTAAAGAGACGTGCTGCAGAGAGAAATTGGAATTAACAAAAGATTTGTTAGAACCGTGCAAAATTCTACAAAGTGAGAAAATACAGTTTTATTTGAGTCCAGTTAAAAGATTATATTCAAGGAAGAATAATTAAGTTAAAATAAATTCGAGAAATATTGTGTTAAAAATAACTTCGACTTTAACGTTACGAATCGCTAGAAAGCATATTCCTCTACGTTTACATTGGTGACTTCGACGTATTTACGCATTCTCATCCGTAAATATATTTTTCTGAAGTTATGTGATCACAAGTGACCGAATTTTTTTTTTTGACTTGGTAAAATATGTCCACTGATGCTGAATATATAGCAAACGGAGAGAAGCTTGGCTTTTCTGGTGGGGCGCTGCTGAAGTATGTCGAAGACTGTCGAGAGCGGGCCGAGCGACAAAAAGAGCGGGAGAAAAAAAAGCTCAGCAAGAGCGGGAAGAGCGAGAACAAGAACGGGAAGAGCGAGAACGGGAACACGAGTTAGAACTAAAAAAGTTGGAATTGGAGGGCCAAAAAAAAATAGAGCCAAAACCGTCGGCGGAGGCTACTAAGATTCCTTATCCAAAGTTTTCTGAAGGTGATGACATCGACGCATTTTTGCTGAGATTTGAGTCATTGGCAAAAGCCAATGGTCACCCTCAGAAGGATTGGGGAATGCTTCTAGGGTCGTTGCTTAGTGCGAAGACTTTGGAAGTGTTTGGCCAACTTAGCGATAGTCAGATGCAGGACTACAGGACGGCAAAGGAGGCACTCCTTCGTCGTTTTGGAAAGTCAGCGGAAGACTATCGCATAATGTTTCGAGAGTCAATGCCTGAAACGGAGGAGACCTGGGAACATTATCTAGTGCGGCTAGATAGCCACCTCAGGCGCTGGGTAGATCTCGCGGGCAAACAAAATCTGTTGTTTTTGTTTCTGAAAGATCAGTTTTTCGGAAAGTGCCCGGCGGGAATGGTCGAGTACTTGTTGGAGAAAGAGAGCAAAGATGTCAATGAGCTGTGCCTTTGGGTAAACAAGTACAGCCAAGCCCATCCAGAGAAGAGGTTGGCAAAATTGTACAGCAATAGCAGGATGGGTTGGAACCGGGGTCAGTCGGTCAGTGACGCCAAAATGGTTGAACCTCGCTGCTACATCTGTCATCAAACGGGGCACATGGCAAGAGAGTGTCGGCAGAGTAGCCCTAGTAATCCTGTATTTTTCCAAACACGGAAAGAGACGACTACGTCAGCACCATGCAAGGATTCCGGCGTTGTGAATGCATGCGCTGCCATGGTGATGGAAGGAAAAATGGATGAGGTGGAATTGAAGTGTGGATGCATTTTTCCTGTCATTGCGGATGGCTGTTTGCACTCAGGGGAAAAGTTTAATTTAACCAGAGGGTTTGTGAACAGAAAACCGGTAAAAGTTTTGAGGGACACTAGCTGTACTTCCATAATAGTAAAGGAATCATTAGTGCACCCGCGTCAGATGACCGGAAGAACAAGACCCTGTGTTTTGATCGACGGCACAGTTCGGGTGGCTCCAACAGCAGTGGTAAAAATCAAAACAGACTGGTTCAGAGGAACCAGGGAGGTGGTGTGCATGAAAAGCCTACTTTGCGATCTCGTGCTGGGAAATGTTGAAGGGGTAAGGGGTTTTGATGCAATGGCGGCAGGAAAACGCTTTGGTCGGAAACCACAGAAATCCGCTTCCAACTACGACAGCACTCAGAGGAATGATCAGGTAAATTTTAGATAATCGTCGGCTAACTCGGAGCTGTATAAAAGCAAGGAAAGAAACACGTCTGCAATTTCAAAGGTAGGAAATAAAGTTGAGGCAAAAGTTCAAGCTTTGAATCCGCAAAAAGAAAGACCAAGGCTCAATCTTCTGCCTAGAGGCCAAAATGGAGGGGTGGGGAAAGATGGAAAATTGAATTCGGCAATCTTCGGAGATGCCCGCCCTGTTGACACAGCACGCAGAGAGATAGAGATTGAGAATAAGTTGAAAGGAAACTATTTCAAAGGCAAGGAGAACATCGGTGCTGACTTTCTTAGTCGTAAAGAGAGTGACGATGTAATCAAGAAACACTGACGCGTTTCTTTTTCGAAGAGGGGGGATATGTAAGATGAAGATGATTCATCTTACGTATTTTCATAGTATTTGTTTATTTTTTTTTATTATGTGTGCATTTTATTAGGATTGGATAGGTCGAAACAATAAGTCATATATATATATGTATATATATATATATATATGTATATATATATATGTTTTTATATATATGTATGTGTGTACGTGTGTGCGTGTTTATTATTTTTTTATCTAGAAATTTATATATATATATATATATATATATATATATATATATATATATATATATATATATATATATATATATATATATATATATCTTTTTCCTGATTTTTATTGGTAAGATTGTAAATATTATTTTGTGTATGAGTTTTGAGAATTTAGCCAGTGTGTTTTAAAGTTAAGTGTTCGAGAAGAAAATAAAAGTTTAAAGAGACGTGCTGCAGAGAGAAATTGGAATTAACAAAAGATTTGTTAGAACCGTGCAAAATTCTACAAAGTGAGAAAATTCAGTTTTATTTGAGTCCAGTTAAAAGATTATATTCAAGGAAGAATAATTAAGTTAAAATAAATTCGAGAAATATTGTGTTAAAAATAACTTCGACTTTAACGTTACGAATCGCTAGAAAGCATATTCCTCTACGTTTACAACTTACATATTCTTTTAGAAGAAAAGCTAAACTTTTTTTTATAAAAGAAATAAAGTTTTTCGGATTTCAAATTCCAATGTTATATGTAGTCAAGTTTTTAATGTTTTTACGACATCGATTTTTTTGGTATCACCTTCCTTCACATACTTAACTTTGTGTAACGGTTACAGGTTACGCAAATTCGACTAATATTCATCTACGTAGAGCTTTGAAACTTTAAGAATAGCTGTATTCTCGATAGATAACAACTAATCCATACATCGAGTTAAATGTATTAATTTTGATTTCATATGAAAAAATAAACAATGTACAAGATTGAGCGTAACGGTTGTTTTAGATTCAAAAATTTCAGTTTGTTGACTCAGATAAAGAGGCAAATAAAAGCATTCAAAAAAAAAGAGTTTTATCTTTATTTGTTTAATAATCGAAACTCGATACGAAGTGAATAAAACGAAGATGTCGACGTTTCTGAACTGGAAGAATTTTTGGTTTACCTACTTCTAAGTTCAAATCAATATTTAGAAAATAAAGTTAATGCGAAGATAATGCAAAACATTACAGTTTGATGAATTTTATTGTGGTTAAAATTTGCTTTTCCTACTCCTATAAGAGAAGAAAATAAAATTGACGAATAATGGTTGTATAATATCGTGAAATTTTAAATATCGCCTTGTACTATCTTTTATAGGGTCATTTTTTAGACGCAACAAAGGCCCGACAACTGGCTTACCATTCCGACCTATGTTTAATTCCCAGCGTGGTGGGCCCTAAAAGCAGCGGGGGCCCAGAGCGAAATCCCCGGACAGCCCTTCTCTCGACGGTCCTGCATCAGACAGCCAGAATCAAGCTACAAAATATTATTTGTACCACTTCTATTTTCAGTAAGAGCAGAAACGTAAAAAACACTTACCTGTATCACAATACCTAAAAGAAACAACATAAGATTTTACAAGAAGGATTGGAATAATTGCTTTCGAGAAGAGCTTAAACAAATAAATTACAAAATACACAAAAATACAGTTATTGACTTGACGTAAAATTTTATTCAATAAAATGCACGATAGAATTATTGCTTTAAAAATGCAAACCTGAAAACTCTCGGAGACACAAGGTTTAAAGTATAGCCATTTAAACAGAAGCATTTAAATTTAGATAAATTTATTGCAATAACGTTCGACTAAGAAATATAAGCAACATAGTTGTAATGCTTGCAATCAAGTGCAAAAACGAAATTTTGTTTGTAGCTACAAAACCAACAGCTAATATTGAGCTCCAGTGCACAAAAATCGATTTAGTGCTGGCTGTCTGCATGGGTTTGTATATTCGTACTTATAAATGTTCTAATTTAATAATTTTTCAATTGAATGCAATTTGAATATGAAGTTTAAACAGTTTCAAGTTACAAAGTCAATTTGTAAAGCCTTGATTTGCTGTCATTTGATATTTTAAAATTAATAGTTACGTTGAATTTTAAAAACAAATTATGCATTACAAACAACTATACGGTGAAAAAATATAGATATGTTTGCTAATGTTTTTAAACAAAAACAAATTAAACGCTATTATTTAAAAATGATAAAAATATTTTTTTAGATATAAAATGACACGCTATGAATTTCATACGTACAAACTAATTCAACGTTCTAATAACGAAACATAAAAATTCTTTTTGCATGTCTCTTATAATTTACATCTTTTGCAGCATAATGAAAACGAGTTTTCTAAATTAAAAATTAAATTTTTTTTTAGAAAATTTTAATTTGATGCATTATTATGAAAACTTCATAACTATGTTCTAAGTTTTATCTGGATTGTATATTGAAAAGAGGCGCTGGTGGCAGAGCTGTAGGGCATTTGACTTTCGATTTTTAAGTCGGCAGTTCGAGCCTCACCGGCGTCAGGAGCGTAACTCCCTTAAAGGTGCGTACACATTTACCGGTTTTTTTCATCCAGCTCCTGTTTACCAGAACTGGTGCATAGATTATGATAATTTATTTTGGTGCCATAGACCATCATGCCAGAGACCATGCCACACTTTGCCGCTAGGCCAGTAGTCAGAACGTAGAAAATTTCGTTGCATTGGAAGTGTGAAAAAAATAGCAAATTTTCAGATTAGATGTATAATAGTAGTAAGTACTTATGATTCTAGATTCTATAAAAATAAGAGTTTTGTGTCGTGAGTTATACGACATTTACATTGAGGGCGATAGTTAGTCAAGTTAGTGTCGTTCACATCTGTCCCGATGACTATTATACGCTTAAATTAGATCGGTTTGATAGGTAGATAAGACAAATTCTAAAATATCAATAGAAACACAATTTTAGAAGTCAGTGAAGATTTTAAGTGAATGTAATAGAAGAATTGTTGCGTTCCTTACTGTTATTCTGTTATTTTTCAACGTTGTATTTCAACGTGTTTCTTGTTTAATAACACTAACAGACATATTTCTGAAAGTGCTCTATTTGTTCCGTTTCTCTTTATTCGTTTATTAATGAAAACAAAAGACATGCCGCCCCTGTGCCCACAAAACCAGATTAAAAACAAAAACAAAAAATAAATTGAGTATTAAGAATACTAAATCAGTGTTGTTTCAGTTAAGCGTAACTTTAACTTAATTTGGTCTAATAACTGAAAAAGGAGATTTAAGTTAAGTACTAACTGAAACTTTAACTGAAAAATAATATTAACTTTAATTGTAATACTAATGGTAAAAAAAAGTAGTAACTGTAATACAAACTGAAAAAAAAATGTTTTCGGAAAATCCAATACAGAATTGCGCCAAAATTTTATTTCTTTGTTTTTATTTGGTAACCGGACCCACTCGTGTCTTTTATCTCTACTATGATTTGCTTTTTCATCGCTTTATTTGCATTTAACGACGTATGAACAATGTTAAAATTAAATTCTGGCCGAAAACAAGAAAATGGAGTTTGGCGTTACGAACCCTCTACTGATAAAAGCCGGTGCAACGTTTGGGAGAAAAAGATTCGGAAGCTCACGTGGTCGAAACTTGCGTAGCTCTGTTGAAAAGTAAATCATCTAAGTCATAGACATAAGGAAGTGGCAGAAGAACTTAAGGTTTTGGAGACAAATCGCAAAAAGCTAAATGCCAAGCACAAACTTATCGAAAATGATATAGGAAACACGGTTAACCAGAATAGCGCACTGCTTTTATTAACCAAAAAAGAATGGAATTCAGATGCACAAGAAGTGAAACTGAGAGAGCGTTTGCTTAGTAATATCAGTACTGGGTTATATTAATAACTGTTATACTAACTGTAATAATAACTGAAAAAATTAACTCTAATATTGACTGGAAAAAATGAAAAAAATTAACTTTAACTGTAATACTAACTAAAAATATTAAATTGGCTAACTTTAACTGATACTCTAACTGAAAAACCCTAACTGAAACAACACTGTACTAAATTGATAAAATGGTTACATATTTATACAAAATTCTATTTAAACGACCGCATTATACTGGTAGTTTTGGAAAGACAAGGTGGATTCTTTTTTTTTTTTGGATGCAACAGGTGGAACTGGGAAAACAATTTCTCTAATTCTCGCCAAAATACGATCAAATAATGGTATAGCTTTGGTTTTCTGGCATTACAGCAACTTTATTAGATGGAGGCAGAACAGCTCATTCAGCACTTAAGCTGCCACTGAATAACCCATTGCAACATAAACAAGTAAAGATAAAAAAAACTTTGTTTTTGAAAAAATGCTTTTATTTGCCTCTAAGCAAATTACATGTTAAGATTAGTAAACGGTTTTGCAAACTCGGACTTAGATACGAAATATCGATCGCCAGAGCTTTGTGGCCGGTTGTCAAACGATTTTATTAGTCGCTAGATGGCATGAATTAATTTGATTTGATTAATTTTAATTAATTTAAAGCCTAATTCATGTCGAAAACATTAAATTCATGAATAAAGCTTTCCTGAAAGTTTTAGAGCTTTTGGTGGTCAAAAAGTGGGCAAATTTTGGTTTCTAAGATTTGATCACCTCAGACAAACAGAGAGAAAGTGAAGTTAAATAAAAGCAATAAAAAACATTGTACACTCGATTGCTTTTTGAGATTGAAATAATTTGTACATTAAAGTTTTAATAAAAAAACCGAAGATATATATATATATATATAAATATATGTATATATATATATATATATATATATATATATATATATATATATATATATATATATATATATATATATATATATATATATATATATATATATATATTCACGAATGCAAGCTCTATTGAATATAACGGCCCATTTCTTATTGCAACACTTTTGAATCAAATTCGTCAGCTGTCTCCATTCTTTTCTTATGTTCAAAACAGTACAAACATTTTCAAAATCTTTATTTAAACGAGTAGACCGGCCGGTTTCGGCATTCGCCATCATCGGTACTCAACTGTTTAAATGTAAACAACATAGACATATATACCAATATTTACGAAGACAGGAAAGTTTTTTAAATCGAATATACTAGAATTTGTAAATAAAATAACCAAAAATGAACTGAAATGTATAATTAAAATATATACTACAAAACTAAAGAATTAAAATTTTTTGTAAATCAGTCTATAAAAAAATATTGTAATCCGACAAAGGCGGAACTATTTAAAACCAATTATGAAACACTGTCTTTTTCGACGCAATGTAATATCACCACTATTGATTATATGGCAAAACGACATTATAACCGCATTTCCACTGTCAATAGTATATTTCCACTATATATATATATATATATATATATATATATATATCCTTTATGCATTGCTACACCATTCATCCGATCGTAATAAAATTTTCACACAACCTTGAGAGTCAAGGGGAATCAAATATAGAGAAAAAAAATTTGAAATCCGTCACAAAATGAGCAGAGCGGAGCGGGTGAGCGAGCGGGAACTATATATATATGTATGTGCGTATGTATGTGTGTATGTATGTATGTATATGTGCATGTATGTCTGTCTGTGTTTATGTATGTATGTATGTATGTATGTATGTATGTATGTATGTGTGTATGTATGTATGTATGTATGTATGTATGTATGTATGTATGTATGTATGTATGTATGTATGTATGTATGTATGTATGTATGTATGTATGTGTTTTTTACAATATTTCGGCACTAAATGCTCATTCAAAGTATGTATATGTGTGTATGTATCTATGTATGTATGTATGTATGTATGTATGTATGTATGTATGTATGTATGTATGTATGTATGTATGTATGTAAGTATGTATGTATGTATGTATGTATGTATGTATGTATGTATGTATGTATGTATGTATGTATGTATGTATGTATGTATGTATGTATGTATGTATGTAGAATCGGATCTAGGGGGGGAACTTAGAGCGAAAAAATGAGCTGGAAAGCGACAGGGAACGGATATATATATATATATATATATATATATATATATATATATATATATATATATATATATATATAATATATATATATATATATATAATATATATATATATATATATATATACATATCTACACACACACATATATATATATAAACATATATATATATATATACATATATATACATATATATATATATATATATATATATATATATATATATATATATATATATATATGTATATCTAGATATATAAAAATCAATGTTTGTATCTATATATATAAAAATGAATGTTTGTATATATGTATTTATGTATGTTAATGTCCTTTATGCATTGCTACACCCTTCATCCGATCGTAATGAAATTTTCACACAACCTTGAGAGTCAATGAAAATCAAAAAAAAAAAAAAAATTTTGAAATCCGTCACAAAATGAGCGGAGCGGAGCGGGTGAGCGAGCGGGAACTATATATATATGTATGTGCGTATGTATGTATGTGTATGTGCATGTATGTGTGTCTGTGTCTGTGTTTATGTATACATATATATATATATCTATATATATAAAAATGAATGTTTGTATATATGTATATATGTATGTTAATGTCCTTTATGCTACAGCAAATGAACAACAAGCATCTCACAGTGGGTGTTTTCATTGATCTTAGCAAAGCTTTTGATACTATCAATCACGACATTCTGCTGAATAAGATCTCACACTATGGTATTCGTGGGACTGCACATTTATGGTTTGTTAACTATTTGAAAGATAGAAGTCAACTAGTTTCTCTTGGCGACACAAACTCTGCTTTGAGGGGCATATCCATAGGAGTTCCACAAGGTTCAATCCTAGGCCCACTACTTTTCAACATCTTTGTTAATGACATATTTGAAACTTCTAAACTGCTCTCTACAATATTATATGCTGATGACACCAATTTGTTTTATTCTGGAAATTCTATAGATGAAGTTACAGCTGTGATGAACATTGAATTAGTGAAATTTTCTCATTGGTTCTCTGCCAATCGTCTCAAAATTAATATCAGCAAAACAAACTACATGATATTTGGACCAAAAATTAAATTGAATGCTCTTCCTCTATTTCGTATTGAATATGGTGGAACTTCACTGCCTAGAGTGGGATTCACAAAGTTTCTTGGTGTTACCATTACGGAAAGTCTGTCTTGGACAGATCATATAAATGCTGTTAGAAGAAAAATGAGCAAATCTGTTGGATTATTATCAAGGTTCAGAAATCGTTTGAATCATGATATTATATGTCATCTTTATTACTCTTTGATCTACCCACATATTACTTATTGTAATTTGATTTGGGGAAACAGTCCTGTTTCCTCTATGCGTACCCTTTCAGTAATCCAGAATCGTTTTGTTAGAATGCTCTACGGACTTGGAAGAACGGACAATGTTGATAAATATATCAATACACTAAATATGTTAACACCAAGACAAGTTCACTGCTATAGCATCTTGGTTTTCATGTTTAAGCTAATTAATAATATTATGCATTGCCCTGTCTTTGATAATTTTATGTTATCATCAGATACAAATAATAGACAAACAAGACATACAGGTATCTTTCATTTACCTTACTGCAGATTGAAAATACTTTCTACAAGTATTTACCTCATTGGACCAAAATTATGGAACTTTTTACCAGAAGACATCAGATGTGCATCTTCAGTTCACATTTTTAAAATTCTTATCAAGAAATTTATTTGTGAACATAATTTACAATCGTTTCTATGAAAAACTGAGCATTGTGTTTATATTTGATTTTGTGTGTGTATGTGATTTTTGTTTCTTTTTGTAAAGGGTGGCTACACTACAAGCATTGCTTATTAGTAGTCTCCCTGTTGACATTTCATTTTATTATGCAGATATGTTGACAAATAAACAAATAAATAAATAAATAAATATGCATTGCTACACCATTCATCCGATCGTAATGAAATTTTCACACAACCTTGAGAGTCAAGGGGAGTCAAATAAAAAAAAAATTTGAAATCCGTCACAAAATGAGCGGAGCGGAGCGGGTGAGCGAGCGGGAACTATATATATATGTATGTGCGTATGTATGTGTGTATGTATGTATGTGTATGTGCATGTATTTAGAGGTTTTTCTAATGTTTGTCTCTTTCTCTCCCGTTTCCTTTCCCACCTGCTTTCCCACTCCCGTTCGCTTTCCCGTTTTCGGTCGTTTTCCCGCTCCCGGTCGCTTTCCCGCTCCCGGTCGCTTTCCCGCTCCCGGTCGCTTTCCCGCTCCCGGTCGCTTTCCCGCTCCCGGTCGCTTTCCCGCTCACGTTTGCTCTCCCATTCCCGCTCACGCTTGCTTTTCCGTTCCCGCTCGCTGTCCGTTCCGGGTCGTTTTCCCGTTTCTATAATAGACAAACTAACCCACAAACATTCATATATATATATATATATAGTCTTAGCAAATCTATTTTACGTTTTATAGGCTAACAGAAGTTATGAAAGAATGGAAAAGAAAAAATGAGCGTGAACGGGAGAGCAACCGTGACCGGGAATGGGAGAGCAAGCATGACCGGGAACGGGAGAGCAAGCGTGAGCGGGAACGGGAAAGAGACCGGGAACGGGAAAGCGACCGGGAACGGGAAAGCGACTGGGAACGGGAAAGCGACCGGGAACGGAAAAGCCACCGGGAACGGGAAAGCGACCGGGAACGGGAAAGCGACCGGGAACGGGAAAGCGACCGGGAACGGGAAAGCGACCGGGAACGCGGAAAGCGACCGGGAACGGGAAAGCGACTGGAATCGGGAGAGCAAGCTTGGAAGGAAACGCGAGCAATAGAGAAAATCGATAACAAAACTTCTGAGCGGGAAAACGAACGGGAGCTGGAAAATGACCGAGAGCGGAAAAGCGACCGGGAACGCGACGAAAACGGGAAAGTGGAGAAGGAAACGGGAGCGAGAGAGACAAACATTAGAAAAACCTCTAAAAAACCCCGGGCAACGCCGGGTAACCCCGCTAGTGTATATATATATGTCCTTTATGCATTGCTACACCATTCATCCGATCGTAATAAAATTTTCACACAACCTCGAGAGTCAAGGGGAATCAAATATAGAAAATTTTTTTTTGAAATCCCTCACAAAATGAGCGGAACGGAGTGGGTGAGCGAGCGGGAACTATATATATATAAGTATGTGCGTATGTATGTGTATGTATGTATGTGTATGTGCACGTATGTGTGTCTGTGTTTATGTATGTATGTATGTATGTATGTATGTATGTATGTATGTATGTATTTATGTATTTATGTATGTATGTATGTATGTATGTATGTATGTATGTATGTATGTATGTATGTATGTATGTATGTATGTATGTATGTATGTATGTATGTATGTATGTATGTATGTATGTATGTATGTATGTATGTATGTATGTATGTTTGTATGTATGTATGTATGTATGTATGTATGTATGTATGTATGTATGTATGTATGTATGTATGTATGTATGTATGTATGTATGTATGTATGTATGTATGTATGTATGTATGTATGTATGTATGTATGTATGTATGTATGTATGTATGTATGTATGTATGTATGTGAAAACTCTTCTTCGAGCAAGTTCGTCAGAGGTCTTCAGAGGAAGACCCTCCCAGCGTTTCGGCCCTTTTCCTGACGCTACCACGGGAGGGCGGGCCACGACCGTTGATCAGACGGCCGCCCCCTGACGAAATTTGTGTATCACATGCCGTTTCCGACCAGAACCAGATAACCGGCAAATCTTCAAAGTACCAGAACCAAGAAGTCATTTTGAAACCGTCAAGCAACTGTAACAAGATGAGAAACTGTCTTTCAAAACGCCGGAACTTGAGCATGTAGTAACTGTAGTATCCACCAAACCGCCAGATTCCGAGACCGAAAGAAACATTCACCTCCGGAACTTCGAGCCATGCCACCACTTTCACCAAACGAGAAACACCACAAACCATAATGGGAGGAAACATTGTTTCGATTATTTTCTAAACGCCAGCAACTTTCCTTCTATTGCAAACAACCGAAACTTTCGCCGGCAGCCATAACGCGACTTCGTCCCTGAACTTGTAAACAAAGGAGGAGCTAACACTGTTGTACGGAAGCCAGAAGTGGCTGTTTAAATTTATTATCTCCTTTTTCATTCCTTTGCATCCATATCCAAAAAGAAGCTGTTTCTGCTCTTTCAGCTATTTTCTTGATAGCTTGAGTTTTTTTCCGACCCGACATTCCGAGAGCCACAAGAAATTTGACAAGTGAGCGACCGGCTAAACCCCTGGCGCCTACTTAAACTGGAAAAATCTCGACTCTATACCCCGCACGCTCCAAATCTTGGGCAAAGATTCTGTACCGTTCTTCTTTCAAGATATTTGAGGCTTCCATGTTGCTTTCCCATGGCACTGTCAGTTCGATGAACAGCAACGCCTTGGCCAAACTGGAAAAAATGACAATGTCCGGTCTCAATCCGCTGCTGCGAACCAATTCCGGAAAGCAGTCTTCATCTTTTAAGTTTGCTGATATCCTCCAGTCATTTACCGCATCAAGCAACGATTCTCTTCTCGTACTTGCCTTTCTGCGGCCCAAGTGCTGCAAGCCTTCTCTCAAGAAATAAACTTTTCTTCTGGGGCACAACTGCATCGAATTGGCTAGTCTGCAGTTCTCCTTGATAATGCCCAGTATCTCTCTTAGAACCTCATTGTGGCGCCACGTGTATCTTCCCTTTGCCAAAGCATACGGACAACATGAGAGAATATGAATCAGAGTTTCTGTTTTCTCACACAGCTTGCAGGCTTCATTTTCAAGCTTTCCCCACTTCACTAAGTTCGAAGCTGTCGGCAGTTGATCATACATCGCTCTAATCACGAAAGATAGGCGTATGGGCGAGTAACGCCACAAATCATTCCATGTCATCGAATGTTGAACTGCCGCCTCCCATCTAGTCCAATCGCCCTGTTGCGACATCTGAGCACCTAACTGCACTCTTTCCAACTCCATTGCTCGCCTTCTGTCTTGAATAATCAGGTTTGTCCTTTCCTGCGACGAGGCCTTAGACCACCACACATGATGGAACCAACCCAGACCGAACCGTCCCGGTTGCACTGCTCCAAGCTTTTCAGACCATTGCAAAGATCCCTCGGCTTCACGGATGTCCCTCCCTGCAGTCCAGCCTTTTCCCGATCCAACTGATGGGCCCACATTTACGATACATTGGTCTGAAGAGTTGTCCAGCATCAACTGTGTCCGTATCTTGCTAATCTTGTACTCTTCTACTAGGGACTTGAATGGAAGAGCTAACTTAGCTGACTTACTATATAGAGCTAAAGTTGTTAACGCCGGTGGAAGTCCTAGCCATTTTCGAATTACAGCAGTTCATTTTCTTTTCCATTCGTTCCACGTGAGATAAACATATCTCATAGATTGTTAATGGACATAGTAACCTCGGTATCAAAACAAACTGTACCAGCCATACCTTGAACTTTCCCTGCAGCTCGGTTGAATTGATTTTCCTCAGGTCCTCAACCAAGCCCTGCAGAACGATGCTGCTCCGATTCACATCATTCATGGAGACGTTGTACCATCTTCCTAAGCTTTTCACAGGCTCTTGCTGGATTGTTGGGATTTCGCAACCAGCCACCGAGAATGAGACAAAACCATCAATCTCTCCATGTCGCAAAGAAAGGCTTCTCGATTTGGTTGGCTTGAACTTCATTCCACACCAGGACAACAAGTCGTTGAAATTTTGAAGAATACGGCGCATTTCGCCGCAGTGATTCAAGATAAGAGTAGTGTCGTCCATGAAGGCTTTTATTGATGGCATGAAAATTCCTTTTCCCAGGTAAACATCCTGAACCCGAGATGCAATCGAACCGAGCAATAATTGCATAGCCAGAACAAATAGGATGGGAGAAATTGAACACCCCATAGCAATTCCGACCCGCAAGTTGAACCACTCTGTGGAGCACGTCGATGTTGACAGACGTAGCCTAAAACGGCGAAAATACTGTTGCAAAACATCGATGAGGAATTCTGGAACATTGTGCTTTTTGAGTGTCTTCCAGAGCAATTGATGGCGAACAGTCCCGTACGCGTTTGCTAAATCAAGCTAGATCGCCATGCAATCTTTAAACGGTTGTAGAGCAGCTTTTGCACGCCTGGACATCTCTTGTATAACAAATATGGAATGCCGTTGGGACCTGGGGCAGATTTTTTCCTCGTTTTTTTTTAGAAACTGAGATACTTCATTCATCTTTATCTCTCCACCGTCGAAAGCCACTTTCGGCATCTGTACTTCGGGAAAATCGGTTCTTTCCGGCAGCTCTGAATCGCTAAGAGGATCTTTGAACGCCAAACGGAATGATCATCTAATTCTTGTTTTGTCGCTCGAAGAGTGCCAGATTTTGGTGGATCCAGCAAACTTTTTCCGAAGCAAAATGGATTTTCCATGAATTTGCATCAGGCTTTCTTTTGCTCACTTTTCTTTTTCCGGAGTCTTTCTGCAGCCCTGAGAGACCGGAGCCGATTTTTTACATCCCGCCACAGTTCAGACAGACCAACTTTTTCGACCCCCTCTGCGATTCTCCATTGCCGCCTGAGTTTCTTTCGCTCCTTCTTTAATTTTTCAATTTCTCTCTGCCGTCTGGATACTGCTGCATGCGTGTGAACCGGGTTTTTCTGGACCACACCAAATGAATCAAAACATTTTTTTTAGATAATTTCTGAGAAGGTTTTCATATCGAGTTGTGAATTCTCCCTCAACTGGGCTTTGAGTAATCTCGTCAACTCCAAGTCTAATGTTGACCAAGCTGAAGTGTCAACTGCTTTCGGAAATTTAATTTTTGTCTTGGGTTCTGAATTTACATCTGCTTCTGAATCGGAGACTTTGTATGTATGTTTGTAGATATATGTATGTATGTATGTATGTATGTATGTATGTATGTATGTGTGTGTTTTAACTCTTTGCGAGCTTTCGTCGCCGAAGGTCTTCAGAAGAAGAACCTCTCATTTTTAGCGTTTCGGCCCTTAAACTTCTTGACGCTTTTAAGAGAGAGGTGGGCCCACGTCCGTTGATCAGGCGGACGCCCTTCGGCGAGAAAAATTTCCAAATTCCTAACTTGAAACACGAAAATTCAAAGTTCAGCAGAAAACTGTTCGAAACAAAACTTGAAATCGCCGGAACGATTATCGCCCAATGTAAACAAGGCTAAACCATTTCGTGTGCATCTTGTAGCGCTTTCTTTTTTCTATTAGCGAAAATCCAAAAAGATGCAGCTTCAGCTGTCTGGGAGATCTCCTTGATGGCTCGAGTTTTTTCTCGGTTTGAAAAACCAAGAGCTTTCAGCAGTTTTAACATTGAGCTGCTAACCAACCCTCGAACGCCAACCTCGACTGCAAAAATTTCAGTCCTGAACCCTTTGGCATTCAAATCACATGCTAACTCCCTATATCTCTCCTCTTTGAAAATATTGCTAGATTCCATGTTACTTTCCCATGGCACAGAGAGTTCAATCAGGAACATTGTCTTGGCCAAGTCAGAATATACAATTATATCCGGCTTTAAGCCGCTAGATCTCACGGCTTCTGGAAATTTTCTTTCGCCATCCAAATCAGCCGAAACCGACCAATCGTCGGCAGCACCCATCACACATTCAAAGTCTCTTGTAGATCTGAACCTGTGGAACTTCAGATTGCCTTCTCTCAAAAAGTAGATTTTCCTTTTCTGCTGTATTCCTCTTGTCTTTGCTTTCTTACACGCTTCTTTGACGAAGTCAAGCAATTTTCGGAGTACTTGGTTATGACGCCAAGTGTACCTCCCGTGTGAAAGTGAAAACGAACAACAGGAAAGAACGTGAATGAGAGTCTCCGATTGCCCGCATAACATGCACGAATCATCGTCTTTCAACTTCCATCTTCGAAGATTGCTGGATGACGGCAGTTGATCATAAACAGATCTAATCAAAAAAGACAAACGTAGTGGTGTGTATTGCCAAATGTCTTTCCAAGAAAGTGAACGCTGAACAGCATTTTCCCATGTCGTCCAGTCTCCTTGTTGAGATAACTGAACAAACTTAATCATTCTCTGGGACTCGATAGCTTTCTTTCTTTCCTGAATGACCAGACTTGTTCGTTCACTGGTGCTGGCTTTTGACCACCAAATTCGATGGGTTGACCCGAGACCCCGTTTGTCCTGTTGAACTGCCCCAACTCTTTCTGTCAAACGTAAAGAGGCTTCAGCTTCTGCGATCTCCTTTCTGGCTACCCATTTTTTCCGGACTTTACAAGAGGTCCCATCTCCACAATTCTTTGATCCGAAGAGTTATCCAGCATTAGTTGCGTACGGATCTTGTTTAGCTTAAACTCCTCAACCAAAGACTTCAGTGGCAACCTCAGTTTGGCAGTCTTGCTGTACAAAGCTACCGAAGAAAATCCCGGAGGCAGACCCAACCATTTCCTTGTAAATTTATTCATCCTC